>CM042144.1:36594012-36611512 GCA_023376005.1 Doryteuthis pealeii
CACATCTCTTTTGTGATTATGTGAATATAGCCAATTAGACCATGATCACAAGCTCTAGATATAAGTTGAAATCTTTTGTCTAAACCTTCCTTTTTTTTTAGCATAGGAATATTGAAATTCAATACTCTTGTCTAACTTGTACATTTTGCAATAAAAAAAACAATTTAATTATCCTTTTGTTTTAAAGTTGATTATTTTTTTTCTGTATTTATTTTCTGTTTTATTTTATTTTATTTTGTTGAAAATTCTTAGTAGAAAAGCTGGTTTGACTACTTCACATTTTCTCTGTTGCTTTCTGCTGCTGCTGCGCAAATATGAATCTGTTTTGATCTTTACAAAAATATGCATTTGAACTTTGCATATTACTATGGTCTAAAAAAAAATCAAAGTTTGATTATAACTGCAGAGAAATCTGCACGCAATGTGCACTGTCGTTTAAACTAATATCCTTATCTTTGTTGATTTTATCATGTTTTTACGACTTTGGTTTTCTTTTGTGCCTGTGATTCTAAGTCATTATAGTTATTCTAGAAGTTATTTGTGTTGAGTTAAAACCCTTTATACTTGTTTGGAGTAATGTCTGGTGAGTTTTAAATGGGAGCAACCAAGTTATTCCTCTTTGATAATTGGTGCTGTATGGAGTGGGTGAAAGGTAGATAGTGCAGTATTAGTGATTTGCATAATTAGAGTAGTACTGGTATGTTTGTTGAATTGAACAACAACAACAAACTAAGCATGACTGAATTTTTTTATAAGCAGCTGTTATAACACTCAGGAATATTCCATACTTGCATCTGGGCGATACCATTCTTTGAGTCCTGATTGGCTGCTGTCTTAGTGGGGTTATTGTGCTTGATAAATATCAACCATTCTGCATTATGCCAGCAACAATGTAGGTTTTATATTGAGTTACAGCTTGCTTGTCTGCCAATTTGACGGTAATTGAAATCTCACTGCAATGGTGAGTATTGCTTCTACAATTGTTGGCCAGAATTTTAAGAATTATATACTTTTACACCAGTTGCCATCCTTCCACATAATAATGGTAACAGTTAAAGCTTTCAATGATTTCATTAAAATCAGAAATATTAATCAGCTAAAATTCAGAATACAAATCTTAAAATGTAACAGTGACAAAGTATTTGTAAGAAAATTTGATAATCTCCCCATAAAAAAGAAAGATTTATCATGAAAAAGTCATTTTTAAAAATTGATGTTCATCCAAATATAATTCTATAATCTCATAGTGTAGTGGATAAAGGAGTTGGGTTAAGACAGTTCTAAGTTCTTTTTTCTTCCCTCACCATTTCAAGCTAACTGTAAATACATTTCAATAGTTTCTTAGAAACAAATTACACAGGATAGGTTACAAGGTAGGAGTTAGATGACTTTAGTTTATCAAGGGACTCATTCAAAGCAAATATCTGCATCTCATGATGCACTAAAACAAAAATGCTATCAGCATCACTGAGTGGTGACTAATAATATTTTTGTTTATTTGCCATCCAAAACATTTTGACATTTTGACTTTTTTACATTTCATTTAAAGTTCATCTAATAATATCTCTATTCAGTTCATCTAATAATATCTCTATTCAGTTTCAAACCAATGTTTATTGTTTTATCCTTTCCCTTGATATAAAATGCACTCAATAAACCAATCTGTAATCTCTGATTCCTCATTGAATATCTACACACACACACACAGACATATTTAAAACTCAAAGTAGTTAATGATCTTCGTTTATTTTGAGCTTCATTAGAAGAGGAGAAACCGGATTTCTTTGCTCATTTTCAATCTTAATTAAAACAAGAAGAATCAAACAATTGGTAAAATAGAATATGGCATGTTTCATTAGAATTTCAAGATCATTTCTATGGAATTAAACAAATGTAAAACCATTGGGTGTCTACTACCAATCACGCAGACATCCTGAATATTTCATTTAATGACAATTCAATGAACTAATAGCTGCAATTTCTTTTTTGGAAGAAGAGTGATTGCATAATCATTCACATTTACACGTTCAAAATTTATTCACAGCTCTCTCAGCAGGGTTTACGATATGCCAACTAGATCCTCTGCAGAGGAATACATATTTACCCAACCCCTCCACACAAACAGGATGTGACACAAGGTCAATTTATTGAATCTTAATCTGCCCTACTATTTACCCATAGCTTGAGGGAAAATGGTTGGATTCATACCTTTTCCAAGAGTAGGTATTTACCCAACACATTTGTCCTAGTTAGGATGTGAACTAGGCTACAAGTATGGGATATCCAGCAAGGATTAGAACTGTTATTCAGTAGTACTGGATCTACAAGACATACGTTGCTAACCATTACATCATGATAGGACACCCTACCTTTCCCAAAGGTATTAACGCTATGGGAAATGCGCATAGCGTTAAGTCCATTTCCTACAATAATAGCTGTTACACCACAAGCATAATTATATTACGTACATACATATATATATATATATATATATATATATATATATATATATATATATATAATAAATGGACTGGGCTACTTGAAACCAAGCAGCCAATCAGGACTCAAGGAATGGAATATTCCAGAGTGCCATAAATATCAGCTGCTTTGGTCATTAGTTCAGCTGTTCAAACCTACAGTATACTAATTTACTCACTTCAACATGGCCTGTATTGAGTTGTGACTTGCTTGTTGCCTTGTCTGCCAGTTCGATGTCAGTAAATAAATACAGATGACAGTTTAAAATGTTGGAGATATTTTTTTTTAAATAGGCATTTATGTTTTTGAGATGAGGCTTGATAACTTGTATTATTTAGATTTTTTCGACTGTTGTCCTCATCTTTATTGTTATATACACAATGTTTTGGCCGATGTGCCCTCCAGTCTTCTATGAAGGCTCCTAATTCTAACATTAATGCTCCCAAATTCAACAAGAAACACCTGAAGAAGGCTGGACAGCACATTGGCCAAAACATTGTGTATATAGCAATAAAGATGAGGAAAACAGTCCAAAAAATGTAAATGATACAAATATAGATAATGGATAATGAGCTAGACATTGCTACTGTTAGATGTACAAGCAAGAATTGGGGATATACCACAATATGATAATATAATTATCATGATGTTTGATATGTTTACTCAAGAGATATGTTTACTCAAGTAAAATAGTTCAATATGTAAAAAGTATAATAATCTTGATTTAACTGTTTTTCAGTCTTTCTTTTTTCTTTCTTTTCTTCTTTTCATCTTTTCATTATGTTCGATTGAAATAGATTAGTGTTATTGCTTGTGCACACTACCTCCCTCTGTCTTTCTCTTAATCTCTCTCTCTCTCTATCTTTATTATATTTTTTCTGTGTAGCATATCCTTTTTCTTCCCTTATAATGAAAAATATAATGGTCCATCATTTAGCTGGGGTGACAACACTCATAAGAAATAAGAATTCAGCAGATAAGCAACACCATATAATCAGGATTGACATTTTTGCATTTCATCTTGGATGATTTAGACGATTTCATTTTTAACTAGAGGATGTTGCAAGATGATAACGGACATAAAATTAGGGAACATGAGTATTGATATACAATGTGTGTAAAAAAAGTATTGATTTTTAGTACTTTTTGACACACTTTGTATTCTGAAAAAAAAATAATGTTCCATTCATTAATTTTTTTTTTTTTTCAAAATACAAAATGTGTCAAAAAAGTACCAAGTTTAAAGCTGTATTTACCAAGTAGAAATGAAGAATGAATGGAACTTTTTTTTCAGAATACAAGGTGTGTCAAAAAGTACAATAAATCTGGATACTTTTTTGACACACCTATAGATTATGACCTTGCACCAGAATAAACACCTGAATGCTTTTCTGTAGAGAAATGGTTAACGAGCTCCTATGTACCAGTTTTATTTCTTTTTTCCTCTTCCTTATTCATGCAAGCTATAATTATCATTTAGGCGACATGAAATAAAAAAGAAAGGATTTGTGTTGACAATAAAACAAAAACAATCAGATCTTTACATTCAACTAAAATATTGAAAAGAAGAAGAAAGTCTCTCTACTTTTTATCAATTGTTTTTATTTCTTATTTTGTCTTTTTTTTCTTTTTTTTTTTCCATTAATTCAGATTTTTAAGAAAATATGTGAAAGAAATTTCTTTTCAATATGTTTATAAAAATTGCTTTTAATGGAATCAAGAAATAGAAGAAAAAAAAATGACTTTTTGTTATTAAAGAAAAGAGGAACATTAATTTTTTTTCAAACTTTTTGTATACTTTTTTGTAATAAATAATGGATTTCAGAGAAATTAATTTTTTTCAATGATTAATTTTTTTTTTTTAATATAGTTTTGTGTCAATCTTATTTTCTGGGTCATGAAGTAACATTCTGGCTCATAAGGCTGACTTCCTGAAATAATGAAAAATTACGACTTTGCAAGAAAGAATTTCTTGAAGAAAAAATGTCTGTGTGATTTTAAGAGAAAACATGTTAAAACTCATTCTCTAATGTGCTGGGCTATTTTTCTTCTATTTTTTAGATTGTACATTTAACAGGAAATGATAAGAAAGATAGTAGCCTTTTAGGGCGGTCATCATTTTACTTGTAAAATACATACATTGGATTTAATTAGCATTTATTAAACAAATCTATAGCTATATTCATGTGCACATATATATATATATATATATATATACACACAAGGTGTGTCAAAAAAGTATCAAGATTTTTTAAAACTTTTTGACATACCTTGTATTCTGAAAAAATATAATGTTCCATTCATTCTTCATTTCTATCTTGGTAAATACAGCTTTAAACTTTTTTGACATACCATGTATTCTGAAAAAATGAATGAAGGTAACATTATATTTTTTCAGAATACAAGGTGTTAAAAAGTACAAACAATCTCGATACTTTTTTGACACACCTTGTGTGTGTGTGTATATATGGAGGAATGTGTTGTAATGGTTATGGGGTCATTGACCCGAGTTCAAATTCTGGACAAGTTTGTTTACATTTTCACATAGTGCTAATACCCTTGGGAAAAGAATGTATCTAACTACTCTCTCTCTCTTTATCCAGTTGTGGGTAGATAGTAAGGAAGACTAGGCTATTTAACCATGGATAGATAACCAGTCTAGGAGAAATAAAACTCTGAATTCAAACCTGTTAAAATCCACTTAATAATGATCTTGTACTTATCATGCAGAGGGGGTGGTAAATATATATATATATTATATATATATATATATATATATATATATATATATATATACCTTGTATTCTGAAAAAAAATTATATATATATATACTTACCAACCCCTCCGCATTTATAGTTTTACTTTTTGTTTGGTTTCCTAACCAAGATTAAAGAACCTAAACTTTATCAAATGATATTTAAAAAATGAGATTTGAGTAAGCACAAGTAAGTGTGTAAAATAATTCTCAAACTGATTAAAATCTCTAAAAAAATCGTTTTTTAACAGTGCTATAATTACAAGCTGAAAAGTTTATAGGATGGTCAAGATACTCTCATGGATGTGACCAATTCTAATTGAGGTTTATTTTTCAACATAGTTCCCCGTTGTAGTCCACACACTTCTTCCATTGGTGTTGCGGTGATTGGAACCCATTGGTAAAACAAAAATCATCAACAGCAGATATGTCATGATCATATGAACATTTCAACTCACTCTCATTGTTAGTTTGTTGAGACTTAAAAGAAAAATGATTTTGATCAGGGTTTGTACAAAATTTTACAAACACTTTCATATGTATATATAGGGGGACAGTTTAGGTCAGTCAGTAGAGCATTTGTCAAGGAATTGCAAGGTTCTGGGTTCAATACCGTTCCCTGCCAGCTCAGTGCAGGAGTAGCAAAGCTTGATTAATTTAATGTGTGGTAAAGCATCTAGGACCTGACGGTAAGTGTGGTGCTTCACCTCAGCAAAACTATCTCCCTGGTCTAGCACTAGCAAAAAGGGTATAGACTCCCTCGCTGTTTGCCTGATACTGACAACAGACCAGTTTGCAGACTTTACTTCTTACTATATATATATATATGTGTGTGTGTTGTGTGTGTATATGTATGTATATATATATTATATATATATATATATATATAATATATATATATTAGAACTGATACTATTACTGGGAACATTGGCAGGTATAAGCCTCAGGGTCGGACTTTAATCTACTGAACCCTAAGCTATATCAAATTTAAGGCCCTTCACTAAAAAAATTTAAGATAATTATGCCTTATATATATATATATATATATATATATATATATATATATATATATATATGTGTGTGTGTGTCTGTGTGATTTTTGATGAATTAGCGGTAAAGAATAAAAACTAATAATAAAATAAAAATATAATTAAGAGAAATGAGGCCCCAAGGGTGTGTGGCCCTCAGCTATAGCTTATTTAGCTTATCTATGAGTCCAGCACTGATAAGTCTTGCATAGCGTAATGGTTAGCAAGCTAGACTGGCAGATCATTTCTATTCAGTTTAAAGTCACTAAGTGTCCCATGCACAACTAAGTACAGCTTATTAAATAACATTAAGGTTTGGTTTCTTTGGTTAGTTTATTTTACGGCATGTCAACACTTTTTGGGTCATTTAATGCTGAAACAAATCATTTTGATGAAATTTTCTGTTTCAAGTTCTTAATATTTTCAAATTGGTATAAATAATTTTTATTAACTTCATTTGGTTTGTTTAATGGTATAATAACTATGTGAGTTATTTCATGTCAAAAACTGTTAGTGTGTAATAAAATTTGGTTCTTATGTTTCCTTTACAGAAGGATTTTTGTAGATTTATTTTATGGATGTATTTTATATTTAATTCATAATTTTTATATATTTTTATTTCTCTCAAGAAGGATAAAATGTCATCTGTGTTCTCAAACAGATCCCACATATTATTTGCATTGAAATATTTCTTTTTTTTATTTGTTTTATTTATTTATTCATTTATAAAATAATTGTCTTCAAATATTTTATTTTGAGTCCCAGTAAAAGTTTAAAATTTTCAGAAAATTTTCTTCAAAGATAAACGTAAAGAATTTTCAGTGACTTTTTAGATTTCAATTGGAATTTTTTATCATTTTCTTCACAAAAACATTTCTTTCTCTCCTGGTATTTTTTTTCTTTCTTTTTTCTTTTCTTTTTTCTTTTTATTTCTTTTTAGTTACACAAAAGAAAATATTTCTTGCCAAAATTGTGCAGCAAGTCATTTTTTGTTTTGATATTTATTGTAAGAAAATGAATGTTTTTCTGTGTTTCATTTGACCCAGTTTCTACCAGACAAAAGGTTTTAAAAACCCGTATAATTATTTGGTACAATATGTTGAAAAAGAGTAGCAACATCAGGTTGATATTTTCAAAAAATGCAACTCATAAAAAATTAAGTATTAACCACACATTTCTTTTTTTTTTATGGAAGCCAAGCTTATTGTGAATGGTTTGATTACTAATCTGCAAAGAACAAACTACTTCATCAATGATAATCTACCATTACCATCTCTTGAGGTTGGTGAATCTTCTCATCAGTGGTTGAGGTTGATGGGTGTCCTGCTCCCTGTCATGTCTACTCACTTTTAAACTTCTCTACCTTTCATACACACTTCTACGCAGAAATACACTGTCCTTGTAATATGCTAAAAGCCACCGATGAATTTCAGTCTGTACACTTGTATAGTGTAAGTTAGGCTAGAACACTTTTTATTAGTGAATTTGATCCTCAATGGGTGCCTCATACTACCGTCTTTGTTGTTAACTTAGATTAGTAAATGATATTCACTATCTTTTTTTAATTTATTTATTTAGCTATAAAAATCTCTTAGTATATTCTTTTACCTGGCTCTAATAGAGTTAAAGACAGGTCACGTTGAAAGCACCAGTTCCTGCTAGAGCACTGAAGTTAAACAGTGCTAAGCTTGTTCAATACTTAGATGGGTTACCATTTAAGCAACAGCAGGTACTGTAAGAAACTGAATATTAAAATGACTTGATTCGGTATTAAATGACCCAAAAAGAGTTGATATGACCTAAAACAACTAGCCAACCAACTCAGATACGATAATTAGAACTGCTTACACTATTTTTCATATTCTTTTACTTTTATCTTTATTTTGTTTTTTTTTGTTTTTTTTTTCAATAATTGATAAATTATGAAATTAAAATGTGTCCTTGTTCTTTTCCCATTTTATGTGTATAATCTATAATACTATCATATAAGCTTGAATAGAGGTACCTGGTGTGATGGTCATGGTAGGAAATGGATAAGACAAGTTCAAAACCTGGATGAAGCTGTTTGCATTTCACATAGCGCTAATTCCATTGTGAAAAGTATGAATTCAGCTAATCTCCCTCCAGCTATGGGTAAATAGTAGGTCAGACTGGGCTTTTTAACCTTGGTTAGGCAACCAGTCTAGGAGAAGAAAACCTCTGAATTCAAACCTGTTAAACTCCACTTAAGAATTGACCTTGTGTCACATTCTGCTTGTACATTTGGATTTTATGTCATGTCAACTGAAGACATTCTGTTTTATTCATTCTTGATGGGTATTCATTTTTTTTTTTTCAAAGTAACTTTTTTAAAACACAATTTTTAATATTCATATTTTTGCTCATGTGGAGGGTTGATATATATATAATCAACCCTCCACATGAGCAAAAAATATTAATTCTCTAATACTTGTAGAATGACTTTAGATTAAAAGAGAAAAAAGATATTTTAAAAGTATTCAAGTATATATATATATATATATATATATATATATATATATATATATAATTTAAATTTAAAATCATTCTACAAGTATTAGAGAATGAAATCAACTTAGGCTTTTTAACTGTGACACTTTTAATATCAACTCCCGGCAGACATCTTGGATTTGTTACAATTACATTTTTCACTGAAGAAGATAGCACTTGTTTTTTTCTTCTTTTGGAGACAGCAATAATAAAAAAAAAATAATAATTTGAAAAAAAATTTCAAAATAAACTTTTAAAAAGTGTACTTAACTTTTGAAGTGCTATCATTTAAAGTCAAGAATGCTATGAAAATACCTTGTGTTTAGTCAGCTAAAAAAAAATGACTTATAAAAAATGTTTTTGTTGGACATCTAAAATTCTTTGTTCTCTTCTGAACTTTATAGAAATGCTGTGGGCCTTTTGAAGTATTGTTTTGGGGAAGGATTGAAGACAATAAAGTATTTCTTTTTGTCTGAGAAGAGGAGGGGAACTTTTGATTTGACACATGATGTTAATGACAATAATAACAATAATAATAATCTATCAACATGAATATAGAAAATTTAAAATAAAATTTTTCTAAAAATTCTGTTATTCTTTTTGAATGATACTGTAGAATTTTATATAAAGTGATCAGTATTCAGCTGTATTGCAAGTTGAATTTGCACTGAGCATCAGAGTATTGGTAGGTGGTTTATATACAGACCTGGGTTGTTCCAATATGTACTTTGGCCAAGCTCATTCTCTCCATTTTTACTGGTGTAAGACTTATCCCCATAACTTGGTGACAAATGAAGAGAGATAAAAACACAACACTTGGAAGGACAGAGAGAGACTTTATTAACAAACTGTTACTAAGGATACCAGAGTCCAGACGCCAAGAACCTGGGGTTGAAGAGAGATAAAAACACAACACTTGGAAGGACAGAGAGAGACTTTATTAACAAACTGTTACTAAGGATACCAGAGTCCAGACGCCAAGAACCTGGGTTTTTTTCTGCACATGCCTGGAAGGCTCTTCCTATCCTCTGGGAGATTGTTATTTTTGTGTCTTTTTATTTATTTATTTAATTTAATTTAATTTTGTTTTATTTATTTTTACTTTTATTAATCCCCACATGCTCCCCAAACCCTGCATGCATATACTGGTCAGGGGAAGGAGATGCCCTTGTTTGCCACAAATTTCCACAGATGCAGTAACAAATATGCCAGAAGTCATTGATTCCTGACGATAATGGAGACGCCCTTTGGATTTTCACCAGAGCTCCTTTAACTGGGTTGTGGCCCTAATACCACTGGGTGACAGAACAATCCGCCTTGGAATGTCCTACCAGGAACTTGAGTTCTGGACAGCATAGCTCTGACACTACCACATTGTCACCATCCTGCCACGGTGAGGGGGGGGAATTTAGGGTGGTAAAGATGTTTGGCAAAAGAGAAGAAAACCACCTACACTAGAAAATTCTTTGTGTCCTGTGCATAATCTGCCAAAGAAAAAGAAATAAATTCTCAATATTTACCAACCACCAACCTTAGATTATAGTTTGATATGTGATAATTTTTCTATCCTTCCTGACTGTCATGACGAATCACACATTTTTGTCTCCTCAATAAAGACCATTGCTTTTTAACAGCTGACAGAAGAGGAGGTTGTTGAATTGCTTGAATTAGTGCACTGTTGAATTGATTAGTTAACTAAGCATAACTGAATTTGTCCATAAGCAACTGTTCTTTATAGCACTCAGGAATATTCCATTCTTGCATTTGGGTGATCCCATTCCTTAAGTCCTGATTGGATGCTAGTCTTAGTGTGGTTATTGTATTGATATTTGTAGATTCTGTATTGAGTGACACCTTGCTTGCTGTTTTGTCTGCCAATTTGACGATAATTGAAATGCCACTGCGATGTTGAGTATTGCTTCTACAGAGGTTTTGGCTTATGAGCAAGTAAAAGGTTGCTCAGTGTGGATCAGAAAGGTAAATTTTTGATCCCTTTATTTATTTGTCTTTTGGATTTGATATATTTACTTCATTCTTTCCCTTTCGATTTGTGAAGGTGGATTTGCAATATGGACTTCTTTATTGACTTTATTGTTAGTACACTTATTAACAAATACAAAATGTTTATTGATCTTTTGAGATGGTAACATGCTTTTCTTAAGGATCTTATTGTTTAGGATTTGTTGATATACAAAGAAAGGATTTCTTTTGGCATTTTGACTCCTTCAACAAGAGAATCTTGTCCCTAATTTCATTAGATTCAATTTTCTTTTACATTTCAAGTAACTGAGTCTTCTCTCAGGAATTAAAAGCCAATGGGTCTGAAACTCCATTAAGAACTTGACAGTAAAAGAACAGGAAAGACACAAACACATTTTCCATTGGCAGGTTTCTAATTCTTTTAAAAATGGATGATTGTGTTTTTATGTATTTAAGAGAGAGAGAGACAGGCTCTTAGGAAAATTGGACATGGAGTAGATCTATGACTGAAACTTACAAGACAAATGACACTTACTCAATTTAAGCAAAAATATCCAGATCCTTTTTTAAGATCTTTCTGTACAATATAGTTGATCAAAAATCATTTGGTAACTGCTGTATAGAGTAATAGTTACTAAGTTAATAAAACACTTCTGTTTTTTTAGGTTAAAAATATTTCTAGTTGCAAGTTTAATGATCATAAAAAAAGAATCATGTCTTCATGAACTTTTCATTGCTAATAATTTCTACTTTGTTTCCTGAAACTACGACCTAGTGTGATTTTTCAGGATTATTTTAAAATAAACCCTCCCCTTAAAATAAGCCCTAGTTGAGAGCAGCAGACAGACAAAAAGAAATAAGTATTCTTCATAATTACTTCATGCGACACAAACACTCAACATCCCCTGAAAATAAGCCCTATTATTATATTTTGGAGGGAAAATTAATATAAGCCCTCTTATTTTTGGGGGAAAACACTGTAGTGGATTCTTAATGCCCAACAAATTTTCATTGCTGTTCTGTTGGAAAGTTTCAATTCTTCCAACATTCTACTCTTAAAACAAGAGCATGATTGTCCAATCCAGATTTAGAGAGAGCATACTAAATAATGCAAAAAGTAAAGACATTTTGTTTGTTTGTTTTTCTATTGTGACTAAAACTTACAAGTTAAATGACACTTACCTAATTCAAGAAATATTATCTTTTAGTACAATATATTTGATCAAAAACCATTTGATACCTGCTGTGTAGAGTAATAGTCACTAAGTTACTTTTGTTGACTATTCTGCTTGATTAGGTTATAGTAAACAAATATTTTTAACAGGAAGTTTGATATTCATTGCACAAGAATTTTAGATTCATGCAATTTTCATGGCCCTAGATCTGTTTTCCAAAATGGGGAAATAAAAATGAAGTCAACTGTAGTGCAAGAGAGTATTAATAAGTCAACAGCCTGACATGTATTTATCAGCTAAATTTTGATGATGAAATATTCTAAATATTTTAATCTATTTTACTCCTGGATTAAGTGCCTTAACAAAATTGATTATATTAAAAAAAATTTGTTCAGTGAAGTAAATGTTATTCTAATCAACAAGCTACATGTTGATTTACCTATGCATAATTCCATATCAAATCATTCAGGCTATGTCACCTAAACATTTGAAATTTTGTGAAATATTGTCCAGGTGTGGACTATGTTAAAGTTAAACAATCCCTAAAATTTGAGCTTCCAATTCCAATCATTGGCCAAATTGTCAATTTTTAGATCTCCAAATTGGTGGGGAGGTGTGCAAAAATCACAATCTTTTGTATTATATTTTTGTCTGTGAAATGTGTCTTAGAGCTTCCCTACACCCTAAAATTGGTTTACAAAGCTTTTTGGTCTGAGGAATCCTAAAATGGTATTAAAAGTCTCAAAAGCATTATTAATGATATCAAAAGATGATTTTGATTTTTTGCTCAGAACCATAGCTACAACATCAGTTAAAATTTTGCACTTTTATGATTTAAATGTTACCGTTTATCCATTGAATAAGGTCTATATGGAGCAAAATAACTGTCCTATCCATATCCCAGTAGTTAGTCTTCGCCAATTGAATGACAAATATATATGACTCAAAGAACAACAGATTTAATTCTATTACTACACATCTGTTCCAGATCCTTGCACCATATTGTTTATTTTTAATACCTACTAATCCCAGGTATATGTTAAATAGTACAACTACAGTTATTCTACAAGGATGACTTTGGCATTAAATAATGAAGGCTGATATGTACTGTAACTTGAGCATCAGTTTTAAGAGAAAATAATAGGAAGAAACAGTGATTATTAAGGATAGGAAAAAGGTTTACTAAGCAAAGATACAAGGGAAGAGAGTAATTAACAATTGCTAGGTTGAAATACCAAGTCCTGTGAGATTGTTATATACCCTACCTATGAACATTAATGTTCATATGTCCCAGTCCTCATAAATACAGGAGTATTATGCTGAGTAGTCTTATACCACTTGCAGTGGTTTACCTTTATTCACAACACTGGCAAGGATTATATTTGTTAATGTGATAAAGATTCATTTTATTTCCAACCTCCATTTTGGTTATTTCTCATTTGTTTGGTTACAACAGAGATTTTGTTGTTTCTCTCTTCCAAGGTTTCATTAAACATTATTTATATGATAAACAGAAAATTCCATTCTCATTAATTAGGTAATGTTTAATATTATGCCATTCCACAAAGAAAGTGAACCAAAATATCTAATAAGTAAAGTTGTCGGGGTGGGCTATAGTTGGTATCAGCCAGACAATAAAGGAGTCTATCTCCTTTTCGCTAGCACTAGACCAAGGAGATTGTCTTGGTGTCTGAGGTGGAGCGCCACACCTACCATCAGCTCCTCACTTAACTGCACAGATTCCTGTGCTACTCATACGCTGAGTTGGAGAGGGCTGGTATCAAACCTGAAACCTTGTGGTTCCTAGTCCGATGCTATACCAACTCATGAACTATCTATTAATTGTCTTTAATTATTTGAATTCAGAAATGAAGTATTTTTAGTAATTTTTTTTTTTTTTTTTACTAGTTTTCTCCATTTTATTATTTCTTTTTATCACAAGATTCTTGGTCGACATATTGTCTGAGTTAGTAAAATATAAAATAAAAAAATCTTCCAGTAAGACTTGAACTCACATCCCATATGCCAAGTGTTTGTCTTTATATAGATGAAAGTCTTAACTAATTCAACCTTAAATGTTTGGATTTCTCCTCTCTCTTTTATATCTTACATTTTACTTTCTTCTACTCTTTAATAACACCTTCTCTTTCCTCATTCCTCTTTTTCCCTTTCCTTTTTTTTATATGCATTTTTTAACCAGCTCATTTCTTTCTTTCTCTTTCCTATCTTCCCTTCTAACCCACTTTCTTTTTTCCTTTTCTCATCTCTCTTATTTCCACTGATCATATACTTTTTCTTCCCGTTCTTGCTCTCCTTTTCTTTCTTTCCACTTTCATTCTCTCCTTTCTGACTTTTCTTTCTTTCTTTACTTTTCTTCCTTCCCTCTAACATCTTCTCTTCCTTCTTGCCATTTTCTTTCTTTCCTCTTTCCTTTTCTCCTTTATAAGCTTTTTTTTTTCTTCATTCATTTTCACTCATCATATACTTTTTCTTCCTGTTCATGCTCTTCTTTTCTTCATTCTCTGACCCATTTAATTTTTGCTATACTTTTCCTCCTTCTCTCTAACACGTTCTCTTCCTTCTTTTTTTTCCTCTTTCTTTTCCACTATTCTAACCCATTTTCTTATTTTAATTCATTTTCTCTGTTCTTTCATTTAACACTCAACATATACTTTTTCTTCCTGTTCTTGCTCTCTTTTTCGTTTTTTACTCTTTCATTCTCTCCTTTTTGCCCATTTACTTTTTGTTATTCTTTTCCTCCTTCCTGTAACACTTTTTCTCCTATCTTTCTCTCCTCCCTTTTCACCCATTTTTTTTTCTTTTTTCTTTTTCTCTCCTCTCTCATTTTCACTCATGTACTTTTTCTTCCTTTTCTTGCTCTCCTTTTCTTTCTTTACTCTTTCATTCTCTCCCTTGTACCCACTTACTTTTTAGCAGTTCTTTTCCTCCTTCCTTCTAACACTTTCTCTTCATTCTTGATTTTTTTCTTTTTTCTTTCTTCTTTCTTCTTTCTCATTCTTTTTTTTTTTTTCACTCTTCTTACTCTTTCTTTTTAAAAATCTTTTCTTGTATTTCCTTTTATATTATTCCATTTTCATCTTTTTATCCTTTCAAGGAAACATGTAAGTTTGTTATTGAATAATTCTGAATCGAATGTTTTGATACTTTTAAGAAGGAAACATCATTCGTTTTGTCTTCTGATTGTCCCTAAAGACCTTTTTTTCTACATCACCATTATAAAAAATATTAATATACAAACAATTGTATAGAACCAAACAATTACATAATCCTTTGCATTATTTCTTATTATCATTATAACTAAAACTTCTTTCTTCTCTTTCCACAGATACATATTGCTTTCAATGTAGCAATGAAAGTAGATGCGGTATTTTTATGAATTTCTTCAGGACTTTTTCCATGAATTTTTACAAGGTAGGTTCTGAGATTTCTTCTAATTTTCAGATGAGTCTTTATCATTCCAACAATTGTTTGAGTTATTGATCACATTCTTTTTGTTACTTTGTTTGTTACCATATGTGACCCTCCAGCAGAATCAATCTATGGCCACCTTCAGGTATACAATCCATAAAGAGAGCGGATCTCTTTGAGTAATGCAAGCCAGAAAATGGAGACGAAGAATACTTCTAACAATTCTTTGAAGGCCTCACATTGATTTTAATGGCATGTCAGCCCATCTAAGTTATTTAATGCTGAGAAGTTAGGGAATCCCATTCATTATTAATTCATATTTACATATTTTGTGTACTTTTTTTAACAGATCTATTTAATGCTTAATTGGAACTCTAACTGGTACTACTACACTGGGTCAGAGTGGACCTGGGAGTAATGCTAAATAAGATATAGTCTTCACTCTCTCCAGATCTTCAGAACTAGAGTCTTGCCATCAGATACAGTCTGTTTATAAATTGGTAGTGATGTAAATGGGCCGATTAGGTAAAATTATTTGTTTATTAAAATTCTTTATGTAATTAGAATATGAGAAGAAACCAACCAAGAATCAACACACGTGGAGCAGGTACCAGTTAACCAATTGGTCTGCTTCCTTTCTTGCTATTTTCTTCCTACTGACATAAACAGTGACACTAGTTAAGCATTGTTTTATTGCTTTGATCTTTTTATCTTCCTCTTTTTGGCCAATTACTACTACCAGTTAGTGATCTATGGCAAAAATAAACTTTATACTGGCAAACAGAAAAACGGTTGGTGTTCAACTATTTGTTTTGACACAAGTGACCACAAATAACCAAAACATGCAAAAGAACTAAAAGGGTTTATTAAGGGGTTAAATTATTATCTTTTGTGAGAGGGAAATATAACCAGAATAGGAATCAAATGCACAGTTCTTCAAAGTAGTAATGGATAATCTTTTGTTAGCAAGACTAGTTACAAACTCCCTCATGTAGTCTGTATCTTGATATTTAGGTCTTTCATTGGACGAGTCCAACTTCTTGTAGGGAAATTATTCTCCTTCACATCTTCACTTGGGACAACTGAAACCTGACAACTTTGGTATGAAATTCAGTCATATGTATCATATTTTGGTGTATTAAAGGTATTTTAGGGTATTACTCCAAAGTTTATTTCATATGCATATCTGAAGACTATGAATCTATATATCTTTGACTACATATCATCAGCACTATTCAGTTGTACACCCGAAATGGTAGTATCTGTTTGAGTTCCATATATGGATTAAATAGATATATGTTTTTATTGGGGGGGGGGGGTAATGAGTGCCCATCAAGAATGAATAGAGCAAAAACGTCTTCAGCATAAAATAACCCAACAAGGGTTGACATGCCATAAAACCCAACCAACCAACCAAAATTCAGCTGTACTTTTTCTTTCTGATGTTGAAATACTGATTACAAGTATTCATATTGTAAAAATATCAAAGTATTATTTTTAAAAGGGATTCAAATTTGCTGAAATAGTTTTCAGATTTTGAAAGGGATAGGAATTGAAACAATATCACATCAACTGATCATTTTGTGATCAACCCACAGAACATAATTTTTGCTTATTAAATGCTGTTTTGTTTTGTCTCTTTTCCAATTATTGTATGCTTGGTTACATCTAAAAAGGAATCCACATACAACAGCATTTATTGTTTGCTTGTTTTTTGATTTTCTTTTACTAGTGATGAACAAATACAGAAAAAGATCTGAACCCGCATCACTAATCTTAATTTTACAATTTTCTCCTGAACTTTAAACTCTTGACTCTTATGACAACATTAACTTGATACAATGTGTTGACAATAAAAGGATTAAAAAAAACATCCATAACTGTCATGAATCCATTTTTGAACCTGTAATTTCTATCTTGAATATTATATTTCTGTTCATAGTAAAGTGTGTGCAGATATTTTATTACAAACTGTATGGCTCAGTGTCATGTCCCAGGAAACTTTAATCATGTATCATTTATTTTTAGACATCCAAACTTGTTATTGGATTCCTTATTAATATTTACTTGCATTGTACCTGATTACCATTTGACATCGCCCACAGCATGCTGAGGGTTAAATTTCAATCATTTTTCTAATTAACTCC
>CM042144.1:36614012-36632837 GCA_023376005.1 Doryteuthis pealeii
CTCTCTCTCTCTCTCTCTCTCTCTCTCTCTCTCTCTCTCTCTCACTCTCTCTCTCTCTCTCTCTCTCAACCTGTCAATTCTCTCTCTCTCTCTCTCTCTCTCTCTCTCTCCTCTCTCAACCTGTACTCTCTCTCTCTCTCTCTCTCTCAACCTGTCAATTCTCTCTCTAATTCTCTCTCTCTCTCTCTCTCTCTCTCTCTCTCTCTCTCTCTCTCTCTCTCTCTCTCTCTCTCTCTCTCTCTCTCTCTGTGTCACTTGTATTATTCTTTTTGTATATGTTCTCTCTATTGTTCTTTCTCTCTCTCTTTCTACCATTTTTGTCTGTTTTTTAGTTGCTTTCACTTTCACTTTTCTTACTTTTTCTCCCTGTTAACTTTTACATCTATCTCTCTCTCTCATACACATACACATTGTCCTTGCTTTATAACCTAGTATTGGTCTTTCTCTATCATTTTTATATATACTAGCAAATATATGCACCCTCCGGTGCAAGTATTTAAGTTTTGATATAATAAAATATCATATTAAATTAGAAAGGCTAATGAAACTGACTAAGAATGCAGATAAAAAGATCTGCAACAGAGGGGGTATAATCGAAAAATAGAACAACTTTGAAACTAACTATTCCATCATTTCCCATTACTCCCCTCTTTCATTGGTAAATTTTCCTAATTTAACTATTTAGTTAAGATTTATCCACGAGAATTTTGTTTATATTTCTTAAGATAAAACCAAACAATTAGAAATCAATAATACCAAGCACATATTTATTAAAATAAAATTTTAAATATCAATATGCAAATTAGCCTTCTCGTTCAAACTGTAAGCCGCTATTTTGTTGTATATATAAATACAATTGCATGTTATTAGTACGTAGATATAGTCAACAGTATTAATAATGTAAAACAATTTTTATTAATAACTGAAGGTATACTTTATTCTGCAAAATTAAATTTAAATTAAATTTATTATAAATTAAATTTATTAATAACTGAAGGTATACTTTATTCTGCAAAATTAGGCAAGAAACTGATGTTGACTCTGTGTCTATTGAGTTGCGGCTTGCTTGTTGCCTTGTCTGCTAATTCGACAGTAATTGGAATATTACTTCTAGAACATTTACATATGCTCTATGACCGATATTGAGCACTGTTTATTTATAGATGCAATCATTAACTGCATCATTATTTCATATATATATATATATACACACACACACACAACCTACTCTGCACAAGAAGGATGTGACACAAGGTCAATTTCTTAAGTAGAGTTTAACTAGTTTGAATTCAGTTACCTAGCCAAGGTTAAAGAGCACAGTCTGCTCTACTATTTACCTATAGCTGGAGAGAGAATAGTTGGATGCATACCTTTCCCTTTCCCTAGGGTATAAGTGCTATATGAAATGCGAGCAACATGTTATTCAGGATTTGAAATTGTATTGATGAGTCCATTTTCTATGACACTAACCATTACACCACACACCTGTTAACTATTATACACACACACACACACACACACACAATGTATATATATATATATATCCTTTATACTCTTGTTTGCCTCTTTCCTACCAAACCACTTTGCTTTTTTTCTCCTTCAGTCTGTCGCTTTCTTTCTTCTCTTTCTCTGTCTGAAGTCCTTCATTTTGTCCGCCCTGTCGCTGGGTCGTTAGAATGCACTGACTGCACCTCTGCAGAGGGGTAAGACTCCCCCAATGGGGCCACCTGTTGGCTATGGGTGGCGACCTGTGATGTTTAAGGATGGAACCCAGGTGGATGAGCGGTGCATGACATGCAACACTCCACTTAGACCCTTGCTTAGGCTAGAAGGTGGTCGGAGAGGCCTTGTCCAATCAATCAGCTGGTCACGTCAAGCCCTAGCACCTATATGATTGCCCCAACCCTATTACCCTTATGGCAAGCCCCAACCTTTTTATCATATATATGCTAGAAGGCGGTGGCTAAGGGTCATCATTCTCCTGGGAATGATGTTACTCTCTATCTTATGGTGAGGTTCCAGTTTTGGAGGTTTGGGGAATGTGGAGCATCCCTTCATCACCATTGCTCCTTGGTCCACTCTGACCCGGAGTGGTAGTAGCTGTTAGGGTCCCATATATGGGTTAAATAGAAAAACATGAATTTATAAACAAAATTGAGTATCCATTTAATGATTACTTTATTTAAAAACTTTATTGGCATTAAATGACCCATTGAGGTTGATATGTCATAAAACAAACCAAAGTTGTTTGCCTCTTTCCTACCAAATCTCTTTGCTTTTTCACTCCTTCAGTCTGTCGTTTTCTTGTTTCTCTTTCTCAGTCTAAAGTCCTTCATTTTCTTCTTGGACTTCTCTCGGCTTTTACTGATTTTTATTCACTTTTGGCATTCAATTGCACTAAGGACCACCACACACCCAGACCAACAACAATTATGCCTTCTTAAGCAGACATCTCAATTACTGTCTTGTCTTTAAGTGGGGGACATGTCCAAATGAAGAAAGAACCCTACTAATCCTACCAAACTCAAACCACTGCATTCAACAACCCATATGCAACACTGCATTGCTAGATGCCCTCTACCATGTTTATTTATATTAGAAGTTACTCTAACACATCTTTCCACCATTATGGTCCAGAGATGGGCACTTTGATTAATTTCAGCTTCAAAATGGAGACTTTGATGTATTAGATTCTTGGAACTGACTGTACAATTCAAGGAAGGTTGGAATTAGATGAGGTGTCAGTTCATGGCAGCAAATTGTTTGAAAAATGTGGTGACAACAAATGTTTGATTTTAAAGTTTCAAAGAGGAGAGGGGGGAGGAGGAGGAGATTTCAAAGGTGGGGGAGGGGAAGAAGAGGAAGATGTTCTGAAATAGAAGGGGAAATGGCTTCAAGTAATAGGAGGAGGTTTTGTAATACAGGAAATGGCTTCAAGAAGGAGGAAGAAAAGTTTCTGAAGTAAAAGAAAAAGTGGTTCTAAAGTGAGTAGTTTCTAGAGAGAAGTGGGATAGTATTTCAAAGAGGAAAAGGATGAGGAGGTTTTGAAGAGGGAGAAGGCATTCCAAAAAGGAGGAAATGATAGTAATAGACGAAATGATTTCAAAATAAAAGAAGAGGAGGAGGTTTGAGAAAAAAAAATGTAAGGAGAGATTAGAAGGAAGGGGGAAGTTTAGAAGTGAAAGAAAAGATTTCAGAAAGGGGAAGTTTTTTAAATTCAAAGAGGAAAAGGAGGAGGAGAGAATCAGAAAAGGAGGAGGAGGAGGTTTGAGAAAGAAAAAGGTAGTGTAAAATGGGAAAGGGGAATTTTGGGAGTAGAAGAGGAGATTCTAGAAAGAGGGAGGTCTTAAACTAAAAGAGGAGGAGGAGGAGGAAAGAAAGAAAAAAGTAGATAGAGCTTTGAAAGGAAGAGGAGATGCAGATTTTTAAAAGCTGATAAAAAGAAAGCTGTGAAAAGGAGGGAGGAGGTGGGGGAAAAGATCTAGAGATTAAAAGGAGGAGGATGAAGGAGGAAAAGAAAAGCATGTTTCTTGGAAGAAAACTGATAGATAATTCATTCTTCTTTCTAACAAGATTATCTCAGCTTAATTTGGAAAGAACATTCTATCTATTTGATAGAACATTAAATTATAAACTGGCAAATTAAATCTGACAAGAACGATAATGCCCACAAAGTCTTCAAAGATCTCAAAGTGGGAGAATATAAATCTAAGAATAAATTATCTTTATAATCATTGGTTTAAATCCGCCATAGTTGACTAAATTTATTCCTTAGGAATTTTTGCGAAGAAATAAAAGTAAAGTCGTCAGGGTGGCCTAATGTCGGTATCAGCCAGACAGCAAGGGAGTCTATCTCCTCTTCACTAGCACTATACTAAGGAGATTGTTTTTGCATCAGAGGTGGGGCACTGAACCTACCATCAGCTCCTTACTTTACTGCACAGATCCCTGTGCTACTCATATGCTGAGTTTGGCGAGGGCCAGTATCAAACCAGGAACCTTGTGATGGTTTCTAAATGCTCTACCGACTGAGCTAAACAGGATCTAGTGAAGAAATAGTGCTTTTAAAATATTACAAAAACATCTTTTAGATTAGAATAATGATATAGGATGGTAAAAATAGAGATAGGAAGTTTTTTGTCTAGTTTATTTGTTTAATGGCATATCATTTCCTTAGGGGTTATTTAATGCTGAAATTTGATACTGTTCCAGATAGAAATGGGTTGAAAATTCTATCTGAAGCAGCATCATTCCAATATAACACAAAATGAGCATGAAAAGCTCTGTAGCAATTATAGATTCACCAATCTTTTAAAAAAAACCCGTTTCAACAGCAAAGGCACAATGTGCACAGGTCCAACTCATGATTGTAACTGATCATATCTAAAAAGAAAAAAAAATGGTGAGATATAAGCTAGATGGTGCTATCTTGCCACTTTCCCAACACCCTGAAGCAGGAACTGGTGATATGATGGTTATCATTGTAGGAAATGGACTCCTTGAGCCAAGTTCCAGTCTTGTATTATTGGTACATTATTACTTGGCTTGGTAGCTAAAGCTGAATCGTCAATACTCGGTGTTGTTCACTACACACTGAAAACAATGGAAATAAATTGTTCAATAGTTTGAACAACTCTTCAAAACTTATTTTCTGTATTTTTGCTTGTAAAAATAGTTTCCAGGTGATATTAAACTTGTAGGAATAGCTGTGTACAGACTATGAGGAATAATATACAGATACACAAATCAAAGTAACAAGGGAAAAGCACACATACCTTTTAACCAAATTTATTAACATGTAAAACACAACTAGATACAACAATATAACAAGTACTTGAAGGCAGTAATTACAGTTATCTCCCTCGCTAAGGGGTGCTCAGGTGGTTTAGCCGGCTATGCTCCCTCACTGAAGGGTTTTCTTCAGTTACAGTTGACTGAGTGGTTAGAGCCTGATTCTATGAGGCTTACTCCTCGGGGCCGAAACCAGTTAAGAGAAAGTTCTTACCACCTGACAAGAGATGTTAATCTCCCTATTTCTTATATCCTGGACACATGAGAGTTCTAGCCCCTACAAACTCATCAGCTTCAACTTGAATGCAGTCTATGGTATAGTACCAAATCAGATACTCTCTACAGGGTGATTGTAAAGTAACTCCCTTCCCTATCTTAAAAATCTTATTTATTTCTTAATCATTATTTTTACAAAAACTGAATATGAGAAGAACACACATTTTGATTTTTTGGGGAGGTTATAGTTATATAGAGCTTGGTAAATGGAGTTCAAAATTGTTTGAATTATGCAAATCTCTACAATGGTTCAAAAGTTATAATTAAAGTCCCGAAATTGGGGGTACAAAAGTGGGTATGATTTTGCTTTAAAAAAAATGTTAAATCACAGACCAGTTTAAAATACAAAATTCAGTAATTTCTTCAGCATTTATTTTTGAAGCAACTTTGATAAAACTTTGCATTCTTATGTAAAATATGTGAGAAATTGCAAGTTGAATTGATTAAGGTGCAAATTTGTCAATGTCCACTGAGATCAGAAAATCTGCTGGGAATTTTACTCCTATCATACAAACCATCCAAATAATATAGATTTTAAAAAAAAGGAGCGATGGTCGATAGGTACAGGTGGTGAGAGAGAGTCATGAGAATCTGTGCTGTCAGTATGAACTGATGATGATAGGCCATTGTACCTGCCACCAGTCACCAAGTATTTATCATGGTCAGGTTTGAATCTATCTGTTTAAATTAACAAAAAATATTTCTACTGCGACCACAAAAACAAAACAACACACTTTCATTCTCCACAGACTGACTTTTCAAAAACTGTCTCCATCACTCAGCCACACCCTTTTGTCTCTCCACTGTGTCTGCCACAACACTGCACTAACACATAAACACTAATTACTTCCTGTGACCTTCTGGAAATTTCCAACTGAATCTTTTATTCAATCCATGGAATTGGTTCTCATTTCACTGTCCGTGCTTAAAGGATATTTTGTATCAGTTTAATTCTTCGTTGAGATGCCAAGTACATCAGTGAATAATAATAATAATTTCTCATCTCAGAAAGTCAGAAAAATATTGATCTTTTTATTTTTGTAGGTTTTCTTTTTTTTTTATTGCTGATACAATATTTTGGCCAATTCATTTCAAGGCCTTCTTCAGGAATCTGAAAAGATACCTTCTGTAATTTTGAGAAGAACCATTACCATTCCAAGAATTCTTTAAATTACTCCTATGATTGGTGGTTATTACTAAAAGGGTTTCAACCAATCCATAGTTCAATTTTCGAATCTATATAAAAACAAGAGGGTTGGTCTCTCATTTTTATTTATTTTTCCATTGCATTCTTCTCTTTTTACTCCTAGAAATTCTAAAACAAGTAAAAAAAAAAAAAAAAAAGAAAGCAGAACTGAATATATCAATCAGACCAACCAATTATGTGAAACCTATCTTTTCTTACATAATGCAGGAAATTCCATATTTTGGGAGTTGATCAGGGAGCATAGTAGAGCTGTAATGGTTTTTGCATAGCAGATAATATCAGAAAGGAGAAAGGATCATACCATTCCTTCTTGGATGAGATTCAAGTAATAGGAAATATTACTGGAGAGGATTTGCCAAGATTTTTGTTCAAGACAATTTAGCACAAGAGCCAATAAAAACAAACTCTAAATTTATTGGGATACAAAAATTATTTTTAGAGTTAAATTATTTTTGGAACTTAATTTATTTCTGTAGTTTGGCTATTTGCATCTGTTTTTAGTACAATGCCAAGCAAAATTCATTTATTAAATGCATTTTCATTCTTTCTCTTTTAAAAAAACTGAACATGGCTAATTTATTTAGTTTTTAAACTATAAAGGGACCATATTACCTTTAGGCACCCCTTTTTGATCTCGATTAAGAAAGGACATGTTTTTCATTTACACCGTCAATATCCAGTTGTTTGTTAGGGGTTAGGGTTAGGGGTTAGTTTTATAATTTTAAAAAAATATATAAAAATCGTCTGTTAAAACAACTGGATATTGACAGTGTAAATGAAAAACATGTCCTTTCTTAATCAAGATCAAAAAGGGGTGCCTAAAGGTCATATGATCCCTATAAAGGGTTTGTACAACTTTAAAAAACACAACACCAGTCTAGAGTTGTAAGGTTTGATTAATATCATGTCAGGGTTGCAAGTATATATGAGATGTGATAAAAATATATATCAACACTGAACTGTTAGATTTTTTGAATTTAAATTGTTGTCTGAATTATCAAATAACAACATTGAATCTGGAGGAAAGGTAAACATAATTTCATTGCCTTTTCATACAAAATATATAAGATAGCCAATGCACAGCTCTTTAACAACTAATTTAAATCTCTGTAGCAAGACTAGCTACTACTCAACTTCCACCCTTGTGTAGTTTGTATTATTTATGTGTTTTGTTGGATGAGTTCAAATTTCTTGTAGGGGAAATATCTTCCCTTACAGCATAAATGAAGATGTGTGCACAGCTGGGCAACTTAAGAGGGTTGGCTAAAAAGGTCATAGGCTAACCAAGATACCCTTATAGGTACAAGTAGGATGTGACAAAAGGTCACAAGTATGGGGCACTCAGCAAGGATCATATACATGAATGAATTTTCTGAAACAGAAATGAACAAAAGACCCCCCTCTCTATATATATATCTATTATCATACTAAAGCTGAGATTTTCACCTTTTAATGTCTAAAGGCTTTTTCCTGGTTAGTTTAAGACACAAAAATTATACTAAATTATTCCTTAGTTTTAGGATTACGTAATGTTTGAAAAAAATTCCATTTTAATTGGTTCTAATTAGTCATAATTTGCAATTAACTAACTGTCCCTGTCTTTACATTCTGCATAACTCTCTTTTCCTCTCTATATGCGATGAAGGGGAGATGGGAGAGTGATTAACAGACACTTTTAACAACTCACCAGCGCTTGTAATAGAATTCCATGATCAATTTAAATTTAAATTAGATATACCCAATTCATTGAAAAATCTATGTTTTTTTAAATACAATTCTGACCCTACTTTTGAAAAAAAATTACCAAAAATCAAGGAATTATCCGATTTTAATGAAATTTTCAGTGTTGATTTGACAATGAATGGATTTTATAATGCATCAGTTATTTTATTTCAAAGTTTTCTGATTTTTTTCAGATCACTTAACTTTGACCCCCTGTTTTTGGAGTGCAAAATATTGATGTGGTATATATGTGATTGATACTATTTTCTGCATAAATAAAAAGACAAAAGATTGAAGGTGTGAACAGAAGAAAAAAGTTTTTTTAAAGAATCTGCTCGGGTAGTAAATAAGTACTGAAAATCGAAAAATAAAATGGAAATAAAAACTAAAAAATATTTTTTTTGAGTATTATTTGTATTATTCAGATTATTGTCCTCATCTTCATTGTTATCTGTACAACGTTTCAGCCGATGTGCCCTCCAGCCTTCTTCAGGTATTTCTTGTTAGACTCGGGAACATTCTTGGACTCGGAAACCTTCTTGTAATCGGGAGCCATCACCGAACTTTCAACCCAACCATTTATTCACTCCATGGGGGGTATCCTGTTCTCATTCCACTAACCATAGCTGGGGTACAGGTGTTAAGCTGTGTTAATTATTATTCTATATTACTGCTACCCCTGACCTGAAATGAACCTGCAGTCTAAAGATAACTGTCACTTTGAACTGTCTTAACCTAACTCCTTTATTCACTAGGCTATGTGTCCAATTGGACAATCCAGTGTGAATATTTTTTTCAATCGCAAAAGTTACAATTTATTTTGTAAAAACGGATTTTAAGTAGCGTCTTTGCAAGCATCTTGATTGAAATTGATCGAAAAAATCATTTTAAATATATCAAAAATAAATTACATGGGTAATATTATTTTGCTTTTTTTTTACTGATGCTTATTATGTTAGTACTTTTCGACTTAAACAAAAATTTGACCTTAAATAATCGGTTTAATAAATTTTAATTCATTTTTAAAATGAAAAGCAGACGATATTTTGGCAGACCAAATATATATATATATAGAGAGAGAGAGAGAGAGAGAGAGAAAAGCTATGCTATATTTAAATTGAGATTTTTACGGTGGATAAAAATGATGTTTTCAAAACTAATTCTTTCAAGAGAGGTTTGGACTATTGTTCTTATTTTTGTTATTACCATATATATATATATATATATATATATATATATGTATATATATTTAGCCTTTTGCAGATGTACTGTCTGTATGAAGGGATTATGTAATACAAGGAATTTCATATATATGGCTGTCAAGCAAAGAAATTTATACTAACTTGTAATCCACACTAACTTATACATGTTCCCACTGGTTTTATCTATGGTCTGTCTTGTTTCAGCTCTGTCTCTCTGCTTATGACTTGACAGTTCTACCCAAGACAATTTAGTATCAGAACAGATTCACGTTAAAATGATTGAACACACACACATACAAAACCCTGTCGGTGGAGCTTAGAATATACTAAATATATTCCTTCCAGAGGGGTAAGACCCCCACCAAAAAGGGGTGTCCTGGATATGACACTGCTCCAGTTCTGAGGATCTGGGGAGTGTGCAGTACCTCTTCATTGTTATTACTCCCAGGTCCAATGTGGTAGTACTTGTTAGTGTCCCATCTATGAGTCAATGCTAAAAATGATGTGTATTAGATAGGAATACCTGATATCATATAACCATGTACAAAAAAAAATAATAACGAAATTAGACGAAAAATGTAAATAATTTGCATTAAGAATAGTTAGTTGAAGCTATAATTGTTTACTATGGATTATTATCATTAGTTACTTGAAATTAGAAAACTGTGTGTAAACAAATGACTATTAATAAATATAAATAATTATTTTATATATTTTATACCTACAGGTTAGGGAATCACTTTCATTGAACATTCATATTTACATTTATTGTGGAATTATTAAATTTTCTTTTTGCATACAGTTATATGATATCAAGTATTCCTATCTAATACAAATAATTACATGGCTGCAAGTAATTATTTCTATGCCACAGTTCTCCACTTCATCGTGCAGATGCAAGCCTTGCACTGAGTTGGCAAGAGCTAGTATTGAACCCAGAACCTTGTGGTTCTGAGCTGGATGCTCTACCAATTGAGCAAAACCGACCCTGGGTTTTTTTTCACCTTGATTAGGCAACCTGTCTAGGAGAAGGAAAACTCTGAATTCAAACCTTTTAAACTCATTCTAAGAAATTGGCCATGTGCCACATCCTGCTCATGTGGAGTGCTTGGGTAAATACATACACAATTCTTCATTTGACTACAGAAATAATGATTATCAAACTAATCTCTTTGACAAATTACTCTCTAACAGGTACAAACACTCATTGTAGAGTGGACCTGTGAGTAATGGCAATGAAAGGGTACTTCACACACCTGGAGCTCCAGAACTAGAGCCTCACCATCAGATACAGTTTAGTGTCATAACCCAAGGACACTTTCTTTTGGGTGAAATATTCTCAGTCAGTTGAGTGTTTGGCTAGTAATTACAAGATTCTTGGTTCAATACCGGCCCTCGCCAACTCAGCATATGAGTAGCACAGGGATCTGTGCGATAAAGTGGGCAGCTGATGGTAGGTGTGGTGCTCCACCTCAGATGCTAAAATAATCTCCTTGGTCTAGTACTAGTGAAAAGGGGATAAACTCCCTTGCTGTCTGGCTGATACCGACATTAGGCCGCCCTGACGATTTTTCTTACATCGAATACAGTCTGCGTATCCTAAGCCCCAACATAAATTATTTCTATTTAATAATAGTCATGTGTTTGTTCACATTAATATGGTTTCAAATAAATAATACTAATCCTTAGTATATAATTATAGCTTCAAGTAATTATTCTTAATACAAAGGATTTGCTGTTATATATATAAGTATTCCTGCCCCAGCACAAACCATCCGAGTAAGATGAACAAGACATACTGAAAACTGCTAGAAAAGCAGTCATAAGGAAAAACTCATAAACAGTGTCCTCCTGTTGAAGCCAGCACATGGAAATGCCAGTGCGGCCACCCAGCAAAGACTTACCAACTCTGCATGGATACTGGATGCAGTTCGGAGGACCTGCCAGGGGCAATGAATGATAGGGATGGTTGGCAAGAGATTGTCATGGATATCCGTGCTGCTAGCACAACATGATGATGATGGTGATGTATGGTTTAAGCATTTTTATTTAATTTGAGTCGCATGTTTCTGTTACTAATTGTATCTAAAATCAAGTTAAATTATTTTCTTTCTGTAGGTTGTGAAGATAAGTTACAAAGTTGTTTCATTATTTTGGACCAATAAGATTCATTCATTCTGAGGCATTTGTTTGTAGCAATCAAGGTTTATAAAGATGAAAGCCTTCTAAAGATCTTTGTTATTTCACTCTGTTCATATTCCATTATCCATTGCAAATGATTGTCTTCATCTTTCCATCCCACAAATTCTTCTTCTTCATGTAGCATGTTTATCAAGTAATATATTAATCTTATCAATTCTTACATAAGTTAAGCCTTCTGCTTTTATCCATCAACATATGGACTGAAAGTAAATACTTACTTGAATATTAACAATATCAGTATAAAACAATATTCTCAGTTACATTCATTCTTTAATTAAACCTGCAGTTCATTGTGTAATAATTGATCAAAACCTCACTCTATACATACATACATACATACATATACATATATATATATATATATAGAGAGAGAGAGAGAGAGGGGGGGGAGATGTAAGTTGAAAATGGAAGTGCATCCGACGATATGTTGAAATGAAAAATAAAGGAAAGAAAATGTTGAATGGATAAAATAGGATTTATTTTATTTTACTGACATGTGTCTCGGCCAGGAGTTTAATCATGCATACATGTATTCTATCTGTTTTTATTTTAAATACAAAATAAAATAACAATAATAGAAAAACTACAGAAATTATTTTAGTATACAAAGAAATAACGGGCTTTGTCAGAGTAAATCTTTATTGTTTTAAATGAAATCGGTTGAAATACGGAGAATTTCCAAGATGTTAAAAAAAATAACTTTTTTGAAACAGTTATGTTGACATCATTGTTGCATGCAATGGATTTTGAAAAGGAGAGATGGCTGGAGAATATAAGGAACAAAGTTATGTATTAAATTCCAACATAGATTAACTTGAAGATAAAAAAAAAAACTTTTTATCATTTTAAAAAAAAAAATTATAAAAAAGTCTAGACAAAATTTTTTCTTTTTATTTATTTATTTTTTTTTTATTATCAAAAATATACATATACATATCTTTTTTTGTTTTTTGAGAAAGTCAGCTGAACAGGAAGCTGTTTATACTTTGTATCTCTTTATTGGTCTTAGAATTTTAACCTTATACTTGCTGTCTGACCTGATTTTTCTGGTGAAACTGTCTTTAGGTGAATTCCTTCATTTTGTGATATCCGTCTGAAGAGGCTAGCCTCTTAAGGATTTAAAAAAGATTTTTTTAAATTTTTAAAAGCCTTTTGAGCTTTTGGTCGAAATAAATTTATTACGGAATGACAGTTTAAGTTTTTTCTTTCTTTGAAAGTTATATATATTAATACTCTTGTTCCTTAATCTTTAATCATATGTCCAAACTTTCAAAATTTTCTCTTCATTTTTTAATGTAAACTGTGAAGATGCAGGTGGAACCCATTGATCTTCAGTGTTCAGAAGATTTGAAGTCCAAGTTTTGTGCTTGCCACATTGTTGATTTCTATATTTCTGTTTGTTTGAAGTCACTGCACCAGAGATTGCCATTCAAAAATTGGCCTGTTCAACCACTCGTGCAGATACAGATAAAAAAAAATTGGACACTACACCATCATTTTTAGCAGACAGAAGGATGCTAACAATGCTGTCACCTTCTATTTTCTCATTACCCAGCAGTGTTCCCTGTTAACTAACTGGACTTCATCCATATATAATCTTCCATAACAGACTTTATTTTTTAATTCCTTTATAAATATGGGTTCATTATGTTTCTCAAGCTTGACTTAGAGAGGGTTATATGACCTTTTTTCATATTCCATATTAACATGTGATGTTAAAAATGCATGGATTAACGTTAAACTCTATCTGATGGTGAGGTTCTAGTTTATTTTATAATGTTGAGCACCCCTTCATCACCATTGCTCCCTGGTTCACTCTGACCTGGAGTGGTAGTACCTGTTAGGATCCCATCTATGGGTTAAATAGAAAAACATGACTTTATAAACAAAATTGATTATCCATTAAGAATGAATTTATTTCAAAATTTGGCTGACATTAAATAACCCACTGAGGTTGATATGCCATAAAACAAACCAAACCACTATTTTATCAAACCTTTCTCCTGTCAGAAATAAATCTAATAAAGAGGATGCAAGGATTTTTTTAAAAAGAGCTGTCAGTAATTAATAATTTATGAAAAACAATTTCAAATTTTGAATATCTAAATATGGAAGTAACTACCATATTTGATGGCATATAGGACACACTTTTTTTCCAAAATTTTGGCTCACAAAATTGCCCTGTGTCTTACACATCATAAGTGGAGTTTGAGACCTCCTGTAGGCCTTGGCTAATCTTCTCTATGATTATTTTATTATCTATATTATTAATATTCTTATTGCTTGCCTGTACTGCCAAATTGCTTTTATACAGCTATGTTTCTGCTTGTGTAATGCACAGCTAGACTGTTTTCAACAATATATGCTTAAATACACTAAAAACTTTTTTCTGAATCAGACCTGCTGACATGAGGGTGTGTCTTATATACCCATGTGTCTTGTATGTCGTCAAATACAGTACTTATATCTGTTTAAAAAAAGAAAAGAAATGCTCCTAATTATATGACCACTTTATACTTGTTAGTGTACTATTAGATAATTTTTTTGTTAACAGGATTTGGGTAATGCTTTTCTTTTTCAATTATCTTTGTCTCATAAATAATCCTAATAGAAAGAAGCCTGGTTTTTGTTGTGACTTCAGCTTTATGATAGATTAAGTATAAAATGGCTTCTTTTTTGGAATCCAATCAAAAGAGAAATGTTAACATTAATCGAAATAGTTTAATGTTAAAATGAATCGAAATAGTTTAATGTTATTGTCTGACAAAAAATTAGGAATAACAAAACTTACAATAAATAACACTGGCTGTGTAACAATTGGTTGAAATGAACAGTTTTCTTTTATGTTGCAATTTCTACAAAAGAGAAAATGATCTTTTAATTTCTGTTTTTCCTTCATAAATATGACCCGTTGTCTTGTATGTAGCAGGTCCTGGGTATGATGTTAAACTGCATCTAGTGGTGAAGTTCCAATTCTGGATCAATCAGCTGGCCACGTCAAGACTTAGCACCTATATGATTGTCCAAACACTATTGTCCTTATGATAACCCTCAACCCTTTTTTATCATATGGGTGCTAGAAGGTGATAGCTGAGAGTCTTCATGTCCTGGGAATCATGTTAAACTCTGATGGTGAAGTTCCAGCACTCTTTTATCCCCATTGCTCCCTAGTCCACTCTGATACAGAATGGTAGTACCTGTTAGGGTGCCATTTATGGGTTAAATAGAAAAATGTCTTTATTAAAAAGAATTGAGTATCCATTAAGAATGAATTTATTTCAAAACATTGTCAGCATTAAATGACCCACTGAGGTTGATATGCTGTAAACCAAACCTCTCTCTCTCTCTCTCTCTCTCTCTCTCTCTCTCTCTCTCTCTCTCTTTCCATTCCTTTCATCTGCCTATTAATGTGGTTCCTTGACACATGATCAAAGAATGATGCCAACTGAATTTCCTATTGACTTATGTGCCATTTTTGCTACCCATAATTCCTTGTTTTCTCTCCATCTATTATAATTCTATGTAAGACAGGTAGTATCGATATATTAATGTCCGTGTTTCTTAATTTTATGAGTTTTATCATCATGCAACACCCTCTGTTTAAAAATGATATCATCTAAGATGAAATGTAAAAATGTAAATTCTGATTATCTGGTGTTGCTTATCCACCAAATTATTTCTTATGAGTGTAATCACTTCAGCTAAATAATGGACCATTCCATTTTTATTATATAGAAAGAAACAGAAGAAAAGGACATGCTACACAGAAGAAATATAATAAGAAAAAAAGAAAGAGTAGAGGAAAGATAGAGAGAGGGGATGAGCATGCCGAACTGATAATGCTAATCTGTTTCAATTGAGCATAATAAAAAGATGAAAAGAAGGAAAGAAAGAAAAAACGAGTGAGAGAGAGTTAAATCAAGATTATTATACTTTTTACATATTGAAGTATTTGCAATAGCTCTTAAGTAAGCATATCAAACTTAATAAATGAATTATCATACTGTGGTATATCCACAGGTCCTGCCAGTTTATTATAATTCTAGATAAACCAGGTAGAATCCATTATAATGCATTTTTTTCTGTTTTGATACTGGCATTAGTGAGAGAATTAAAATTCCATAGATATCTTTAATATGGTAGCCCAAATGGACTAAAAAAGGTCTAAAGCCCTAAACCTCTCAATACATCTGCTCTCTTCTATATCTCAACTCCAACACTTTTAATTAACTTATTTATATCACATGATAGTATCAGGGCCTCCTAATTCTATCCGATTGATTTCACTGTTTTATTCTCAGGCCTAAACACAGGAAATTCTTTCACCATTACAACGTTGTAATGAAATGCACTAAAGTAGCATTTATTGGGAGGGGGTATTGTTGATTGAATTTAATGGCATATTAACTTGTCGAGGGTTATTTTATGTCTGAGGTTAGGGAATTGCATTCATTATACATTCCTGTTTACATTTTTGGATGTAGTTGTTTCGTTTTTTGCATACAATCTGATTAAATATGAATAATTCTTAGACAGATCTATTTGACCTATAGATGGGACCCTAACTGGTACTACCACTCTGAACCTGAAAGTAATGAAGGAGTACTCACAGATATCCAGAACTGGAGCCTCACCATCAGATGCAGTTTAGTGTTATATTCAGGACACACCTTTTAGCAGTCAGCCTATTCTAAATCCTGGTTTTAAAAGATAAAAAGTAAAAAAAATGTAAAGTTGTTAAGGTGGCTTAAAGTCAGTATCACCCAGATAGTGAGGGAGTTAGACCAAGGAGATGGTTTTTGCATCTGAGGTGGAGTGCCACGCCTGCCATCAGTTCCTTACTATACCGCACAGACTCCTGTGCTACTCATATGCTAATCTGGGCAAGGGCTGGTATCGAACCAGAAACCTTGTTGTTCCTAGACGGACACTCTACCAACTGAGTTAAATCAGCCCTTAGCACTCCTAATGCCATCTAATCACAAAAATAGAACACAACTTTTTTTGGATTACCCCATACTAAACTTAGCTTATTTTGGCAGGCAATCACCGCGATAGGGCACCCAGTTAGAACTGAGCTCATTCTACTGGAAAATTGTTCTGCAAGTCTGTTATGGTTAACAGGCTCATTTGAAACGTAACATACACAGTATATGATTTTTTTTTCTTCAATTTTGTTTTGCTGTACCTGCTGTGAATGTCTGACTCGTTATGAAAAAACATGGAGATGGATGATGCAGCAGGAGATTTTAATTAACAACATCTGTAAAAGACTTGCCAGAGGGTCTGTGAAAAATTCGTAGGTCAACTGTTATAGCATAGGACATCTTGCAGAACATTCTCAGAGGAATTTACTTTTTCCTTATATCAAAGAATTTTAAGTTCATTGAAGCAAAGAATGTTGATATTGAAGTATTTGAATCTTGTCTTGTTAGTTTGAAACTTACAACCAAGTGTCTTGAATTAACTTGTCTCAAACTGTTTCTACCCTTTGCTACAATATATCAATGTGATGTTTCGGTTTTATGTTTGTTTTTATACCATCCTCAAGGTGTATGTAGCAGATGTTAAATACTTCATCTGAAAAATATTTTCAAATAAAAAAAAAAAGAATTGTTTATTATTGCACATTATTATATCTACAAAATGCATGATCTGAATTTTTTTGTTCCTATTCTTTACATTTACACACACACACACACACACACACACACACATATAATATATATATATATATATATATATATATATATATATATATATATATTCTTTTGGCCACTACATATGCTACTGATGATTATTTTCAGAAAGTATGGTTGTGCCGGTCTTTTCTTTTTTAAATTTTTTTTTCTCGAGATTGTTGAAGTGAGTTAGCGTACTGTTGGTTTGAGCAACAAGCTAAGCACAACTGAACCAGTGCCAAGACAATTGGTACTTATGGGAATCCAGAATAGTCCACTCATGCATTTGGGCGATTCCATTCCTAGAGTCCTGATTGGATGCTTGGTTTCTATGATGTTAGGAGGCTTCATAAATAAGCTGGCATTTTGCAGTAGTATTTGCAGCAAAACAGATTTGTATTGGGTTACGACTGCTTGCTGCCTTGTCTTACCAATTCGACAGTAATTGGAACTAGTATGATTATTCTACACAGATGTTAGTTTGAAAAAAATTTTTAGTTTGCAAAACTGAGTTATCTGGGTGTTTTCCACAAATCTTTTTTTCTAAAATATATATATATATTGGAAGCAGCACCCCACAAAAAGCAGCTGTACAGCCACTTACTTTCTATCACAAAAAACATCCATTTAAGATGAACAAGTTATGATGATACTACTGAAAAAGCAAGGATGAGCTCATTGCTGACATTCTCCTGTGGACACCTACACATGGACACACCAGTGTGGGTCAACCTACAAAAAGCTATATTAATCAACTCTGCACAAATAGTATATGCTGTATCGAGGCATGTATTGACCTGTCTGGAGCATTGATAGGGATAGGTGTAGTGTGCCATGGAGATCCGTGCTGTCAGCATGATCTTAAGTGTATTAATTATCCAACATATGAACACATCAGTGTAGGCTAACCAGAAAAAAATCTACATCAATCAGCTCTGTATGGATTCTGGATGTAGAAGACCTGCCAAGGGTGATAACCAATAGGGATTGGTGGTGAGAGAGTGTCAAGGGAAGCTGTGCTGTCAGCATTACCTGATGATAATAATGACTTAGATAATCAGGTGTAGAACATGTTATGTTTATAATTCATAATACTCATCCAATAAATTAAATTCTGTTAAGGAATAAATCCAAAAAGCAATTCATATATTACTGCTGGCAAGAATTATGGAATTAATATTCTTAGAGGTTGTTTTTTTATTTAGCAGTAAATAAACCAATAACAAATAAGACGCAAGACATTTATCTTTAATAGAGAGTCAAACCTGACAAATGGCTTCTCGCATAAATCTTTGATGAGATATTTTTATCATTAGATTTATTTTCATATTTTAGGGTGAACGTATAGTTTCAAGTAACTGATAATGCATGCGATAAATGCACTTAGATATCATCATTTAATTAGTCTGAATGAATGTTATATATGAATAGGATCAAATTTTATGAAGTTTTTTTGATAATAAGATCCTAATTAAGCAATCTTTCACTCAATGTGACAGATGAATTCAAAGAGATAGAGATATGAGAGATGTATTCAAAAATATATATAAATATAATACTTATAGATTACTTATTTCCCTACTTAGTTTCATGACACTGAAAGGTAAGGTTCAGAAAAACACCATGTAGGTAAAATTCATAGTACTCTCTTATTTGAAGCCTAGTAAACTAAGTTATGCTATTGTCTACTACTTCTTAAGTTCTCCTAACATCTGTTTCTGATTTTCGCTATCCTACTCTTGGA
>CM042144.1:36632937-36817937 GCA_023376005.1 Doryteuthis pealeii
GGAGAGAGATGATCTTACATTTGGTTGACGGTTTTCATTTTTAAACAGAGAAGTAATCCAAGATGATAATGGTTGGTTTGGTTTGGTTTGTTTTACAGCATATCAACTTCAGTGGGTCATTTAATGCCAACAAAGTTTGACAAATAAATTCATTCTTAATGGATACTCAATTTTTTAATAAACTAATGTTTTTCTATTTAACCCATAGATCAGACCCTAACAGTACTAACACTCCAGGTCAGATGAACCAAAAAATGATGATGAAGGGGTGCTCCACATTCCCAAAATATCCAGAACTGGAACCTCACCATCAGATAGATTTAATGTCATTCCCAGCACATGAAGTCCCGGAAGATTAGGAAAGCATATATATATATAAATATATAATTAATATGGCGAATTGTCTAGATAATAACAATTTCATAGACTCTCTTATCTTTAACCCACATTAAATTTTGACAATCAATCCGTTGGAACTACCCCAAATCCCCAGCAGTGAGACTGAGAGCACCAGAGATTTCAATAAAGCCTGAGGCCATCAAGACTGATATAGTGCTGGGAATTTGAAGAAACCTGCTATCACTTGATCCAAGAGACAAACCAACTGACACCCTCCAACATGATAAATAGATCACCAACATTTTACAGAGCAGACTCTGTGCTTTCTTTCTTCACTTAAATAATTAAGAAAATAAAGTACGAATACGGTGATAATCAATAGAAAATGACTGGCTCCTGTCAAGTTGACAATAGGTGCAACAGCTACTTCTGCATTGAAAGTATACTTAGCATAATGGTTATTGTTGCAGGAAATGGAATTGGTAACCTGAGTTCAAATCCTATGAGGCTATGTGTTTCACTTTGCCCTAAGGCCGTTGGGAAGGTCTGAATCCATATTGTCATCTCCCAACTAACAGTTCATATAGACTGGTTGATTGATTGATTTTAATGGCATGTCAACTGATGTTGGTTTGATTATGCCTAGAGGTTATAGAATTACATTCATTGTAAAATTCATATTTACATTTGTGTAATTATTCTTAAGAGTTGTTTTTGTAATACGATGTTGGTCGGGGTGCCAAATGTATACTATGATCTGGTCACGGGACAAATGTAATACTATGCTGTCGCGGCGTCGAATCTAACGCGATGGGTGTTCTTTGACCCACAGAAAGTTGAAGTGCTTGTTCCGGGCTGTACCTGAAAATGACCAAATTCACCAAGGTTGTTCCACAATTATTACGAACGCGTTTTTAACAATAAAAGACCTTTATTAATCATACAGTGATTAAAAATCATGTACAACCACAAAGGGGTATCGAGTTGAAGTTGAGTCGGTATTTTGTGGACTGACTGGCGATATGCTGGGTTCTGATTCAAATTCAGGACTTTGAGTAACAAGATGACAAAGCAAAGACGGTGACAAGGGCCATGAGACGGAGCTACAATCTACTAGGGAAGCAGTTGTCCAATCTGGTCAAGAACCAGCTGTCCGATCTGCCTGAAAACCCATTTGGGACTTCTTTTATGGGTTCCAAACCCTGAATCCAGGGCTCTGATTGGCCAGCCAATAGAAATACCGGACCAATGGCTCTACAGTGTAAACATCAGGAGGTGTACAAAAACCCACCCACGCGGTCACATTTGATTGGATGGCCAATCGAAATCATGGCCTTGGTTACACATCTTGGAGGGGGGTCAATAAGTCTCCACCCCAGTTTCCTGATTGGTGAGGCACTTGATAATATTTTTATTATTGTATAAATGGCCTTGTCAGTTGCTATGATAATTCCCAGAAATTGGCCCAAGACCACCCGCTAAATTATCATTTCCACTAAATCAACACTTTTAAGATTTAATCTTCAAAATGTCTTTGTTAAATAAATTTTTCTGGCCTTACGCAGTCCCCACAAGAACAACATTAGATATGAATGTCAGCAGTCATAAAAACCAGACATTCGTTTTTATATCAACCACTTTTAGCCTGGATAAATTGGTTCCTATCTTTTGGAGTCTTCATGTAAATGATAATATGATAACATTTGTATTAAACAGGCTTTTGACATATATTAACCTATTTCTGCCATTAGTCTTTCTTTGTTCAACATTATTCCTTATCTTGTGTTGATGTTTACAAGAATGACAATATATATTTACATGAAAACATTTGTATTAAAAAAAAGTCATTTGTGTTATATCAACCATCAACTGACTTTTAGCCATTAGAATTCTTTGTGTTAGAGTAATTAATTTATCATCCTGTTGACATTACCCTCCTCCAATTGACTGGTATTCTGATATCAGTCGCTTGTACAACTCTAGACTCAATTGTTTTGTTTTTAAGTATCTAATCAGATATCGCCAATCAGTCCATAACACTACAATGTTATATTTTACACAATCCCATCAAATAGGAATAATTCTTAAACAGATATATTTGACCCAGTCACAGTGGACCTAGGAATAATAGTGATGAAGAGGTCCTCACTCACCAGAGATTTCACCACTAGATATAGTTTAACATCATACCCAGGACACTAAGACCCCTAGCTACCTGCTTCTAGCACATATATGATCAAAGGGTTGGGACTAGCCATAAGGGCAATAGGGTCAGGACAATCATTTAGATGCTAGGGCTTGAGGTGATCAGCCTACTGATTGGATGGGGCTCTCTGACCGCCTGTTTAGCCTAAGTAAGTGGAGAGTTGTTATTTACTAAACTGAATCTAGTTAGATACATGGTCAGAAGTAAGGAGCACTGAGTAAGATCTGGATTCACTAACAATAGTCTGCTAGCCTGGTTATTTAAACATTACACACACACACACACATATACATATATATATATATATATTACCAACCAACTGCACGAGCAGGATGTGACACAAGGTCAATTTCTTAAGCAGTGTTTGGATAGGTTTGAATTCAATTTTACTTTACCTAGACTGGTTAGTCTGACCTATTATTTTCCATAGTTGGAGGAGGAGTAGTTGGATTAATACCTTTCCCAAGGGTATTAGCACTATGGAAAATGCAAACACTCATCCAGGATTTGAACTTGGTTGACAAGTCCATTTCCTATGACTCTAACCATTACATCACACATCTTCAGAAAGATTAATATAAACTATTGCGGAGACAGGTGGTGACATACATGGTGTAATGGTTGTCTTAGTAGAAAATGAACTCAATGAGCCGAGTGAAATAGTCTGAATATTAGAATTGATGAAAGAAACAAAATTGGAAATCCATTTCTCTTATTGTGTTGCTATAAAAACAAGAGTATTATTGTGAAATACAAACAGCCTCGTCCAGGATTTGAACTCGGTCAACTAGTTCATTTCCTATGACTCTAGCCATTACACCATGCACCTCCATATATAATGGTTATTTTAACCGCTATACCATGCATAGTTCCCTAAAATCAGGGATGCTTCTTCAAAGGCACTGGTGCCAAACTCAGAATATGAACCATTTTTTTTCTTGATGCTGATAATTGTTACACAGATAAAAATAATCAAAGGGGAAAAAATGTTAATGGTAGATTTAAAAAAAAAAAAAAACCTAAATAGTTGGAAAGTTTTTAATAAAATCTGCAAATCAGTATTTTTTAAAAGTATTCTTCACCCGCTCCCCTCGTTCTGCTCAGAAAATTTGAAAGAGCAATGTATTTCCACAGGCTCTACTAAATCAGTTAAAAGCAGTACATTAATTGCCAGATTTCAAGCCATGGAGTGCTTACAAATTTGGGGTTTCTATTTTGAGGGTAATTTGACAAAGAGCTGATTTGTGTGTTCAGCATGGGGTATAGGGGAATCAGATAGATGATGCTGAGAGGAGAGAGAGAGAGAGAGAGAGAGAGAGAGAGAGAGAGAGAGAGAAACAAATATCGATTGCAAGATGTGCACAAGATTCAAATATTAAAATGTGGTTTATGTGTAAAATAGAAATGTTAAAAAAAATGAAAGCTGAAGAAAAAAAAAAAAATAGCCAATATAAAAAAAAGATGGTGCAAAAAAAAGAAATTGGTTTTGTGTGAAATGTGAGGACTGATGTAATTTGTGAGAGCTGTAACTTAGGATTTTAAGTTTAGCTACGCATATACATCTATATATAAATGTAAGTATTTATCCAACCCCCCCCCCTGGCAGAAATGGGAGACATGGTCAAATTTCAAGCAGAATAAGACTCATTTGAATTTAGAGTTTTACTTCTCCTAGACTGGTTACCGAACAAAAATTAAAGAACCTAATCTGCTCTACGTTTTACCCATAGCTGGGGGTGGGGGAGAAATTAAGTTCAAAACTGCAGTTGGACTATTATTTTCACTTTCAGTCTAATACCCTCGAGAATGGTATGGAGCCACCCAATGTTCCATCTATGGGTTAAATAGTAGCACTATTGTTGTTCTACTAGCGTAACATGAGAGAGAAAAAGAGAGAATGGAAAGAGTCAGTAGCTTAACATGGAACATTTTTAAGGATGAATCAGCACAGTGTTTTCTCATTGGTCAATGGGATGTCATGTGGCGAAATGGGAGAGAAGAAGAGTGAGAGATGAGAATGTTTGGGTAGTTTGGAACTGTGTCACTCACTTGGCAGTCATGACTTGGGGGGAAATAAAAATGTCACAGGAAAAGAAGGGGCCCTGTGTTATTACTGAAAATTATAAATGACAAAAGGCAGGATGTCCCCCAGCATTCCAAGTTGGTTTCCAGACTCCAACATCAAAAGAACTGTCAGCCAACTCAGCATGGCTGATGCTGCGTTGGCTGACAGTTCTTTTGATTCAGCAACCAGATTCAAGCCTCTCCATGTAGCACAGGAAATGAGATAAGTATATGATGATTATTTTTATTATGAACATGAGAGCCATAATATTACAAATGTTACACTAGGATGGCCTTGGCATTAAATACCCCATTGTAGAAGAATCCCAATTACGGTCAAATTGGTAAGACAAAGAAGCCGTAACTCAATATAGATCTTACCTTGTTGCAAGCCTTATCAATTTGATGGTAATTGGGATTCTTCTAAATTGGATTATTCCCTCACAGGTTTGAATCCTGTTTGCAGCGCCATGTTGAAGTGAATTAGTATACTTAGTTGTTGATGTTCAAACCAACAGCATACTAACTCACTTCAACACTCATGAAGTTTGATATGCAATTAAAAAAGAAACAGAAACCAATATTTTCATGCAATGATATTCTCAGTATTGATATTTCCATAGCCCTATATATAGGTACACAACCCCTTTGTCATGAGTAGGATGTGACACAAGGTTAATTTTCTAATAGAGTCTGATAGGTTTGAATTCATAGTTTTCCTTTGAGACTGGTTGCCATACCAATCACTTTATTCTATATGGTAGCCCATGTTTTGCTTGTGTATAGCACCGCATACTAACAGTATATATATATATATATATACACACACATGCCCACATTCACATACACTTTATATATATATATATAAAGTGTATGTGAATGTGGGTGTATATATACAATATATGTGAATATGTGTGTGTGAATATATATATATATATATATATATATATATATACACAACACATATAAGCATATGTGAATATGAGTGAGCATTTGTGTGTTTGTATATATGTATGTGAATGTGTGTGTGCATCTAAATGTGTGTATGCATAAGTCAGTGTATATATATATATATATATATATATATAATATATTGCTCCTCTTCATGCACAATTACTATCCCATCTTTGAAAGTCATCCACCTCCAATTAAACAACATTCTTTCCATCTCAAGTCCTGATAAAGTTTTACTAAAACCGAAACATTTTAACGTTTAAAGAATAAATTCATCTTTTGGAATGCTTTGTATTTTTCTTTTTTCTCCACAGTATGTTTGATAAAATTTAAAATTACACTATCAACATCTACTAGTGTGCGCTATGAATCCACTCTGCTATCACATGGCTGAGGAGGTCAATCCTACAATATACGCTGGTCTCCAGGATTGTTTTATTTTTAAACCCATGATTTTGAGACAACTGGTAGTAGCGATGTCCTCATTCAGGAAATCGGATGTTGTATCACCTGTGTCACCTTTGACCCACATGTGACAGCTTTCCTGTGTCAGTGACTGCCATCTCCAGAGCCCAAAGAATTCTTTAATAAAGAATAAATAATGGGGAAAAATGTACATGTATATAGTATGTATATATATTAAAAGAAAAAGGCAGACCTGAATGTAAAAAAAAAAAGAGGGAATATATATATATATATTATATATTTTTGGGAAAATAATTTTTGGTTTGTTTAGAAGCATAAAAGAAAGGAGTGAAATAAATGAAGAACTGAATAGAATATTATGTTCCATTTATTTACTGACATTTTGAAGAGCTACATCCTCTTTTTCAAAGGTTTATGTTAGACTGACTGTCATTTTCTGTCTCTCAACAACAACATTATATATATATATATATATATATATATATTATTATTATGATCATAGTATACACAGGAATAACCTACTCGAGTTTCACCATAAGGATCTTCAGGGTTAAATCCACTGAATTAATCAAGATATTAATTAATATCTTGAGTAATTCAGTGGATTTAACCCTGAAGATCCTTATGGTGAAACTCAGGTAGGTTATTCCTGTGTATACCATCATAATAATAAATTTGCTCTACTTATGTATTGAGCACTTTATATTTGTTATATTGTTGTCTTATCATTTGAAACTTGTATCAACTAACCATTGTGGCCAATTTCACAGGTAAGTCACCATTTTCACATATAAAATCATTATATATACATACATATACACATATATATATATATATATGATTTGCTACATATCAACAATATAGGCTAATATGAAAAGAGGGAGAGAGAGAATCAATATGGTAGATAAAGTATATAATATAATACATGTACCAGATTAAGATCGCTTGATTTTAAGAGCATGTCAACTCATCTGGGTTATTTTATATGCCTAAAGGTTAGGGCATTACATATGTTGATATTTACATTTTTTGTGTAGAAGCTTAAGAGGGTTTTTTTTTTGCAAGTGGTTATAGGATATCAGGTATTCCAATCTAATACAAATAATTTGTAAACATATCTATTTGACCTATAGATGGGTCCCTAACAGGTACTACTACCATTCCAGATCAAAGTGGACCTAGGAGTAATGGTAATGAATGGATACTCCACACTCCCCAGATCTCTAGAACTGAAGCCATCAGATGCAGTTTATACCCTTTTTGTCTTACCCTTATGCAGGGAATACAGTCCGTATATTCAAAAGCCCACTGACAGGGCTATAAAGGCTCTTAGAATAGGAATGTACCTTTCCTTCAGATTTTATTTTGTTTTCTTTGTTTAATGGCATATCAACATTTGTGGGTTATTTAATGTCAAAGCCATTCTTGAAGAACAATAGTGGTATTATTTAATCCATAGCTGGTAAGAGGATGTGGTTCATACTTTCCCAAAGGTATTACTCTGAAAGGGAATGTATTGGCACAAATGGAGTTCAAACTCACTATAATATCACAGTCCAGCATGTTAGCCACAAAACCATGGGGAGTTCTTAAATCTTTTATCTAAAGATAGAACAAAGGACAACTGCTTTGTAAAGAAACTATTGATGGGTGGTGGAGTGGCCTACAGTCAGTATCATTTGAACAGCAAGGGAGTCTATCCCCTTTTTGCTAGCATTAGAGCAGTGAGGTTGTTTTTGCTGAAGTTGAATGCCACACCTACTGTCAGCTCTCAGATGCTTTACTGCATAGATCAGATTACCCAAAGCTATGATACGCATGCGCTGAGTTGGCCAGGACTGGTATTGAACCTTATGATCTCTAGGTGGATGCTGTACCGACTGAGCTAAAGTCGGCTCATTACTATTGGTAAACCACTGAATATATTAATCAAATTAAACAAAGGACAACTGCTTTGTGGAGAAAGTATTTGGTGGAGTGGCTTATTGTAGGTATCAGCCAAACAGCAAGGGAGTCTATCCCCTTTTCGCTAGCATTAAAGCATGGAGGTTATTTATGTAGAGGTGAAGCGCCATATCTATGGCCAGCTTCCAGATGATTTACTGCAAGCTGTGCTACTCCTGCATTGAGTTGGCCAGGACCAGTATCAAACCCAGAACATTGTGATTCCTAGGCATATACTCTACTGACTGAGCTAAACTAGTCCATTACTATCAGTAAACTGTGAATGTAAGCGAGCTTTCACCCCCCCCCAAAAAAAAAACAGAAAAGAGAAGGCCAACAGATGAAGTTCTTTTTTTAATTAAAAACTGGATGAATAGTGAAATAAGAAGGTCCCTGCGTTGCGTTTTCAGTTTACTAACAATATGTGCAAATCATCCGTCTTTCAGAATTGTTAACAAAAGCAGTTGACGTTGAAATTGAATTTTTTTCTTTTTTTTTTTCTTTAATTCTGACCGCCAAGTAAAAGAGGAAATGAACAAGCTACTTTTTCACCCACAGCAAAATAAATGGAAAAACGTTGTTTGATTTTTAAAAAAATTGTGTTTTCTTTAAAGTACCTGGCTATTGAAAACCAAAAACACAACTTGATAAAAGTCTGGAACTCATCACAAAAGAATTCTCAGAACAAATGGGACAGAATCAAAGATGGAAATGAGAAATGGTTCTCAAAGAATTTAAAAAAAAGAAAAGAAGAATATCCAGAGCAATTCCAAGAATAAGTTGAGAAATAAAGAATCTTATGGGAAGCGTGGTGGTGTACTGGTTAGAGTCGTAGGAAATTGACTTGTCAACCCGAGTTCAAATCCTGAACAAAGCCACAGCTCACATAGCACTAATACCCTTGGGAAAGGTATGAACGAAACTATTCTAGGAGTAAATAGTAGGGCAGACTAGACTCTTTAATCTTGGTTAAGCAACCAGTCTAGGAGAAGGAAAACTCTGAATTCAAACCTCTTAAATTTCCGCTTGGGGTGGTGACTAGTAGAATAGGCTCAGTCCTAATTAGTGATCTATTTCAATTATTTTAAAATTATTAAAATTCCTATCAATAAACCACATTGCAGAATTTGCCTTTTTTTAATAATCTTTTTTATTTTTATTATAGATCATTTGAATAAAAGAAGGATCTCTTAATAAACTGACATTGACATGGATCTTCAGAGCTAAGGATAATTTACATCAGCCATGTCAAACACGGAGCGCTCAGATGGCGCTTTTACAGAAATTCTTGGGCAAAAACGGTTGTTTATTAAATCTGTTGTTAAGAAACAGAGTCTATTATCAGTGCATTATCTCTTGCCCATTCCTTTCAGTAGTGGAAGGAGGAGGCTAATTCAGTCAATGAAAGGGAGTGAGTCATTCCTCTTGCCTTCTCCTGCTTTCAACCAACACATGGCTATAATTGAAAGTGACACTTATACATTTTATTATTTGAACTTGTTCATTATAGTCTTTTTTCCTTTCTTTTTACAAAAATGTTTTTTTTTGTTTTTTTAGATATGTATTTATTGGCTTTTAGTTGATGATAAAAAGAAAATAAGGATAGCAATCATCACTTTTTCCTGTTAATGTAGAAGAAGCATTTAAAGACTTAGTTATCATGTGCAGCCCTCATGACAGACATATGTGCAGCCTCATGACAGACATATGTAATCCATGCAGCCTCATGACAGACATATGTAATCCATGCAGCCCTCATGACAGACATATGTAATCCATGCAGCCCTCATGACAGACATATGTAATCCATGCAGCCCTCATGACAGACATATGTAATCCATGCAGCCCTCATGTAATCCATGCAGCCCTCATGACAGACATATGTAATCCATGCAGCCCTAGGGAGCTACTCAGTTTGACATGCCTGATTTACATGATGTATTTAACTAGCCAACCCCTTTGCATGAGCTGGATGTAACACAAGTGAAGCCAACAATCATCAAGTACTGTTGACTATCCTAACATGAGTGCATCTACCCAACCCCTGTGCATGAGCAGGATGGGACTTAAGGTCAATTTCTAAGTGGAACTTAACATGTTTGTATTCAGTTTTCCTTCTTCCATTTGCTAAACCAAGATAAAAGAGCCCAGTCTACCCTACTTTTTATCCATAGCTGAAAGGAGAATACATGGATTCATACTTTTCCCAAGGGTATTAGTGCTATGTGTAATGCAAACAGCCTCATCCTGGATTTGAACTCGTGTTGCCGTATCCATTTCCTATGATGATAACCATTACACCATGGGACAATTTTCACTATTTTTGTTATAGTAATTTACCATGCATGCATGAACTCTTCCAATTATAAGTAGCAGCAGGTTCTGCACTTAAGCAAGAGTTAGTATTTCAGCAAACAGCTCATAAGACAGTCTCGCATGTAACTGATTCATTGGTATATATTTATACTACCGTTCTTTGTTAATTTATTTGTTTAACTCATTTCCTCTCTTGTGTCTTTATTCTGGCCCCTAACCAGTCCACAACAATTGTCATATGTACATCTAATCTCTCTGAGATAAATAAAACAGGAATTCTTCCAAGCTGTAGCCATGTTAGCACTACTGTATGGTTATACCACTTGAACTCTAATGAAATGATTGGAGAAAAAGCTAGATGGAAACTATCCTAGGATGCTGCATGCTGTTTTGAACATATACTTGATGTAACCAACAAAACAGTAGCTGTAGGACAACCTACCTCTCATCTCACGACCCAATTAAGTAAAATCAGCAAAGCATGCTGACCACTGGTGAAGAAGCAAATACAAACTCATAAATAATGTTCTCCTGTGGACTCCTATACAAGAACACACCAGTATTAGCTGACCAGCAAAAACTTACATTCATCAGGTCTATACAGACAATTGGTGATGTCTATAGAACTGGCCTATAGGGATGGATGGCAAGAGAGAGTCAATGGAATATATGCTGTTGGCTCAACTTGATGATAAGGATTTAAATTCTATATAAACATTTTAATGAGACTGTACATTTGCTATAAGATTTAGTAAAATGACTTTGATAGCTTGAATATAAATTATAAAACTAAATTTCAGAACTTAACCAGCTGTATGTAGCATAGTTAAATATATAATTGACTAGTTTAAAGGCCCCCTTGGGTGGAAAGTAAGCTATTCCCAAATTTATTAGCAAGTTATAAAAATCATTATCATACAGAGTAATTTGTTGGAATAATCCAATGAAAAAACATCCAGTAATTGAAAGTTGGGAATCCAAAATTTCAGGATTGTGGATTTAGTCCAGAATGTTTTTAATTGCTCATGCTGATTCCAAAATGGTATGATATATTGGGCTATGGCCTCTAGGAGTAAAGTTAAAAGAATGTGAGACACTGACCATTGCATTTATCATTAGATATGTTGTGCATTTCTGATCAGTAAGGGTTTTATATTTTCAAGGTGTTGAAAAAGTTACTCCTCAAGAAAAGTTTAAACTTACTGCATTTATTTATTTTAGTTTGTTTCAATAAACATCAAGCTGTAGATAATGAAAGTAAAAGTAGCATTGATTAAATGCATATGTCTGGTTGTTTATGTAGAAAATTTGCAGTCTAATACTGTTACTATGCAGACTGTAATCTACAGAAGAATTATAGAATGGTAAATCACTTGCATTAAAAAGGTAAGAAAGATGACATTTCAGTTCTCATAAATCGAAAAAACACACACCACACACACACAATATAATATATGCGACACACACACACACACACACATAAATATATACATATATATATGGAGACTTTATTTGTTTTGGTAAACATTGAAAACAGAAACATAGTAAATATAACCTCTGGCTTATTTAACCATTATTTTCATGTGAAAGGAATGCCAATACCTTCACAGACGTTGGGCTGATTTATTCATTAATAGGAATACAAATATATATTATCATTAAATAAACTTCTAAATTTTCTGTTTTATATAATTCTTTTTCAATCTTTACTTTCAAATCCATTTATATATTAAATAACCTTTAAAATATATTAAATATGGTAATAGAAACTATATATAATATATATATATATATATATATATAGCGCCAGGCTCTCCATAGCAAGCTATTCATGTCTGAACACCATGAAGCCAAGAGGTCCAGAAGAAAGTGATGGCAACAGAGCACCAGCACACCAACATCTTCAGGGATAGCCTTCACAGTCAACTTCAGGGTTACAAGAAATATATAGTCTTCCGAGACTGCAATACAGATTATTATATATATATATATATATATATATATATTTACCAACCCCTATGCACAAGTAGGAGGTGACATATGGTCAATTTATCAAGTTGAGTTAAACAGATTTGAATTCCGAGTTTTCCTCTTAGACGGGTCGCATATCCTGGGCTGAAGAGCCCAGTCTACCCTACTATTTACTCCTAGCTGGAAGAGAATGGATACCTTTCCCAAGGGTATTAGCGATATGTGAATTCCAAACAGCCTTCTCCAGGAATTGAACTCGGTTCATTGTGTCAATTTCCTATGACAATAACCATTACACCACAAACACCTATATATAATGATGCAGATTAATTATCTCATTATGAGGGTGAATCCTAATGGTATAGTGGCTATTGGGATGCATTGAAACATCATAGTGAGTGAGTTCAAACTCTGTAGGCCAGTTCCATGCTGCCCTTTCTAGGCTATGTAGTATGGATTTGGCCTGTGCAGGTGATTTTGTAAGAAGTACTAGATCATCTGTGTAGTCCGCATCTGTGTTTGTTCTTGCAGGGTATTTAAGATATTAAAAGGCACTTGGATTGTATTTGGAAAAGACATGTATCATCTCTTCTCAGCTATGGTAAACAGTAAAGGTAGGTTATCAACCAGTCTAGGAGAATAAAATTTTGAATTCAAAACCAGCTTAAAAATTGGCCTTGTGTTACATCCTGCTCATGGTGAAGAGTTGGTTTAATACATATAAGTTGTCAAGTTGTACACATATCTTCATTTAGATTTTAAATTAAAAATAAATGTAAGGATTCTGTCTTTTGATCAAACCACATATTCAGTAAGTAAAGTTGTCAGGGTGGCATAAAGTTGTATCAGCCAATCAGCGAGGGAGTCTATCCCTTTTCAATAGCTAGACCAAGGAGATTGTTTTTTGCATCTGAAGTGGGGCATCACACCTACCACAGCTCCTTACTTTACACACTGGTACCTGTGCTACTCATACACTGAGTTGGCGAGGGCCAGTTTTGAACAAGGAACCTTGTGGTTTCTAGCAGAACACTCAACAGACATTAGCTAACCGACCCCTGATTGAAAATTGAATATTTTAGAAACTAGCTTAAAAGCCAAACTATCAGACACCATTTAAGGTAGCACCTATGGAGGGTCTTAATTGAACCTTAGGCCCAACAATGACACTTCACTTTAGTACTAATTGTAAAGTATCATTGGGGGTCATTAAGTACATATTACATTTTTATTAAACTAGAACAAGATTTTATTATTGCACAAAAGAATTGACACAAAAAAATTTTTTTAAAAATCACGAAAACAATAGCAATAATTATAACTTGGAAATCCAAAATTTAAGGATTGCAGGGTTGGATTTCACCTGGAATGTTTTTAATTTGCATATGGAGTAGCCTGTTTCCAAATGGTAAATGTATGTTAGGGTGTGATCTCTAGGAGTAAAGTTGGAAAATTCACATGTGTTGTTAGAGATTAAATAAGTTTCAGTAAGATTTTTTTTATCTACAAAACCTCTTTTACGGAAACAAAAAGTTCAAAGCTGTGATATGTTTTTTTTTTTTCCTGTCTCAGGTGTCTGCAACACATAAAATGGTAGGATCATTCCTGTTATTGTCTCTCACTTTCATGTCATGGTGGAATCGGTCGTTCCCCAAGAGAATGTTCAGGCACTGATTCTTGTTTTAATGATCACTTTAAAAATCAATAATCTTTCTCGAATTTCTCCAGCAAAAGAGACTTTTCCTATAAACACAGCTTGGATATATTGATAGTTACTAAGTGCAGCCAAGTATGGCACAAAGACAATTAGGTAAAATGAGACGAGGAGATTGTGTTGTGCCATTCTTCCAAGTGGGGAGGTTTTTTCTAGCTTGAAATTCAAGAGTAAAACTAAATCCTTTGTTTAAAGTAGATTAGTTATGTATCGATCAATGGTAAATTATTGATATTTAGACCAATGATTAATAAGTGTTTAAGTTTAGATTAAGGGTAAAGTTTAGTGTATGCAAAGGGGGGGGGTCCCTTAAGGAAAATTGGGATATTGTAAAAAGTACTTGGTACCTATTACTTAAGCATAACATTTATCATCTAGATGTAGATATGATAGAAATAATTTATTTATGTATATCTAAAAATAGATTAAAATAATATTTCTCTGAATTTTTGAGATGAGGCTTGATAATTAAATTTATTTGATGGCTCCGATTACGACAGAAGGTTCCCGAGTTCAAAGAAGGTTCCCGAGTCTGAGAAGGTTTCTGAGTCTGACAAGAAATACCTGAAGAAGGACAGGGGCACATTGGCTGAATCATTGTACAGATAACAATGAAGATGAGGACAATAGTCCAAATAATACAATTAAATAATTTATAATAAATCATTTCAATTATTTTTTAAATGCATGTCATCAGGTCATTTTTTTTCAATTAACTTACCTTTAATTTTACTATCAAGTAATTTTACAATTTAATAAAGATAGACAGCTCATGCAACAATGACATATGGAAATCAAATAGATTGCAATGGATATCAGAATACTAATTAATTAGAATAATCTAATTCATTTTGTTATTGTCTAAGAACTGCAATTTTAAATTTTAAAAATACTAATAGTAACAGCCCACCCCCACTTTCGTCATACATGTCTGGTACCTAAACTTTGAGCCTCTATCCAAATGAGAAGGTGAATATTGATATTAGAAAATTTCTCTTAAAATATTTAATAATACATTGATTTATTAACCATAGTTCACCCAGAAGAAAAATGTCTGATGGAGAGCAAGGAATTTTACAAGAATTATCATAAGGAAATTAATTTATTTTCAATCAAATATCATTTTCATTTAGATTTTTTTTTGATAAGGATTGTAATAAAGTAATTGACAGTTACCCCCCTAGTTTATGATTACCTCCCCTTTGGAGAACTCTTAAAGGAATACTAGTTATGTAAATGCTTAATAAGTGTACCATTAAATTATCTAAGTAGAATAAAGCTTTTCAAAGTCTATCGGTGTTATGTTTATCATTACAATGATAATTTAGAATTAAAACTTTTCATTTTCTGAAGGTGAATATTTTAAACTGAAATTTACATTTCTCTCTCTTCTCTCTCTCTCTCTCTCTTATATATATATATATATATATATATATATATATAATATCGTAGATGGATTACCAAGTCAGTTGGTATTAGGATGAAAGTGGACCTTTCTTCCAATGGCAGAATGTTAAAGTTGCTCAGGTCCAAGTTGAGAGCTTGATGTTAAATATTATTGAACAGAGCAATATATTAGTAAAGAAAAAGTTAAAAATTGGTCATTTTGTGGTTATAGATTATTTCTCACCACATATTATTGTAAACTTATGAATATTATTTCTGTTCATTATGTGGAAATAATAAACAGAAAATTCACGAGGCTTAATATACAATTTTCTGGGGAAATCTTGGAAGGTTTCAGTAACAGTTCTTATCATCTTGGTGGTGGGGATATGACTAAGGAATTAATTCGCCAGGTGGTTTCACTCTGGGTAGTTTTGTCCCTTCAATAAATTTTATATATATAAGTAAGTAAAGTCGTCGGGGCGGCCGTAAAGTCGGTATCAGCCAGTCAGCGAGGGAGTCTAATCCCTTTTTCAATAGCGCTAGACCGCCAAAGGAGATTGTTTTTGGCATCTGAGGTGGAGCGCCACACCTACCATCAGCTCCTTACTTAACGCACAGATCCCTGTGCTACTCATACGCCTGAGTTGGCGAGGACCGGTATCGAACTAGGAACCTTGTGGTTTCCTAGCCGAATGTGTGTATACATTATATATATATATATATAATTATATTATATATATATTATTATATATATATATATATATATATATATATATATAGAATAGATAGATAGATAGGGCTATAAACATCTAATTACAAAGAATAACAATAATACTGCAACTCACATCCTCCAACATATGGAAAAATTCTGACAATTCTTAAAATCTGCGTAAAATAAAAATGCCTACAATCCCTCGGACTGTTGACAACAACAAAATAAGAAACTAACACATATAATAAAAAGCATTTAATACTGGAAAAAATTACTAAACATCTTTAAATGATACACTAACCATAGCAACCCCCCTACAATAGACTCTTCTAATGAATAAAAACCAAAAAAACTTTTCAAATGAATAAAACTCGCAATTTTAATGTAACAATACCACAAACAATAATACCCCTGAGGACAACCAGTGAAATGGGTTGAGTAAAAAATGTAATATCTTCTCTACCATCTTGATCTCGATGTATGGAAAACAATAAGAAGACTTGAACATATACAACTGAAAATGTTATAAAAATATGGGGAAAAAAAACGTATTCAGAGGATTATTTTAGCAGGAGCCAAAGTTAAAACATTTCAGTTTGTTTATTATCAGGGCATTTTTTATATGTTGTGACTTCTGAATGATATTCAAATATGAATATATGTATATATCTTTTGTTAAAGACCACAGAATATTTATTTTTTATAATTCTCAGTTGTATATGTTCAAGTCTTCTTATTGTTTTCCATACATCGAGATCAAGATGGTAGAGAAGATATTACATTTTTTACTCAACCATTTCACTGGTTGTCCTCAGGGGTATTATTGGTTGTGGTAATTGTTACATTAAAATTGCGAGTTTTATTCATTTGGAAGTTTTTTTGGTTTTTTATTCAGTTAGAAGAGTCTATTGTAGGAGGGTTGCTATGGTTAGTGTATCAGTTATTAAAGATGTTTAGTAATTTGTTTCCAGTATTAAATGCTATTTTATTTATGTTAGTTTCTTATTTTTGTTGTTGTCAACAGTCCCGAGGATTTGTAGGCATTTTTTATTTTTACGCAGGATTTTAAAATTGTCAGAATTTTCCATATGTTGGAGGATGTGAGTTTGGCAGTATTATTGTTATTCTTTGTAATTAGATGTTTTATAGCCCTATCTATCTATCTATCTATTATATATATATATATATATATATATATATATATATATATATATATATATATATATATATATATATATATATATAATGTATACACACATTCGGCTAGAAACCACAAGGTTCCTAGTTCGATACCGGTCCTCGCCAACTCAGCGTATGAGTAGCACAGGGATCTGTGCGGTAAAGTAAGGAGCTGATGGTAGGTGTGGCGCTCCACCTCAGATGCCAAAAACAATCTCCTTGGTCGGTCTAGCGCTATTGAAAAGGGGATAGACTCCCTCGCTGACTGGCTGATACCGACTTTAGGCCGCCCCGACGACTTTACTTACTTATATATATAAAATTTATTGAAGGGACAAAACTACCCAGAGTGAAACCACCTGGCGAATTAATTCCTTAGTCATATCCCCACCACCAAGATGATAAGAACTGTTACTGAAACCTTCCAAGATTTCCCCAGAAAATTTGTATATTAAGCCTCGTGAATTTTCTGTTTATTATTTCCAATAATGAACAGAAATAATATTCATAAGTATACACAGATATATGTGGTGAGAAATATATCTATAACCACAAAATGACCAATTTTTAAGCTTTTTCTTTACTAATGATATTGCTCTGTTCAATAATATTTAACATCAAGCTCTCAACTTGGACCTGAGCAACTTTAACATTCTGCCATTGGAAGAAAGGTCCAACTTTCATCCTAATACCAACTGACTTGGTAATCCATCTACGGATATATATATATATATATATATATATATATATATATATATAAAGAGAGAGAGAGAGAGAGAGAGAGAGAGAAATGTAAAATTTCAGTTTAAAATATTCACCTTCAGAAAATGAAAGTTTTAATTCTAAAATTATCATTGTAATGATAAACAATAACACCGATAGACTTTGAAAAGCTTTATTCTACTTAGAATAATTGGTACACTTATTAAGCATTTACATAACCTAGTATTCCTTTAAGAGTTCTCCAAAGGGGAGGTAATCATAAACTAGGGGGGTAACTGTCAATTACTTATTACAATCCTTATCAAAAAAAAAATCTAAATGAAAATGATATTTGATTGAATAAATTAATTTCCTTATTGATAATTCTTGTAAAATTCCTTGCTCTGCCATCAGACATTTTTCTTCTGGGTGAACTATGGTTAATAAATCAAATGTATTATTAAATATTTTAAGAGAAATTTTCTAATATCAATATTCACCTTCTCATTTGGATAGAGGGCTCAAAGTTTAGGTACCAGACATGTATGACGAAAGTGGGGGTGGGGCTGTTACTATTAGTATTTTTAAAATTTAAAATTGCAGTTTCTTTAGACAATAACAAAATGAATTAGATTATTCTAATTAATTAGTATTCTGATATCTCATTGCAATCTATTTGATTTCCATATGTCATTGTTGCATGAGCTGTCTATCTTTATTAAATTGTAAAAATTACTTGATTAGTTAAATTAAAAGGTAAAGTTAATTGAAAAAAATGACCTGATGACATGCATTTAAAAATAATTGAAATGATTTATTATAAATTATTTTAATTTGTATTATTTGGACTATTGTCCTCATCTTCATTGTTATCTGTACAATGATTCAGCCAATGTGCCCTCTGTCCTTCTTCAGGTATTTCTTGTCAGACTCAGAAACCTTCTCAGACTCGGGAACCTTCTTTTTGAACTCGGGAACCTTCTTGTCGTAATCGGGAGCCATCAAATAAATATTAATTATCAAGCCTCATCTCAAAAATTCAGAGAAATATTATTTTAATCTATTTTCTAGATATACATAAATAAATTATTTCTATCATATCTACATCTAGATGATAAATGTTATGCTTAAGTAATAGGTACCAAGTACTTTTTACAATATCCCAATTTTTCCTTAAGGGACCCCCCCCCTTTGGCATACACTAAACTTTACCCTTAATCTAAACTTAAACACTTATTAATCATTGGTCTAAATATCAATAATTTACCATTGATCGATACATAACTAATCTACTTTAAACAAAGGATTTAGTTTACTCTTGAATTTCAAGCTAGAAAACACCTCCCCACTTGGAAGAATGGCACAACACAATCTTCCTCGTCTCATTTTACCTAATTGTCTTTGTGCCATACTTGGCTGCACTTAGTAACTATCAATATATCCAAGCTGTGTTTATAGGAAAAGTCTCTTTTGCTGGAGAAATTCGAGAAAGATTATTGATTTTTAAGTGATCATTAAAACAAGAATCAGTGCCTGAACATTCTCTTGGGGAACGACCGATTCCACCATGACATGAAAGTGAGAGACAATAACAGGAATGATCCTACCATTTTATGTGTTGCAGACACCTGAGACAGGAAAAAAAAAACATATCACAGCTTTGAACTTTTTGTTTCCGTAAAAGAGTTTTGTAGATAAAAAAAATCTTACTGAACTTATTTAATCTCTAACAACACATGTGAATTTTTCCAACTTTACTCCTAGAGATCACACCCTAACATACATTACCATTTTGGAAACAGGCTGACTCCATATGCAAATTAAAAAACATTCCAGGTGAAATCCAACCCTGCAATCCTTAAATTTTGGATTTCCAAGTTATAATTATTGCTATTGTTTTCGGTGATTTTAAAAAAATTATTTTTTGTGTCAATTTCTTTTGTGCAATAATAAAATCTTGTTCTAGTTTAATAAAATGTAATATGTACTTAATGACCCCCAATGATACTTTACAATTAGTACTAAAGTGAAGTGTCATTGTTGGGCCTAAGGTTCAATTAAGAGCCCTCCATAGGTGCTACCTTAAATGGTGTCTGATAGTTTGGCTTTTAAGCTAGTTTCTAAAATATTCAATTTTCAATCAGGGGTCGGGTTAGCTAAGTCTGTTGAGTGTTCTGCTAGAAACCACAAGGTTCCTTGTTCAAAACTGGCCCTCGCCAACTCAGTGTATGAGTAGCACAGGTACCAGTGTGGTAAAGTAAGGAGCTGATGGTAGGTGTGATGCCCCACTTCAGATGCAAAAACAATCTCCTTGGTCTAGCACTATTGAAAAGGGGATAGACTCCCTCGCTGATTGGCTGATACCAACTTTATGCCACCCTGACAACTTTACTTACTGAATATGTGGTTTGATCAAAAAGACAGAATCCTTACATTTATTTTTAATTTAAAATCTAAATGAAGATATGTGTACAACTTGACAACTTATATGTATTAAACCCAACCTCTTCACCATGAGCAGGATGTAACACAAGGCCAATTTTTAAGCTGGTTTGAATTCAAAGATTTTATTCTCCTAGACTGGTTGATAACCTACCTTACTGTTTACCATAGCTGAGAAGAGATGAATACATGTCTTTTCCAAATACAATCCAAGTGCCTTTTAATATTCTTAAGATACCCTGCAAGAACAAACACAGATGCGGACTACACAGATGATCTAGTACTTCTTACAAAATCACCTGCACAGGCCAAATCCATACTACATAGCCTAGAAAGGGCAGCATGGAACTGGCCTACAGAGTTTGAACTCACTCACTATGATGTTTCAATGCATCCCAATAGCCACTATACCATTAGGATTCACCCTCAGTAATGAGATAATTAATCTGCATCATTATATATAGGTGTTTGTGGTGTAATGGTTATTGTCATAGGAAATTGACACAATGAACCGAGTTCAATTCCTGGAGAAGGCTGTTTGAATTTCACATATCGCTAATACCCTTGGGAAAGGTATCCATTCTCTTTCCAGCTAGGAGTAAATAGTAGGGTAGACTGGGCTCTTCAGCCCAGGATATGCAACCCGTCTAAGAGGAGGAAAACTCGGAATTCAAATCTGTTTAACTCAACTTGATAAATTGACCATATGTCACCTCCTACTTGTGCATAGGGGTTGGTAATATATATATATATATATATATATATATAATCTGTATTGCAGTCTCGGAAGACTATATATTTCTTGTAACCCTGAAGTTGACTGTGAAGGCTATCCCTGAAGATGTTGGTGTGCTGGTGCTCTGTTGCCATCACTTTCTTCTGGACCTCTTGGCTTCATGGTGTTCAGACATGAATAGCTTGCTATGGAGAGCCTGGCGCTATATATATATATATATATATATATATATATAGTTTCTATTACATATTTAATATATTTTAAAGGTTATTTAATATATAAATGGATTTGAAAGTAAAGATTGAAAAAGAATTATATAAAACAGAAAATTTAGAAGTTTATTAATGATAATATATATTTTGTATTCCTATTAATGAATAAATCAGCCCAACGTCTGTGAAGGTATTGGCATTCCTTTCACATGAAAATAATGGTTAAATAAGCCAGAGGTTATATTTACTATGTTTCTGTTTTCAATGTTTACCAAAACAAATAAAGTCTCCATATATATATGTATATATATGTGTGTGTGTGTGTGTGTGCGCATATATATATATGTGTGTGTGTGTGTGTGGTTTTTCGATTTATGAGAACTGAAATGTCATCTTTCTTACCTTTTTAATGCAAGTGATTTACCATTCTATAATTCTTCTGTAGATTACAGTCTGCATAGTAACAGTATTAGACTGCAAATTTTCTACATAACAACCAGACATATGCATTTAATCAATGCTACTTTTACTTTCATTATCTACAGCTTGATGTTTATTTGAAACAAACTAAAATAAATAAATGCAGTAAGTTTAAACTTTTCTTGAGGAGGTAACTTTTTCAACACCTTGAAAATATAAAACCCTTACTGATCAGAAATGCACAACATATCTAATGATAAATGCAATGGTCAGTGTCTCACATTCTTTTAACTTTACTCCTAGAGGCCATAGCCCAATATATCATACCATTTTGGAATCAGCATGAGCAATTAAAAACATTCTGGACTAAATCCACAATCCTGAAATTTTGGATTCCCAACTTTCAATTACTGGGATGTTTTTTCATTGGATTATTCCAACAAATTACTCTGTATGATAATGATTTTTATAACTTGCTAATAAATTTGGGAATAGCTTACTTTCCACCCAAGGGGGCCTTTAAACTAGTCAATTATATATTTAACTATGCTACATACAGCTGGTTAAGTTCTGAAATTTAGTTTTATAATTTATATTCAAGCTATCAAAGTCATTTTACTAAATCTTATAGCAAATGTACAGTCTCATTAAAATGTTTATATAGAATTTAAATCATTATCATCAAGTTGAGCCAACAGCATATATTCCATTGACTCTCTCTTGCCATCCATCCCTATGGGCCAGTTCTATAGACATCACCAATTGTCTGTATAGACCTGATGAATGTAAGTTTTTGCTGGTCAGCTAATACTGGTGTGTTCTTGTATAGGAGTCCACAGGAGAACATTATTTATGAGTTTGTCTTTGCTTCTTCACCAGTGGTCAGCATGCTTTGCTGATTTTACTTAATTGGGTCGTGAGATGAGAGGTAGGTTGTCCTACAGCTACTGTTTTGTTGGTTACATCAAGTATATGTTCAAAACAGCATGCAGCATCCTAGAATAGTTTCCATCTAGCTTTTTCTCCAATCATTTCATTAGAGTTCAAGTGGTATAACCATACAGTAGTGCTAACATGGCTACAGCTTGGAAGAATTCCTGTTTTATTTATCTCAGAGAGATTAGATGTACATATGACAATTGTTGTGGCCTGGTTAGGGGCCAGAATAAAGACACAAGACAGGAAATGAGTTAAACAAATAAATTAACAAAGAACGGTAGTATAGATATATACCAATGAATCAGTTACATGCGAGACTGTCTTATGAGCTGTTTGCTGAAATACTAACTCTTGCTTAAGTGCAGAACCTGCTGCTACTTATAATTGGAAGAGTTCATGCATGCGTGGTAAATTACCATAAAAAAAATAATGAAAATTGTCCCATGGTGTAATGGTTATCATCATAGGAAATGGATACAGCAACACGAGTTCAAATCCAGGATGAGGCTGTTTGCATTACACATAGCACTAATACCCTTGGGAAAAGTATGAATCCATGTATTCTCCCTTCAGCTATGTATAAAAAGAAGGGTAGACTGGGCTCTTTTATCTTGGTTTAGCAAATGGAAGAAGGAAAACTGAATACAAACATGTTAAGTTCCACTTAGAAATTGACCTTAAGTCCCATCCTGCTGGTTGGGTAGATGGGTTGGGTAGATGCACTCATGTTAGGATAGTCAACAGTACTTGATGATTGTTGGCTTCACTTGTGTTACATCCAGCTCATGCAAAGGGGTTGGCTAGTTAAATACATCATGTAAATCAGGCATGTCAAACTGAGTAGCTCCCTAGGGCTGCATGGATTACATATGTCTGTCATGAGGGCTGCATGGATTACATATGTATGTCATGAGGGCTGCATGGATACATATGTCTGTCATGAGGGCTGCATGGATTACATATGTCTGTCATGAGGGCTGCATGGATTACATATGTCTGTCATGAGGGCCGCATGGATTACATATGTCTGTCATGAGGGCTGCACATGATAACTAAGTCTTTAAATGCTTCTTCTACATTAACAGGAAAAAGTGATGATTGCTATCCTTATTTTCTTTTTATCATCAACTAAAAGCCAATAAATACATATCTAAAAAAAACAAAAAAAACATTTTTGTTAAAAAGAAAGGAAAAAAGACTATAATGAACAAGTTCAAATAATAAAATGTATAAGTGTCACTTTCAATTATAGCCATGTGTTGGTTGAAAGCAGGAGAAGGCAAGAGGAATGACTCACTCCCTTTCATTGACTGAATTAGCCTCCTCCTTCCACTACTGAAAGGAATGGGCAAGAGATAATGCACTGATAATAGACTCGGTTTCTTAACAACAGATTTAATAAACAACCGTTTTTGCCCAAGCATTTCTGTAAAAGCGCCATCTGAGCGCTCTGTGTTTGACATGGCTGATGTAAATTATCCTTAGCTCTGAAGATCCATGTCAATGTCAGTTTATTAAGAGATCCTTCTTTTATTCAAATGATCTATAATAAAAATAAAAAAGATTATTAAAAAAAGACAAATTCTGCAATGTGGTTCATTGATAGGAATTTTAATAATCTAAAAAAAATTGAAATAGATCACTAAGTAGGACTGAGCCTATTCTACTAGTCACCACCCCAAGCGGAAATTTAAGAGGTTTGAATTCAGAGTTTTCCTTCTCCTAGACTGGTTACTTAACCAAGATTAAAGAGTCTAGTCTGCCCTACTATTTACTCATAGAATAGTTGGATTCATACCTTTCCCAAGGGTATTAGTGCTATGTGAGCTGTGGCTTTGTTCAGGATTTGAACTCAGGTTGACAAGTCAATTTCCTACGACTCTAACCAGTACACCACCACGCTTCCCATAAGATTCTTTATTTCTCAACTTATTCTTGGAATTGCTCTGGATATTCTTCTTTTCTTTTTTTTAAATTCTTTGAGAACCATTTCTCATTTCCATCTTTGATTCTGTCCCATTTGTTCTGAGAATTCTTTTGTGATGAGTTCCAGACTTTTATCAAGTTGTGTTTTTGGTTTTCAATAGCCAGGTACTTTAAAGAAAACACAATTTTTTTAAAAATCAAACAACGTTTTTCCATTTATTTTGCTGTGGGTGAAAAAGTAGCTTGTTCATTTCCTCTTTTACTTGGCGGTCAGAATTAAAGAAATAAAAAAATAAAAAAATTCAATTTCAACGTCAACTGCTTTTGTTAACAATTCTGAAAGACGGATGATTTGCACATATTGTTAGTAAACTGAAAACGCAACGCAGGGACCTTCTTATTTCACTATTCATCCAGTTTTTAATTAAAAAAAGAACTTCATCTGTTGGCCTTCTCTTTTTCTGTTTTTTTTTGGGGGGGTGAAAGCTCGCTTACATTCACAGTTTACTGATAGTAATGGACTAGTTTAGCTCAGTCAGTAGAGTATATGCCTAGGAATCACAATGTTCTGGGTTTGATACTGGTCCTGGCCAACTCAATGCAGGAGTAGCACAGCTTGCAGTAAATCATCTGGAAGCTGGCCATAGATATGGTGCTTCACCTCTACATAAATAACCTCCATGCTTTAATGCTAGCGAAAAGGGGATAGACTCCCTTGCTGTTTGGCTGATACCTACAATAAGCCACTCCACCAAATACTTTCTCCACAAAGCAGTTGTCCTTTGTTTAATTTGATTAATATATTCAGTGGTTTACCAATAGTAATGAGCCGACTTTAGCTCAGTCGGTACAGCATCCACCTAGAGATCATAAGGTTTCAGGTTCAATACCAAACCTGGCCAACTCAGCGCATGCGTATCATAGCTTTGGGTAATCTGATCTATGCAGTAAAGCATCTGAGAGCTGACAGTAGGTGTGGCATTCAACTTCAGCAAAAACAACCTCACTGCTCTAATGCTAGCAAAAAGGGGATAGACTCCCTTGCTGTTCAAATGATACTGACTGTAGGCCACTCCACCACCCATCAATAGTTTCTTTACAAAGCAGTTGTCCTTTGTTCTATCTTTAGATAAAAGATTTAAGAACTCCCCATGGTTTTGTGGCTAACATGCTGGACTGTGATATTATAGTGAGTTTGAACTCCATTTGTGCCAATACATTCCCTTTCAGAGTAATACCTTTGGGAAAGGTATGAACCACATCCTCTTACCAGCTATGGATTAAATAATACCACTATTGTTCTTCAAGAATGGCTTTGACATTAAATAACCCACAAATGTTGATATGCCATTAAACAAAGAAAACAAAATAAAATCTGAAGGAAAGGTACATCCCTATTCTAAGAGCCTTTATAGCCCTGTCAGTGGGCTTTTGAATATACGGACTGTATTCCCTGCATAAGGGTAAGACAAAAAGGGTATAAACTGTATCTGATGGCTTCAGTTCTAGAGATCTGGGGAGTGTGGAGTATCCATTCATTACCATTACTCCTAGGTCCACTTTGATCTGGAATGGTAGTACCTGTTAGGGACCCATCTATAGGTCAAATAGATATGTTTACAAATTATTTGTATTAGATTGGAATACCTGATATCCTATAACCACTTGCAAAAAAAAACCCTCTTAAGCTTCTACACAAAAAATGTAAATATCAACATATGTAATGCCCTAACCTTTAGGCATATAAAATAACCCAGATGAGTTGACATGCTCTTAAAATCAAGCGATCTTAATCTGGTACATGTATTATATTATATACTTTATCTACCATATTGATTCTCTCTCTCCCTCTTTTCATATTAGCCTATATTGTTGATATGTAGCAAATCATATATATATATATATATATGTGTATATGTATGTATATATAATGATTTTATATGTGAAAATGGTGACTTACCTGTGAAATTGGCCACAATGGTTAGTTGATACAAGTTTCAAATGATAAGACAACAATATAACAAATATAAAGTGCTCAATACATAAGTAGAGCAAATTTATTATTATGATGGTATACACAGGAATAACCTACCTGAGTTTCACCATAAGGATCTTCAGGGTTAAATCCACTGAATTACTCAAGATATTAATTAATATCTTGATTAATTCAGTGGATTTAACCCTGAAGATCCTTATGGTGAAACTCGAGTAGGTTATTCCTGTGTATACTATGATCATAATAATAATATATATATATATATATATATATATAATGTTGTTGTTGAGAGACAGAAAATGACAGTCATCTAACATAAACCTTTGAAAAAGATGGATGTAGCTCTTCAAAATGTCAGTAAATAAATGGAACATAATATTCTATTCAGTTCTTCATTTATTTCACTCCTTCTTTTATGCTTCTAAACAAACCAAAAATTATTTTCCAAAAATATATAATATATATAATATATTCCCTCTTTTTTTTTTTACATTCAGGTCTGCCTTTTTCTTTTAATATATATACATACTATATACATGTACATTTTTCCCCATTATTTATTCTTTATTAAAGAATTCTTTGGGCTCTGGAGATGGCAGTCACTGACACAGGAAAGCTGTCACATGTGGGTCAAAGGTGACACAGGTGATACAACATCCGATTTCCTGAATGAGGACATCGCTTATGTCACTACCAGTTGTCTCAAAAGTCATGGGTTTAAAAATAAAACAATCCTGGAGACCAGCGTATATTGTAGGATTGACCTCCTCAGCCATGTTGATAGCAGAGTGGATTCATAGCGCACACTAGTAGATGTTGATAGTGTAATTTTAAATTTATCAAACATACTGTGGAGAAAAAAGAAAATACAAAGCATTCCAAAAAGATGAATTTATTCTTTAAACGTTAAAATGTTTCGGTTTTAGTAAAACTTTATCAGGACTTGAGATGGAAAGAATGTTGTTTAATTGGAGGTGGATGACTTTCAAAAGATGGGATAGTAATTGTGCATGAAGAGGAGCAATATATATATATATATATATATATATATATATATACACTGACTTATGCATACACACATTTAGATGCACAACACACACATTCACATACATATATACAAACACACAAATGCTCACTCATATCACATATGCTTGTATATGTGTGTGTGTATATATATATATATAAATATATATATATTCACACACACATATTCAATATATATGTATATATAACCCACATTCACATACACTTTATATATATATATAAAGTGTATGTGAATGTGGGCATGTGTGTGTGTATATATATATATATATATACTGTTAGTATGCGGTGCTATACACAAGCAAAACATGGGCTACCATATAGAATAAAGTGATTGGTATGGCAACCAGTCTCAAAGGAAAACTATGAATTCAAACCTATCAGACTCTATTTAGAAAATTAACCTTGTGTCACATCCTACTCATGACAAAGGGTTGTGTACCTATATATAGGGCTATGGAAATATCAATACTGAGAATATCATTGCATGAAAATATTGGTTTCTGTTTCTTTATTTAATTGCATATCAAACTTCATGAGTGTTGAAGTGAGTTAGTATGCTGTTGGTTTGAACATCAACAACTAAGTATACTAATTCACTTCAACATGGCGCTGCAAACAGGATTCAAACCTGTGAGGGAATAATCCAATTTAGAAGAATCCCAATTACCATCAAATTGATAAGGCTTGCAACAAGGTAAGATCTATATTGAGTTACGGCTTCTTTGTCTTACCAATTTGACCGTAATTGGGATTCTTCTACAATGGGGTATTTAATGCCAAGGCCATCCTAGTGTAACATTTGTAATATTATGGCTCTCATGTTCATAATAAAAATAATCATCATATACTTATCTCATTTCCTGTGCTACATGGAGAGGCTTGAATCTGGTTGCTGAATCAAAAGAACTGTCAGCCAACGCAGCATCAGCCATGCTGAGTTGGCTGACAGTTCTTTTGATGTTTGGAGTCTGGAAACCAACTTGGAATGCTGGGGGACATCTGCCTTTTGTCATTTATAATTTTCAGTAATAACACAGGGCCCCTTCTTTTTCCTGTGACATTTTTATTTCCCCCCAAGTCATGACTGCCAAGTGAGTGACACAGTTCCAAACTACCCAAACATTCTCATCTCTCACTCTTCTTCTCTCCCATTTCGCCACATGACGTCCCATTGACCAATGAGAAAACACTGTGCTGATTCATCCTTAAAAATGTTCCATGTTAAGCTACTGACTCTTTCCATTCTCTCTTTTTCTCTCTCATGTTACGCTAGTAGAACAACAATAGTGCTACTATTTAACCCATAGATGGAACATTGGGTGGCTCCATACCATTCTCGAGGGTATTAGACTGAAAGTGAAAATAATAGTCCAACTGAAGTTTTGAACTTAATTTCCCCCACCCCCAGCTATGGGTAAAACGTAGAGCAGATTAGGTTTTTTTTTTGTTCGGTAACCAGTCTAGGAGAAGTAAAACTCTAAATTCAAATGAGTCTTATTCTGCTTGAAATTTGACCATGTCTCCATTTCTGCCAGGGGGGGGGGGTTGGATAAATACTTACATTTATATATAGATGTATATGCGTAGCTAAACTTAAAATCCTAAAGTTACAGCTCTCACAAATTACATCAGTCCTCACATTTCACACAAAACCAATTTCTTTTTTTTGCACCATCTTTTTTTTATATTGGCTATTTTTTTTTTTTTTCTTCAGCTTTCATTTTTTTTAACATTTCTATTTTACACATAAACCACATTTTAATATTTGAATCTTGTGCACATCTTGCAATCGATATTTTGTCTCTCTCTCTCTCTCTCTCTCTCTCTCTCTCTCTCTCTCTCTCTCTCTCTCTCTCTGCATCATCTATCTGATTCCCCTATACCCCATGCTGAACACACAAATCAGCTCTTTGTCAAATTACCCTCAAAATAGAAACCCCAAATTTGTAAGCACTCCATGGCTTGAAATCTGGCAATTAATGTACTGCTTTTAACTGATTTAGTAGAGCCTGTGGAAATACATTGCTCTTTCAAATTTTCTGAGCAGAACGAGGGGAGCGGTGAAGAATACTTTTAAAAAATACTGATTTGCAGATTTTATTAAAACTTTCCAACTATTTAGGTTTTTTTTTTTTTTTAAATCTACCATTAACATTTTTTCCCCTTTGATTATTTTTATCTGTGTAACAATTATCAGCATCAAGAAAAAAATGGTTCATATTCTGAGTTTGGCACCAGTGCCTTTGAAGAAGCATCCCTGATTTTAGGGAACTATGCATGGTATAGCGGTTAAAATAACCATTATATATGGAGGTGCATGGTGTAATGGCTAGAGTCATAGGAAATGAACTAGTTGACCGAGTTCAAATCCTGGACGAGGCTGTTTGTATTTCACAATAATACTCTTGTTTTTATAGCAACACAATAAGAGAAATGGATTTCCAATTTTGTTTCTTTCATCAATTCTAATATTCAGACTATTTCACTCGGCTCATTGAGTTCATTTTCTACTAAGACAACCATTACACCATGTATGTCACCACCTGTCTCCGCAATAGTTTTTATATAATCTTTCTGAAGATGTGTGATGTAATGGTTAGAGTCATAGGAAATGGACTTGTCAACCCAAGTTCAAATCCTGGATGAGTGTTTGCATTTTCCATAGTGCTAATACCCTTGGGAAAGGTATTAATCCAACTACTCCTCCTCCAACTATGGGAAAATAATAGGTCAGACTAACCAGTCTAGGTAAAGTAAAATTGAATTCAAACCTATCCAAACACTGCTTAAGAAATTGACCTTGTGTCACATCCTGCTCGTGCAGTTGGTTGGTAAATATATATATGTATATATATGTGTGTGTGTGTGTGTAATGTTTAAATAACCAGGCTAGCAGACTATTGTTAGTGAATCCAGATCTTACTCAGTGCTCCTTACTTCTGACCATGTATCTAACTAGATTCAGTTTAGTAAATAACAACTCTCCACTTACTTAGGCTAAACAGGCGGTCAGAGAGACCCCATCCAATCAGTAGGCTGATCACCTCAAGCCCTAGCATCTAAATGATTGTCCTGACCCTATTGCCCTTATGGCTAGTCCCAACCCTTTGATCATATATGTGCTAGAAGCAGGTAGCTAGGGGTCTTAGTGTCCTGGGTATGATGTTAAACTATATCTAGTGGTGAAATCTCTGGTGAGTGAGGAGTACCTCTTCATCACTATTATTCCTAGGTCCACTGTGACCTGGGTCAAATATATCTGTTTAAGAATTATTCCTATTTGATGGGATTGTGTAAAATATAACATTGTAGTGTTATGGACTGATTGGCGATATCTGATTAGATACTTAAAAACAAAACAATTGAGTCTAGAGTTGTACAAGCGACTGATATCAGAATACCAGTCAATTGGAGGAGGGTAATGTCAACAGGATGATAAATTAATTACTCTAACACAAAGAAATTCTAATGGCTAAAAGTCAGTTGATGGTTGATATAACACAAATGACTTTTTTTTATACAAATGTTTTCATGTAAATATATATTGTCATTCTTGTAAACATCAACACAAGATAAGGAATAATGTTGAACAAAGAAAGACTAATGGCAGAAATAGGTTAATATATGTCAAAAGCCTGTTTAATACAAATGTTATCATATTATCATTTACATGAAGACTCCAAAAGATAGGAACCAATTTATCCAGGCTAAAAGTGGTTGATATAAAAACGAATGTCTGGTTTTTATGACTGCTGACATTCATATCTAATGTTGTTCTTGTGGGGACTGCGTAAGGCCAGAAAAATTTATTTAACAAAGACATTTTGAAGATTAAATCTTAAAAGTGTTGATTTAGTGGAAATGATAATTTAGCGGGTGGTCTTTGGCCAATTTCTGGGAATTATCATAGCAACTGACAAGGCCATTTATACAATAATAAAAATATTATCAAGTGCCTCACCAATCAGGAAACTGGGGTGGAGACTTATTGACCCCCCTCCAAGATGTGTAACCCAAGGCCATGATTTCGATTGGCCATCCAATCAAATGTGACCGCGTGGGTGGGTTTTTGTACACCTCCTGATGTTTACACTGTAGAGCCATTGGTCCGGTATTTCTATTGGCTGGCCAATCAGAGCCCTGGATTCAGGGTTTGGAACCCATAAAAGAAGTCCCAAATGGGTTCAGGCAGATCGGACAGCTGGTTCTTGACCAGATTGGACAACTGCTTCCCTAGTAGATTGATAGCTCCGTCTCATGGCCCTTGTCACCGTCTTTGCTTTGTCATCTTGTTACTCAAAGTCCTGAATTTGAATCAGAACCCAGCATATCGCCAGTCAGTCCACAAAATACCGACTCAACTTCAACTCGATACCCCTTTGTGGTTGTACATGATTTTTAATCACTGTATGATTAATAAAGGTCTTTTATTGTTAAAAACGCGTTCGTAATAATTGTGGAACAACCTTGGTGAATTTGGTCATTTTCAGGTACAGCCCGGAACAAGCACTTCAACTTTCCTGTGGGTCAAAGAACACCCATCGCGTTAGATTCGACGCCGCGACAGCATAGTATTACATTTGGTCCCGTGACCAGATCATAGTATTACATTTGGCACCCCGACCAACATCGTATTACAAAAACAACTCTTAAGAAACAATTACACAAATGTAAATATGAATTTACAATGAATGTAATTCTATAACCTCTAGGCATAAATCAAACCAACATCAGTTGACATGCCATTAAAATCAATCAATCAACCAGTCTATATGAACTGTTAGTTGGGAGATGACAATATGGATTCAGACCTTTCCCAACGGCCTTAGGGCAAAGTGAAACACATCAGCCTCATCCAGGATTTGAACTCAGGTTACCAATTCCATTTCCTGCAACAATAACCATTATGCTAAGTATACTTTCAATGCAGGAGTAGCTGTTGCACCTATTGTCAACCTTGACAGGAGCCAGTCATTTTCTATTGATTATCACCAGTATTCGTACTTTATTTTCTTAATTATTTAAGTGAAGAAAAGAAAGCACAGAGTCTGCTCTGTAAAATGTTGGTGATCTATTTATCATGTTGAGAGGTGTCAGTTGGTTTGTCTCTTGGGATCAAGTGATAGCAGGTTTCTTCAAATTCCCAGCACTATATCAGTCTTGATGGCCTCAGGCTTTTATGAAATCTCTGGTGCTCTCAGTCTCACTGCTGGGGATTTGGGGATAGTTCCCAACGGATTGATTGTCAAATTTAATGTGAGTTAAAGATAAGAGAGTCTATGAAATTGTTATTATCTAGACAATTCGCCATATTAATCATATATATATATATATATATGCTTGTTCCTAAATCTTCCGGGATCTTCATGTGCTGGGAATGATATTAAACTCTATCTGATGGTGAGGTTCCAGTTCTGGATATCTTGGGAATGTGAAGCACCCCTTCATCATCATTGTTTTTTGGTTCACTCTGACCTGGAGTGTTAGTACCTGTTAGGGTCTCATCTATGGGTTAAATAGAAAAAACATTAGTTTATTAAAAAAATTGAGTATCCATTAAGAATGAATTTATTTCAAAACTTTGTTGGCATTAAATGACCCACTGAAGTTGATATGCTGTAAAACAAACCAAACCAAACCGACCATTATCATCTTGGAATACCCTCTGTTTAAAAATGAAACCGTCCAAACCGAAATGTAAATCCTTATTATCTGGTGTTGCTTATCCACCGAATTCTTATTTATGAGTGTTGTCACTTCAGCTAAACAATGGACCATTTCATTTTTATTGTAAAGAAAGAAAAAAAGTGAAGAAAAGAGACATGCTACACAAAAAGAAATATAATAAGAAAGAAATAAAGTGGATAGGGGGAAGAGAGATAGGGGGGTTAGCGTATGGAAAGGATAATGCTAATCTGTTTCAATCGAACATAATAAAAAGATGAGAAGGAGGAAAGAAAGAAAAAAGATTGATGGAGAGAGTTAAATCAAGATTATTATACTTTTTACACATTGAACTATTTAGCAATAGCTCTTAGGTAAACATATTAAATGTTGTAATAATTAAATTATCCTACTGTGATATATCCACAGGTTCTGCTTATAGATATATATAAGAAAGATTCTGTGCAACAATCAATCGCACATGTGAAAAGGAAAATTAGTGGAGAGCAGTAAAGACCAAAGCATAAAATCCACATCCTATTTTTGTCCAAGAAGGAGTTAAGAAAAAATGTTACCCTTCAATTTCCCTAAGAAAAGCTAAATAAAAATATAATATATAATGATATATTAAAAAGATTAATTAAAAAAAATGATTAAAAAGAAAAACAAATTAATAAAGGATAAAACATAATAAAAAGTAAATAAAAGAAAAAAATATAAACAAGAATAATAATAATAAAAATAAACAACTTAAAAGAATAAAAGATAATGAAACAAATACATAGAAAAATAATTGTAAATAATCTCTCTCTCTCTCTCTCTCTTTCTCTCTCTCTCTCTCTCTCTATATATATATATATATATATATATATATATATATATATATATTGAAACATTTTTTCGCGCTCAGAGTTGCCAATGCATGGAATAAGCTGCCTGTGTCCGTTGTGGGCTGCCAAAACACTGCATCTTTCAAAGCCTCCATGCTTCCTGTGGTCCATCAACACTATACCTGATACCCCTCTCAACACACATATGCACACACATGCACACATACATGTATATTATTACTGTACACAGTTCATGTTCCTGACACTAATATATTTTTCTGTGTACTAGACATGAGACTTTGATGAGTTGTGGTGCACCTGAGCACTGTACACAATAAATTTCATTATTATTATTATTATGAATATAGATGAGAGATTTATTTTTAACTTTTTTAAAATCCTGGACAATGCTGGGTAGCTCAGCTAGTATCAGTTAAAATCTCTGTGCTAAATATTTAAAAATTGAAAACGTCAATATAGGACATAATTACCTGCTGATGATATTTGATTATTTGACTTGAGGAAAATTCATCTGAAAACTATTTGAATAATTAAAAAATATTCTGCACTTTTAGAGAAAGATGAAAACGACTTGTCAATTTCAATTCGTTTCTGCTTTTTCTGTTTACATATTTACTTATATTGAAACGAACAAACAAAAAATAATGTAATTTTATATACATTTATCACTCACATGAACTGGTCTCATTACAGAGTAATGAAACATTTTGTTGTCATAGAAACAAAAGGAATTATTCAACCTAAAATAAATGTTTTTTAGCTTTTATTATAAAACAAAACTAAAATGGAAATTTGAATTGCACCAATCTCAATATGTTCCAATTATATAAGCTTTGACATCTATTGATATGCTTGGTGGAAGATAAATAATGAGTTGAATCTTCACTTTCTACAGATCAATATCAACATTAGTATATCCACTAGCAGGACCAAGTGGTTATACCAGAGTATGATAATTTATTTATTACGACGTTTGATATGTTTACTTAAGAGCTATTGCTAAATAGTTCAATATGTAAAAAGTATAATAATCTTGATTTAACTCTCTCATTCTTTTTTTTTCTTTCTTACTTTCATCTTTTCATTATGTTTCATTGAAACAGATAAGCGTTATCACTTCTGTGCACTCACCCCTTCTCTCTATCTTTCCCCTGCTCTCTTTCTTTTTTTTTCTTATTATATTTTTTCTGTATAGTATGTCCTTTTTCTTCCCTTTCATTATAATAAAAAAGGAATAGTCATTTATTTAGTTTAGAATTCGACGATAAACAACACCAGATAATCAGGATTTACATTTTTACATTTTATCTTGGAAGATTTGGACTGTGTCATTTTTATCTAAGGGTGTTGTAAGATGATAACAGTCATACAATTAAGGAACATGAGTATTAATATATAGATGATAGGAAATAGAATTAGTTAAGTGAGGGAGAGCGTTTCTGTGATTAGCGATCATGCGATGTGCCCAGACGTTTTGGCGCCAAGATCAGATAGACGTTTGGACCAGTTCCAAAGGCAGCCGACCAGAAATTATCATTGAGGATTGACTAAAACAGAAGATACAAGATATCCTAAAATTCCCTCTCCATCAGACTGGTAAGTTTTTCAAACTTGAATCTATAAAGATATTACAAATTATTTAAGGTTAGACATACAGGTAATTGTATGTTTGGTGGAAGATGAATACTGAGTCATGTCTTCACTTTCCAAGGAACAATATAACCATTAGTATATCCATAATATACTAACACAGAACACATAAGAAGAGAAGATACTCACAATCAAGGATACTCATCACCAACAGAAAGAATTGAACTCTCTGACACATCTCACATCCTGAAGAAGGTCATAAAGACCAAAACGTTAACATTATCACCAAGAATAAATATTCATCCTTTGTAACATCTTTGTTTGTCTACATTTCTCTACATACTGTCAGATTGATTTCTTCATTTTACTTCCATAAAATATTGTATATCTATACATATATAAAAAGCAGTTGGTGTGTATGTATGTATGTATGTCCAGACGAAAATACAAAATTCAAAACAATTAACAACGTAAAGTAAATATATATACACATTTACTATCACCAGATCTTGCTTTTTGAGCAAAAATAATGAAGATTTGATTTATATCAGTGAAGATAATTAAAAAAAATAAAATTCAAATAGTAGCAGCATGGAATTTTTAAAATCTTTTGCATTTAATATTTCAAATAGGAGACATTTTTTTTTTTTTTTTTTTTTTAGTGTCTGTGCACTTTTTTCTTTTTCCTGATTCCCCACCAGGCTGAATCAATGGAAGTCTTTTTTACATAGGGATTTTACAGAGATTAACTTCCTCACCTCTATCCAAGTGACGCCCAGTAGCCGCTTCTAGTTTTATAGATATAGAATATACATCATCATCAGGCCATGCTGGCTGCACAGATATCCATGACTCTCTCTCCCCAACCGTCATATCATCCCTGGCAGGTCCATGTAGCATCTAGAGTCCCCACAGAGCTGACTGATATAGGTTTTTGCTTGTCAGCCAATATTGGTGTGCCCATGTGTAAGGGTCTACAGCAGAATGTCACTCATGAGTTTGTACTTTCGTCTTCAGCAATTGTTGTAGGCGCGTGATGTGATAGTTAATCTTGTAGGAAATAGACACAAGTGAGACGAGTTCAAATCCTCAATGCATCTGTTTGCATTTCATACATCGCTAATCCTTTTGGGAAAGATATGAATCCAACTATTCTGCCTCTAGCTATGAGTAAATAGTAGATCAGACTGGGATGTTTAACCTTGGTATGGTAACCAGTCTAGGAGAAGGAAAACTCTGAATTCAAACGAAAAGGGCTTTCTTCTCATTGGTCAAAACTACTTTGAGAGCTCCTCTCCTCCTTCCTTCAAACTAAATTCTAAAAATGAAAAAGAAGGCTTGAATGTAATTTTCCATATTTAAAAATCTAATCCTATCTTTTAATTATCTATTGGATAAAAATAAATCTCTAAAAAAAAAATATGAGGGGCCGGTTTAGCTCAGTCGGTAGAGCAGTTGCCTAGGAATCACAAGGTTCCTGGTTCAATACCAGCCCTCGCCAACTCAGTGTAAGAGTAGCACAAGGAGCTGTGAAATAAAGTGATGAGCTGATGGAAAGTGTGGTGCACCACCTCAGATGAAAAAACAATCTCCTTGGTCTAGTGCTAGTGAAAAGGGATAGACTCCCTTGCTGTCTGGATGATTCCGACATTAGGCCACCCCAACGAATTTGATGAAGATAAATTCACTATCAATAAATTTTGAGATCAGCACAACAATTCCTCATCCTTACCATCTATTTTTTTTTGTTTGTTGTTTAGTTTATCTCTAAATGTCTATATAAAAACTGTATCACCACGGCTCAAGCAAGTTTTAAAAGAGGCCATAAAATGGATTTTTTTCATTGACTATTTTTTTTGTTTTTGTTGTTTTTGATATCATTGAAAATCTTGTGATGTCTGGATGGAAGTAACATAAGATGTATTTGTCACTCTTATCTAGTATGAGTTTAGGGAAACTAATGAAAAAAATTGTCTTGTTTACTGTGTCTTTCCCTCGGAGAAAAAAAAAACAAGTATATCCATGCGATGGGGGAAAGGTTTGTACTCTCTCTCTCTCTCTCTCTCTCTCTCTCTCTCTCTATATATATATTATATATATATATATATATATATATATATATATATATATATATATAGTAGAAAAGAGTGAAGGGTCTACCATGGTTTCCATCAATATGATCTCATATACAAGGTGTGTCAAAAGGGAATCAAGATTTTTGTACTTTTTGACATGCCTTGTATTCTGAAAAAAATAACGTTCCATTCATTGTTCTTTCTATCTTGGTAAATACAGCTTCAAACTCTGCACTTTTATGACACACCTTGTATTCTGAGTAAAATCAATGTTCAATTTATTGTTCATTTCTATCTTGGTAAATACAGATTCAATCTCGATACTTTTATGACACACTTTGTAGATCTTGTATAGTTCAAAACCTTAACTCTTTTCTACTACTACTATTATTATAGCTTTATATTTATGATATATCGAGCACTTTTGGATAAATTAATAATGCAACAGAAAAGGGTAATTTCATGTTGAATCATCTAGAAAAAAGTAAAATTGTCACCCACCTCCTTTAATGTTTCTGAAATTTTGTACAAGTGGGGACTATGTTAACTTTAGAATTCCCCAAAATTTGAGCTTCCTATTCCGGAAATTGGCAGAGTTATTAGAATTTTAGCTCTCCAAACTTGGTGGGGTTGGTGAAAAATGGTGACTTGTTATGATTACAACAAGTCACCATTTTTCACCAAAACTTCTCATTTTACTGCTAAAAATTTGTTTATAAAAGCATTTTTGTCCATAAAATCCCAAAATGCTAAAGTTTTAAAGTCAACCAATTTTAAGTTATTGATGATTTCTGATTTTTTCATAGCAAGATCAATATCCCGGTGTGGCACTACATCTATGACAATTTTTTTTTCTATTATTATTTCACATATATTGAACATTATTAGTACCAAAAAGTTTAATATTTGCTCAGAACCAAAGCTACAATATCAATTAGAATTTTGCAAATCAGAAATCATTAATAACTTATAATTGGTTGATTTAAGACTTTTTTGATAGCATTTTTGGATTCCTTGGGCTAAGATGCTTTTATAAACCAATTTTTAGGAGTAGGGAAGCTCTAGAACTCCTTCTGGCAAGGAGAGTATGATGTTGAAAACCTGAAATTTCCCAGTGACCCATAATACTACATCACTGACGACACCTACTAGCCCCAAATGTAGGAGCATATATATATAAAGTTCCTGAAGAAAATCCCAAAAAAAGTGATTGTTTGATAAAAAGTAAAAACAATTTTTTTCTACCTTTAAAGATATGAACTGATAATTATTCTATTCAAGATACACCTGGGGAACATGAAACAAATTGTCTAAGATATAAATTTCTTGTCTTTTACTTTAACGTGACTTGATTTTAAAACAAGTATAACACATACTCAATTTTCTATAGAATTAATTATGTTGGATATTTTCAAAATCTCATTAAACCATTTGAAATTGCACGAGAAAAACTTTTCTGCTTTTGCACAGAGAAACAATGTAATTTACTCATACAGATTTTCATAGAATCAATAATGTGATAATTTTTTCCTTTTTTTTTTCCCCAATCAATAATATTTGATAAATTTAAAGATTTTTCTGATCTTGTTGGAGAATTATTGATGCAAAGGAAATACTTGTTCATGATGGATGTGTGAATTAAGAGACAATAAACTGATAACAACAACAACCTCCTTTTGGAATTTGATAGTTTCATTTACTGATCGACATGAGAAAATAATAGTAATAATGAAGAGCTTATCAATCCAGAACATTCTGATAAAAAGCAACAACAATAAGATAGGGCAAAACTAGTAATAAAATAATAGTAATAGAAAGCTATAAAAACAAAAGATATTCACGACTGTTATATAGTACCTAAATAAATTTTGGAAGATTTTATATCATTTAGGAAATAACACATTTTTTTGTTTAAAAAATGACCATCCAAAGAAGTTTCCAAAATAAAAGTTCTTTATTCATTTCTTTTACTTAGCTCTCTATCTACTTCATCTATCTCCTCTTTCTTTATTCCCTACTTTCATTTTATTAATGCAGATGATAAGCATCAGATGTATAGTATCATTGCATTCTCTCTCTTTCTCATTGCTACCAACCAGGAGTGGTAACACAGTTTCAGTAGCTAAGGCAGTACTGCTACCTCTGGTGCCACCATCATCTTTTGCCACCACACAGAGTATTAAAACAGTTAAAAAAACAAAAAAAGAATAGATAATAAATAATGTGCATTTATCTTTGCAGTTTCATTATAAATGTATAATGAAACTTTTTTTTCACCTATCATGTCATGCCATATCTAAGCTAACCTTTGTACATGTCATGAAAAACAATAGAAAATGTCAATTCTGATATTTAAAAACAACAACCTATCGTATTATACCATATCTTAATCCATACTGTGTAGGTCCTGTTATATCAGGGTTTGTCTCGAGAGGAATTTTCATTTCCAGCATTTGTGTTATTGTAAATGATAAAAGAGATTTAGTTTTATTCCTGGTTAAGCAATCATACATCTACCGATTTTGAAATCCTTAATGTCCTTTGTCTCATGAGCCTTTTTCTTCTGACCTCAAAGCATTTAGTCCAATGCTCTACCCTTCATTGATTATTCCTTGCCATATTCTCACCCTTTCCCTTTTTCTCAACTTCCTGTTATTCAATCGTGAATAATAATATCCCTTTTAGCTGTTAGTCATGTCTTGGAGTAAAAAAAAAAAATCTACCCTCAGACCCTGACTGATGCATTTTGCAGCATTGTCTTATTTTTATTCTCTTTTTTTTTGGGGGGGGGGGCTGTTTTCATCATGTGCCCCACAACTTCCACATCATTTGACATCCAATCCTCTAATTTGAGAGAGAAAAAATATTCACTTATAGCCAACAGATATGCTGAAATAATTCCCAATTTCTGCTTTTATCATGATAGCCAGTCACTACCAATCAATTCTCTCTCTCTCTCTCTCCTCTCTCTCTCTCTCTCTCTCTCTGCTTCTTCATGTGACAAAATATCTCATTTGGTCTATATCTATATAATATATATCCAAGACTTCCCCTACCACATAGTTTTATGCAGATGTCAACATGCCAAAATATCAAAAATATTACACAATACTTAAAACCAGGCTTTTGAAATACAAAATGTTGGTTGGTTGTTTTGCTTTACAGTATATCAACCCTTTTTAGACCATTTAATGCTGAATCAAGTCATTTTGATCAACAAAGGACTCTGGTTGCTTACAGTACCTGCTATTGGTCAAATGGTCACTCAGTTAAGTATTGAAAAGGCTTATTGGTACTTAACTTTGGTGATCTAACAGAAACCAGTGCTTTTAGCGTGACTTAACCAAAATAAAAACAGGATGTGGGTTCAATCGTATCAAAAGAATTTATTTCTAATTTTCATGCTGTTTTCTCAAATTGTTAAAGATTAATTCATTTTAATGGCATGCCAACTTCTTTAGGGTTATTTCATGCCGAGGGGTTAGGGAATCACATTCATTGTGCATTCATATTTATATTTTTTGTATAGTTCTTTCTTAAGAAGTAATACTATCTATCAGATACAAATCATTTTAAACAGATCTATTTGACCCATAGATGGTACCCTTCCAGGTTAGAGTGGACCTGGGAGTAATGGCAATGAAAGGATACTTCACACTTCTATGTCTTCAGAACTGAAGCCCCAACATCAGATGTAGTTTAATGTTATACCCAGGTCATCACTTTGGAATGGGTTTTACACTACTGCATGGCGGAATGGTCGAAGAGTATATCAACCTAGAGCATTGTGATAAAAAGCCACAATAATAAGATGGGGCAAAACTAGTAATAAAATAATAGTAATAATGAAGAGCTTATCAACCCAGAGTGTTTTGATAAAAAGCAACTGAGATGGGGCAAAAAATATATCATCTGGTGGCATTGAAGCCTGATTTACACATATGGAAAACTCTTAGAAATTGGCCTTATGTCACATCCTACTCATGTGAAAGGGTTGGGTAGATATGTTTAAAATCAATGATGAGGATTAAAAAAGCCAACTCGCATTCCTTTTTGGAAAACTTGCCAAATCATTAAGTTCATTTAAATTTTTCCCTACTCAAAATCTTTAATGACCCTTGTAATCTTAAGAAATGAAAAACAGATTTTTTTTTGGTTCAAATATTTATGGCTACTACTTCATGAATATTGCCCTATAAAACATTACATAAGCAGTATCAAGTAATTTGATGTATCCCAACTAAAGTTTCTTAATAAATTGCAGAGTTTTTTATCTATTAACAACTAAAGCTGTCTAACCCCTACCTTGTACCCCAGACAGTGTTATTCGTTTCCAAGAAAATATTGAAATGTATTTACAATTAGCTGGAAACTGTTGAGGGGAGAAAAAAACACTGGGATGCATGGATCTGATTTTTCTGTGTCCTTTTAGATTTTTATACGTCATTGACACAGGACGCATACCTATAAGCATCTCTGAATATCTTATAAAAGGTATATAGATACAGCTAGCAGACTGGATTTTTTTAACTTTGATAGACAACCAGTCTAGGAGAATGTCACTTATGAGTTCATCCTTGCTCATCATACTCAGATGTTTTTTTTTGTGATAGGAGGCAAATGGCCATATATCTGCTTTCCTATTGGCTGCTACTTCCAAGATTTGTCCAAGATAGTAGACAGCATCCTTGTCTCGTTCCCATCTAGCATTTTCTCTCACTGCTTTGTCAAAGTGGTGCAGCCATACTGTAGCATTGATATAGCTAAGAGCTTGGAAGAATTTTCACTTATCAGTGAGATCAGATTTACGTATGATTAATAATCTTTCAATAGCAGTCCATGCCTTTCCTATGCATACAGTGACATTGCTTTCTGTAGACGAGATATTACTACCTACGTATGATAACTGGTCTATTAATTTCAGGGAATAAAAACTAATAAATAGAATAAAGAATTTTTTTTATTAACCTGTGTGTGTGTGTGTGTGTGTATATATATATATATATATATATATATAACGCACGAGCAGAATGTGACACCATGTCAGTTTCTTAAGTGGAGTTCAACAGGTTTCAATTCTGTTTTCTTTCTTCTAGACTGGCTACCTAGCCACAGTTAAAGTGCCCAGTCTTCCCTACTATTTACCCATATCTGGAGGGAGAGTAGTTGGATGCATGACTATCCCAAGGGTATTAGTGCTATTTGAAATGCAAACAGCCTCATCCAGGATTTAAATTCTGGTCAATGAGTCCATTTCCTATGATAAGCATTAGACCACGCACCTCCATAATCAAGGTGTATAGATAAAGCTAGCAGATTGTGTTTTTTAGCCATGGTTAGACAACCAGTCTAGGAGAAAGAAAACTTTACATAGAAAAGGTAGATTATATCTATGGGTTAAATAAATGCATACATAACAGGACATCATGGTTAAAGGATTATTATCTCTTATCATTTGTTTTTTTAATTTTCTTTGTAAATTAGGCTCCTATCGTCCATATATATATATATATATATATATATAAAAAGAATTTTTAAAAATATTAATCTATATAGGAATATAGATAAGAGATTTATTTTAAACTTTTTAAGTCCCAGGCAAAGCCGGATAGCTCTGCTAGTTACTTATAAAATCTTGTTACATTGAAGCATTTACTTGTGATAAAACTTTCTTTTTTATATGAATGTTTTATTCATATTAATTCTATTTGATTACTTCACTGTTAATCTTGTCAGATTTGAGCAATGGGATTTTTTTTCTTTTCTCTTTCTTTTTTCTTTTCTTTTTTTTTCTCTTTTCCTTTTTTTTTTTTTTTGGTAACATACCATTTGCCATGTCACTGATCAATCATGTGTCTTTATCTTTCTATGTGTCGATGTTAAAATTTAAAGAATGAGATTATTGAAAAGAGCATAAAGTTGATATTTATGTCATTTTTCATGACAATGTCCTGTTTAACAAAAATATAAAGAAAGCTTTTTGTGAAATATTTACTGAAAAAAAAAACTCTCTGGAAATTTATAAATTTAATAAAAAAATTTACAAACTATGTTTATTTCTTATTCTTTTAAGTTATGAATGTAATTTACATTGGCATTTAAACCTGCATTGAACTGTTACAAGTATTGTAATAGTCTGAAAGTCTTGTCACATTTTAACTTATATTATTTTTTGTTTTGATAATATATTATAGTTAGAATTATATCATTGGTCCGAAAGTCTTGCCATCCCAACATATTTTTTTAACTTTCCATTATTTTTTGTTTTAATAATATACGATAATAATTATAGTTAAGCAAGGCACGGAGAGAGGTGAGGCAGAGAGAAAAGTAGCCTCGACAGAAAAGAGAGCCAGAAAGAGATAGAAAAGCCAGCAGCCACAGAAAGCATCACAGTTTGTATGCATTCAGTACACCAAAGACTGTCACTCAAGAATTGGCCTGCAAGGTCACTTGCGCAGATAAAAAATTTATTTTTTTATTTTGGACACTACGGAAAGGATAAAAAAAAAAAATAATAATTATAGTATTAGTCCAAAAGTCTTGTCACCCTTACATATTGTTTTGAACTTCCATTATTTCTTATTTTAAAAATATATGAATTAGGTAATTATTTTACCTCTAAAAAAATATTTAAAAATTTTCTCAATAAATGAATTGTTAAAATAACTCTGTGGAATCTCATTCCTCACCTGAGAAAATTTGGTGGCCATAATTCTATCTTTGAGTTATGTGACAGACCTTTTTGTTAACTGTTAGGCATGATATAACTCCGGACAGGTTGATATGCCGTTAAAATCAATAAACCAACCAACCAGACCTTTTTGTTTTGTGAGAGTGAAATCTGTTTTGGATTTTTTGTTACCATTTTTATTACCCATTTTTTTATTTAATTGTTTCTTGGATTTTTGACATTGGATTTGTGATTCTGTTTTTTTTTTTTTACTTCCTTTTTTCTTTTGAATTTGTGATTCTGGATTTCCAGACTTCTTTACTGATCTTATTGTTGGCACACTTGTTAAAAGGCACAAGATACAAGATGTTTATGGATCTTTTGAGATGGTAACATGCTTTTCTTAAGGATCTTATTGTTTAGGATTTGTTGATATACAAAGAAAGGATTTCTCTTGGCATTTTGACTCCTTCAACAAGAGAATCTTGTCCCTAATTTCATTAGATTCAATTTTCTTTTACATTTCAAGTAACTGAGTCTTCTCTCAGGAATTAAAAGCCAATGGGTCTGAAACTCCATTAAGAACTTGACAGTAAAAGAACAGGAAAGACACAAAGACATTTTCCATTGGCAGGTCTCTAATTCTTTTAAAAATGGATGATTGTGTTTTTATGTATTTAAGAGAGAGAGAGACAGGCTCTTAGGAAAATTGGACATGGAGTAGATCTACTTTCAAACCATTGCTGAGATCTTTATCTTTCTCTTCAAAAAAAAGAAAAGTAAAGAGGGTTGGGTTTTTTTTATTTTTTGACTGAAACTTACAAGACAAATGGCACTTACTCAATTTAAGCAAAAATATCCAGACCTTTAAGATCTTTCTGTACAATATATTTGATCAAAAATCATTTGGTAACTGCTGTGTAGAGTAATAGTTTTATTGACTCTTCTGTTTCATTAGGTTACAAATATTTCTAGCTGAAAGTTTGATATTCATAAAAGAAGAATCATATAGTGACACACTTGAATATAAAACAATCAGATTTAATCAACAAATAAACTGAGAAAAATTCTAGTGAAAATGTAGAACCTTAATGCACACCAAATTTTCATTGCTGTTTTGTTGGAAAAGGTCCAACATTTAAAACTGCTAAAACTAAAATCAAGTTAGTCTGATCCAGATTCAGGGAACATACTAAACAGTACAAATGTGCCATTTGTCAAACTATATGATGCAATGTTTACTTGACTATCCACAATAAAGTGATGTCAATTTACCCATTGTAGAGAAGCAACCATTTTCTTATGGAAGCCATATTTTTCTGGTATCAGCCATTTGTAATTTTCTAAAGAGAGAACACTTCTTTTATTACTTATTATAATGGAGGTTGTGTGTCTTTCTGTCTGTAATCAAAAACGCTATCTATATAGTTATTTATGTCATATTCTCCATGAGTTTATTTTTTATTTAAACTTCAATTATTAATAAAATTGTTTTACATTATTAATACTGTTGGCCTTATCTACATACCAATAACATGCAATTGTATTTATGTATACAACAAAATAGGGGTTTATAGTGTGAATGGGAAGGCTAATTTGCATATTGATATTAAAAATTTAATTTTAATAAATATGTGTTTGTTATTATTGATTTCTAATTGTTTGGTTTTATCTTAATGAATATGAGCAAAAGTCTTGTAGATAAATCTTAAAAGAAATCCATTAACAAGAATAAATGTAATTTTATTCTTTATTTCCTATTTTAACTAAATAAATAAGGAAATTTAGCAATGAAAGACAAGAGTGATGGAAAATGATGGAAAAGTTAGTTTCAAAGTTGTTCTATTCCTTGTAATTCTCCTCTGTATGTCTTAAAAGTTCCTTTTAAGTTAAAAGTTCAATTTGCAATTGATTTCAATTCAAATACCAATGACCTTAAATGCATTGTTTCTGATAGATCAACTGAAGGATTGGGTTGTTAGGTGCTTTATATAGTAGACTGGAACATTCTATTATGTAGTTTTGTGTTGTGATGTGTAGTCTTGTATTCCTTGTTGTAGCAATAGTAGTCATTCTCTGAGCGTATCGTAGCTCTATCTCTTAGCTTCTCGTAGCTAGTTCATTTATGTCCTCAGAACTATCTCTATATATCTACCGCTGTAGGAGACATATGCAAATGAGATAACACGCCATTGGCTATCTCACTACACCTCCCTGATACAAAGAGGTTTTATTCCCCTTGTCGACCTATTGCTTCTCCTAAATATCCTCGGGGGTGTTCTTCGTATTGGTGATCGCAGTCTCATTTCATCAGAACTGGATCCCTCGTATGGCACATCGGAATCCGACGCACTTTCATCTATTGGCTCTATAACATCTCCATGATATTGGTTTATATCCTCGTTTCTTTCCAATTCCTCCATAATCATGTCTTCTTCATATCTATTCCTTATCTGATCAGCGTGGGCCAACACACTTCTCTCCCGTGTTGTTACTATAGCTGTGTTGTTCCCTTTCTGCATAATAAAATAGACTTTTTCAGGTTGCACGTCCTTATTTTTTTGGTACCACATCTTTTCATTAGTCGAAAAATACATGGTTATGGGAGATCTGATCTGTCTTCCCATCAAGGCAGAAGGACTTAGTGTTCTATCAGCATAAGGAATGGATCTGTAACTCATCAAGAGTTTAGGTAGAAAGGTTTCTATGGTCTCTTGTGACGGCTCAAATGCTTTTAATCCTAATTTAACTGTTCTAACCATCCTTTCAGCAGCCCCATTTGATTGTGGATGGTAGGGCAGAGTTTTATAAGGTTTACATCCTATCTTCCTCAACCAGGAACACAACCTTCATCACAGAATTCAAACGAATTGTCAGATACCATGGTTTTCGGTACGTGGTTCCTTGAGAATTCTGTTCTCAAAATTTGAAAGACAGTTGCAGATTTTTTATCACGCACCTGAACAATCTCTAGCCACCTCGAGAAAGAATCTACTAAAATCAATAGTACTCCTACGCCTTTGACATAGGCATGGTCCATGTGTACTCGACTCTACTCCATGGTTCTTGTTCCTTTGGCCACGAATGAGTTGATTTTTGTGGAAAATCTTTGATTTCCATGCATTTGGGACATTTTTTTTTTATGTAATCTTCAATGTCATGCGAATATCCTGGCCACCTGCTCTCCAATTTGAGTCTTTTTTGTGTGGCGGCTATTCCACAATGTATATCGTCGTGTACACTTTTGATTATTTCTTTTCGCATTTTTGGCAGAGGTACAACCAAATTTCCATTACATATACCCCTCTGTCCATGGTTAGTTTATGTTTAATCTCTTTATAAGGCCTTTCAGCTTTAGAGCAGTTGTTCCATTTATTCCTCCTTATTCTATTCGAGATTTTGCTCAGAATAGGGTCCAGCAAGGTATCTTCTTGAAGCTGTTTAATCAGCAGTACATCGGTTTGACCAAATGTAATACTTCTTCAGTGTCATTTATTTCGTCGTCTTCTTTGTTAAAGGCTAATCTGGATAACACGTCAACATGCAGAATCATGTTTCCTTTGACGTACATGATATCGAAATCAAAGACCATCAGCAGTATGGCCCATCTCATTAACCTGGCAGATGTGACCTGGGGTAACTCTTTCCGTGGATTAAAAATGAATTCTAAGGGTTGATGGTCAGATTTTAGTAAAAATTATCGACCTAATAGAAATCGTCGGGCACACTTCTTTCTCTATATTTGAGTAGTTCATTTCTGCCTTGGTTAGCCTTCGCGACAAGTACATTATCGGATGCTCGTTCTGTGACAATATAGCAGACACGGCATGTTCACTGGCATCCGTAGTTAAGGTTACTTCTTTTCTGAGGTCAAAAACTTTTATAATGGGTCTTTCCATAAGTACTTTTTTTACTTTGTTAAAAGCTGTTTCTTGTTTTTATGTCCAAACAAACTCACTATTCTTTCTTCGTAAGTCTGCAAATGCGTAAGTTAAATCGGAATATTTGGGCACATATCTGCTATAAAAATTTGCCAATCCTAAGAACGATTCTAATTCTTTTTTGTTGGCTGGGGATGCCACCTGCGATATATTCTAATTAATAAATTTGGGTCAGGTGAAATGCCTTCTTTGGATAATTGAAAGCCCAAATAATTTATCTTCTCGCAATTAAATTTACATTTATTGTGGTTTACGCTCATGCCCGCCTCTCTTAATTTGTTCATAACTCGCTCAGTTTTTTGTTGCAATTTATTTATACCGTTGGCTCCTATTAAAATATCATCCTGATAAATCATCATATTTTGTACCACCCCCTTTACGTTGAAATATTGCTGATGCTGTTTTTATGCCGTACGATTCACACCAATCTTATAATCATCACATATTCTTAAATCCCCATCTTTTTTCGTAAAACTACAATAGGGGATGCCCAGTTACTGCCGCCGACTGGTACCAGTTCTAAAATTCCTTCTGCTACCATATCTTCCAATTTCTTTTTTACTAAAGGTCGCAAATGTATAGGTATCCTACGAGATTCATAATATGAGGGGGGGCTATTTTCTTTCACTCGTATTGTGGCTTTGTAACCTCTCAAGATTCCTATTTTTTGCTTTTTACTTTCTATGTTGTTGATTAAATTGTCCGTATCTATTTTTATAATATCTGTGCCTATTAGTCCATGATTTTTTAAACAATCTACTACGGTTATAGGGATCACTTCAAATCTCCTATTAGCCTCAAACGTAGCGTCAAATTATCCCAATGCCGTGATGTACGAGCCATCAAATTATCTCAATTTCAAGTGACTTCTCTTTAACTTGGGTTTCCCCATATGTTGCCAAAAGTTCTTTGGAATAAGAGTCACATCACTACCTGTATCGACTTGCATATAAAATGGTATTTCGTTTAATTTTACTGTCAACTTCTGTTTTTTGTTCACCCGTACTTGGTACACGTATTCTATCAAATTTGTCCACTTCGACTTGACTTTGCATACGGTTCCAAAATGATTTTGTTTTTTGCCAATGTAACATGTTTGTCCATAAGCAGGACAGTTTGTTCTTTTGTCAAAATTGTGTTGAAAATTGCAGTACTTAAAATTTTTAGTCTTGTTTTTACTTGTAACACGTCCGTGTTATTTGCTGCATTTTCTTCTATTTGAAATACCATCATATTGTGTTGAGCATCTTCCTTGAAGTCAGATATTATTTCTAGTTGTTGCACAAATTCCACACATATTTCTAATGCCATGTTATTTGCCTGTAGACGTTCTAAAACTTTATCTTTTTGGTTCACGTCGTGCAATCCTTCAATGAACCGTAACTGAATTAATTCCTTCTCGATAGTTATATCTGCTGTACCAAGCTTTTCGAACTCACAAAATCACGAGGCCTTTTTAGTCTCTGAATGTAATTTCTTGCTGGTTCATTGGGATTTTGCTTCGTAGAGAGGAATTTCGTTCTTTCTGCGATAACCAGTTTTTTCTTAGGTCTTAAATTGTTCCTTATGATGTGCGCAATTTCTTCAAAGGTGAGATCCTCCAAATCTTTTGGATATGCCATAACGGCTACTCTCATGTTTGCTTCACATCCAGCGGACGCTAAAAATAAATCGGCAATCTTGTTGTCTCCACCAATATTCTTTTTGTCTTGTAATTTTTTGCTTCTTGCATATGCTGAAAAACATTTTAGCCACATCTCAACATAGTCGGGCTCCTCTAATCTTGTGAGTATCCCTATCAACGACGCCATATGTTGTGATGTGTAATTTCGTATTCCTTGTTGTAGCAATAGTAGTAATTCTCTGAGCGTATCGTAGCTCTATCTCTTAGCTTCTCGTAGCTAGTTCATTTATGTCCTCAAAACTATCTATATATATCTACCGCTGTAGGAGACATATGCAAATGAGATAACATGCCATTGGCTATCTCACTACAGTTTGGACAGCTTATTCTTGGGGTTCTGATTTACTGTGGATACTTTAATCAATTTACAAGACGTGTCAAAAAAGTATTGAGATTTTTTGTACTTTTTGACACTTTTTGTGTTAAGCAGAGGCTGATCCTTAGTGAAGAAACCTTTGGTTGTTCCTCAGTGTCCCTTAGTGTTGGGTATGATCCTAGATCGAGTAGAGCATAGGTTGCAGATCTGTTTGGCAGTGGCGCATACATGCAAATGAACATCTTTCAAGATCAGTGATTAAATAGTTAACTAACCTCATATTCGAGTTGTTGATTGGCTGGCTTTAATCCCTGCATCCACGCAGAGTCTATAAGTAGTGGACCTCAGCACACCTTATATTACAAAATATTCCAACATTTGGCTGAAATGTTGTGTATATAAAAATAAAGATGAGGGCAACAGAAAAATGTAAATCATACAAACTCTTCTGATATGTTGCCAAGTTATATCAAGGCCGCACAACCAATTCTCAAGATATTCAAAATAGTTGGACATATTCCAGACAAAGCAAAGTATTTTTTACATAATAATGTTCTTTGTTTATTTATTTTTTGTTTTTAATGAGGATTTATGTTAAAAATGGATTTCTTTTTTTTTTTCTTTTTTTTTTAAGAGATAATGAAAAAATTGAATGATGATTACAGACATCAGTAATTTATCCAACAACCTACATTTCCTTTTTATCATTAAACTGAAATAATTTGTTATCTCTGTTTTTCGCTAATTAGTTTGGGCAGCAAATCCGCAAGGATTTTAACTCACGAGTTTTGTCCATTAAAACTAGATTGTAAATTATATTTACCATTAAGCGGCAATGCACATTTATAAAAAAAAACATCTTATCAGATGTGTAACTGAGGGCATCTTCAATGACTTACTACAATATTAACTACTGATTATGTATTTACCAAGATAAGCAGGATGTGACACAAGGTCAATTTCTTAAGCGGAGTTTAACAGTTTTGAATTTCAGAGTTTTCCTTCTCCTAGACTGGTTACTCAACCAAAGTTAAAGAACCCAGTCTTTAAAATTTTAAGATTTTTTTTTTCAAATTGAAATAGATCACTAAGTAGGAGTGACTAGTAGGGACCACCCCAAGCGGAGATTTAAGAGGTTTCAATTCAGAGTTTTCCTTCTCCTACACTAGTTGCCTAACCAAGGTTAAAGAGCCCAGTCTGCCCTACTATTTACCGATAGCTGAAGGGAGAATAGTTGGATTCATACCTTTTCCAAGGGTATCAGTGCTCTGTAAACTGTGGCTTCATCCAGGATTTAAATTCGGGTCGACGTATCCATTTCCTATGACTCTAACTTGTACACCACCATGCTCTCCAAAGTCTGCCCTTCTATTTACCAATAGCTGATAAATATCTGGCAAAATTCGCCTCTAAATATCTTTTAAAACCAGAAGTTGATGTTACAATTAACACAAGAAATAAAACATTGGTTACATCAATTTCAGTCCTATTTCTTACAACAGGTAAATATGTACATATATTATTAATCCCATGCACACACGTATGCATCCATGTATATTCATAAACCTACATACATAGATACACACACAAATACACACACGCATTACTCCCATAGACCCCCAAAAATAACAAGAAGGAGCACCATAACATAGTGACTAATGTGCTAACTGCAACACATTGTAGTAAGCAAGTTTGAACTCTAATAGTGTTATTACATAAGTGCTATTATGTTCACTTTTGGGCTAATACCTTTGGGAAATGTATGAACCCCTATATCCTCTCAGCTGGTTAAATAGTACCACTTGTTCTTCTACAAGTATAGCTTTGGTATTAAATAACCCACAAAGGTTCCCCTTTTTATCATATGGGTGCTAGAAGGTGGTGGCTGAGGGTCTTTAAGTCCTGGGAATGAAGTTAAACTATCTGATGGTGAGGTTCCAGTCCTGGAAGTTTGGGGAATGTGGAGCACCCCTTCATCACCATTGCTACCTGGTCCACTCTGACTCGGAGTGGTAGTACCTGTTAGGGTCCCATCTATGGGTTAAATAGAAAAGGGTGTTTATAAAGTAATTGAGTATCCATTAAGAATGAATTTATTTCAAAACTTTATCAGCATTAAATAACCCACTGAGGTTGATATGCCATTAAACAAACCAAGCCACAAAGATTCATATACCATTAAACTAAGAAACCAAACCTTGAAATGACAGGGTTATTTACATATGAATTAGGACCTCTGTCTAGGATCCGAATATCTATGCACTCTCAGATCAAAGGTCTTCACCCTGACCCTCTGCCTAGGGTCAGTGTAGTATCTTCCTTAGAATTTCCAAGTTGATTTTACTGGCTGAATTATGATGTATGGGCCACTTCTTCCTTTAAGGTTGATTATTTGAATCTGGCAGAACTCACTTGTTAATTTTATTTATCTGATGGTTTTAATATGACATGTGTTATGGACAGAGAAAGAAAGAAACAGAAAGTCATATTTTTCATTCTTCGATCCTAGGGAACAGTTACCTCCTACATCAAAAAGAGACTGGCATGCATTTTTTTATTATTTTTTCTTTTTTTTTTTTTTTTGCAACAAAAGAAAAAATGGATGTGCCTCAGACCAGAAGTGAGAGTGGTGGTGTGTTATGTGGAAAGGAGGGGAACCATCATTCTGGGTCCAGTTTTTTTCAGGACACACTACTGTTGATTGGCCACAGAAGCAGCCAATCAGCATACTGGACATTCCTACATAAACTCACAAGAGTTTATGGTGTATAGATTCATGTTGAGTGACCAGTATTCAGCTGTGTTGCAAACTGATTCTGTTCTGAGAATGCACACTTGCTAGGTGGTTTAGATAGCAGGTTGGGCTATTCAACTTGTGTATCTTGGCCAAATCCATTCCTAGGCTGCTGGGTTTAGTGTGGATACTTTTATCCATATATGCCCAATATTTCACTGTGTTCTGTTAGTTTGTACAGAGTGTATTCAGTTAGTATTTTTTTGTGTCTATGGTGACTGGACGCTAGTCACAGACTTCCTCTGGAGAGTTTGATGTGAATTCTACATATGGTTGGAGAGTTTTTTTTTGTTTTGAGATCTTCAGTGTGATTTCTTTGTGTCAAGGATGTTGTTTGTTCATAGATGAGAATTGGTATTGGAAGGTATCTTTTGAATGAGAAAATCAGATTTGACCTTTTTTTTTTTTTTTTTTTTTTTTTTGTTGTTGCAGATATGACAGACAAATTAATGTTACTAGCATTAATCAACCTGATATATTTGGTGCCAGAAACTGAATTAGATACTTAAGATGTTCATTGTCAAGAAAGTTAATCACTCCCGGCTGACTTGTATGAAACCAGAGCTAATTTAAAAGCTGATGAATCTTAACTCTTGTCTGTCTATAAAATATAATTATGTCTGTGAGATGTAACATTGATATAATTGGTCAAGTCACACTAAAAGCACCAGTTCCCAATAGATCACCAAAGTTAAGCAGCAATGAGTTTGAACAGGATAATAGTTCAGTCATTAAATAATCAATGGGCTGCCATTTTATATTCTTTACAGAATAAGCAATGGACAATTTTGGCAATGAATGACCATCACTGGCAAGAAAAGAGATGAGATGTCATTTTTTTTTATCAATATATTTTTTAGAGTAGAAAAATTCATTAAAAAAAATCTTTGAATGTGTTACTTGTGGAAAAAAATCATTTTAGAAAGGAAAATAACCTTTTTTTTTTTTTTTTTTTTGTATTCATTCATTTCTTTATTTTTTAACCCCCCCCCCGATTCATCCCATGTATCTTCTCTCCTTTTATGAGTATGTGTGTATAGGTATAAATATACGCTGAACTTCACCAATCAAGTTATGGGAAGTGCTTATTGTCAGGTAGTTGGTAGATGTGATAATAAATTCCATGATGCTGCCAGAAATGGTCTTCAGAAAGAGGTAGACATTTTTTTTATCTGCAACATTAACCTTGCATGTTGGGAATAAAAGCTGATTTATGTCTGCTAACTTTTTTGAATACATTTTTTCTTTTCTTGTTGGACACAACCGTAGCCTGTTGTTAAAATTGGTTCCCATTTGAATTCTATCAAGAACTAATCTTATTATATTCTAAGCTTAGACATGTGATGTAATGGTTATCAGTGGAGGAAACAAGATGAGTTCAAATCCTGGACAAGGCTAATTGTGTAGTACTCTCCTTTCCTTTGAGAAGTCCATCACAGACGACAATGAAATCCCTCCATGCTGTTCAACAGTTTCTGAACTTGCAGATGCAGGCACACACGTAGAATGCATGCCACCTTCAACTTTATATAACGCTAATATTCTTGGGAAAGGTATGAATCCAACTATTCTCTCACCTGCTATGGGTAAATAGTAGAAGACTTGGCTCTTTAACTGTGATTAGGCAACCAGTCTAGGAGAAGGAAACCTCTAAATTCAAACCTGTTAAGCCTGTTAAAAAATTGACCTTGTGTCACATCCTGCTCATGCGGAGGGGTTGATAAATATATATACTAAGCTTTGCTTAGTCTTACTCACAGGCCTCAGGCTGCTTATGATACCTGCTGTTCTTAACTATCCTCTCATCTAAGAGCTGAACAGGGTCCTTAATGCTTAACTTTGATGATCTGGTGTAACCAGTGCTTTCAGTATAACAATCTTATATCCTATCAGAAACTAAGGATGAAAAAAAACTAGTTTTTATTAGATTTCAGAGTTCTCAAGCAAATATTCATTTAATCTACATATCAACTTGAGTCAGTTCATTTTTGTAAATTCCAAATATCTCAAAAACTAACCATTGAGCAATTTAGTTAAATATTTTACTAAGAGGGGGAAATGAATGAGTTTGGACAAATATTGGTTCAGAACTTTTTGAGTTATTTGAGGTTTATTTGATTTGCATAATAATTTCAGAATGGCTGTGGATTTGTATATAAATCAATTTTGCATATAGGTCAACACTTGATTTATTACCTCAAAATCATTCATTTATAGAGTTTGTTTTGTAGGGAATTTAGCAACTTAATTCCATATAAAAAGAGACTTTACCTTTTTTTTTATCTCTGATAAGTGCAGTTACTCATCAAGACATATTCCATGTGAGATACTTTAAAATCAATTAACAAGGCAACACATCAGAACTGTTTTTCATAAAACAAAAGGTGTGCGTTTTTTTATTTACAGACTGAGAAAGGATTAAAGGGCAAGTAACTCTCCCTGTACAAAAATACTGAGCCTAGAGCAGGTAACTGACCCGACTATTAGTTTTAACAAACACTGACAAAAGTGAATTTCAACCCGTTTTTGAAACCTGTAGTTGAAATAAGAAAAAATAAAAAATGTGGAAATTTCACTTACCTCGTTGCCCGAGAAAGAGTGGCGCCTGAGGGTGACTCTCTTTATAAAGAGTGCAGACCGGAAGTGAGAGGCATTGTGGGACTGGGGTGGATGACTATAAAATCAAATTTCTGGCAGAGAAAGTTTGATTTCATGAAGGCGAACTCATGTGAGCATTACGAGATTGCATCAAAGTAACATTGGATGGAGCGTGTAGAGCTGAGAGAGAACATGGTCGAGTTTGACAATCCAAGTCAATTGAATTACAAAACCAAAATTTGTTTACTCATGTATAAGTTGATTTAGGGTCAGAAAATCATTAATTTATGGAAATAATTTTTAAAATGAAGGGTTATTCCTCATCTTTCCCATTAGATTTGATTTTCAATCTTAGAAAATCTTGACTCTTGTATAGACTGATTGCCATTTTTTTTGCTAAAAAATTAGATCTTTGAAATTCAACCTATATACAAGTACATACACTTATAATAAACTAATACAAAGCAGCTGTAGGCCACTTGCCTCCTATCATACAAACTATAAGACAAACAAGACATGCTGGACAAAGATGAACTCATAAATGATGTTCGTCTGTTGACACCTACTCATGGACACACCAGCAAAGATCAACCAGCAAAAACCCACATCAATCAGTTCTTATTAATAATTTAATCTCTATCACCACACATGCAACACTTGCTATTCTGTTGCATCTAATATAATTTTGCTTTGGTATAATTGGATCTGTTAGTATTATTTTTTTTTTTTTGCTATTATAAGGGAATCAGTTTCTCTCTTTGAGGTTTCCCTTTCTTAGCCCTTTCCAGGTCTTCTTGTGTGCAACTTCTCCCATTTGTCACTTAAAGTATCCACACAGTTGTTTTTTTTCCCCCATTTCTGTTTTCTAATTCTTGTAGTTGTTTGCCTTCATGTTGTCATTGCTGTTATGAACTGCTGTAATTAGTCTTTCTTTATTCTTTTTAGTGTATTCTACAAGTCCTTGAATTGTCACATTAGCGCATGTCTTGTATTTTTCTTCCTTCATTTTCTTTAGTTGCTTTTTGTTTTATCATAACTCGTTTTATTGATTCATTATTTCTAAGACAGCATGAAACAATACGTATCAGGAACAATAATTAAGGTTGGTTGGATTTGACAGCATGTCAAGCCTTGGGTTATTTTATGCTTGTAGAATTAATATCATACTCACCTTCACAAAAATGCTGGGACTAGCATCCTGTCACCAGACAAGAAATACAAAAGACAAGCAGTAACCAAATAAAAGCTCTGTACAAACTGCCAGAACACAGTCAAGTTTTTTTGTTTTTTTTATACATATATGGATAAAAATATCCACTCTAGAACCAGCAGCCAATGAGAATCCTATGAATAGCCTGACCTGCTATTTAAATCACCTATCAAGTCTGGATTCCCAGAACCAATTCAACTTGCAACACAGCTGAATACTGGTCATTCAACACAAATCCTTACATGGCGATGCGAACATGTCCCTCACATGAAAATGGGACCATAACTGGTCCTACTACTCTGGGTCAGAGTAGACCTGGGAGTAATGGTGATGAAGATGTACTACACAAACCCTAGAGCTCCAGAATTACAACTTCATCACTAAATGCAATTTAGCATCATACCCAGGCCACCAACAATAAAAGATTAACACACAGTGAGATTCATAATCTTTTGCTTGATTATCTATACCATCTTATTTACTAAGCTACAGGAGCAGTTAGTGTTGAATGGTAGTCATCTCTAATAATTCACAATCACTGAGATTTAAATCACGCCTATAAACCCATCCCATACTCTCATCTTCAATCTGTCAGTACCATGTTGTTATTGTGGGGGGTTTTATACACTTTAGTTAATAGAATATTTTATTGATTTTTATTTTTTTGATGAAATGCTGTCAATTTAATATCAGTTTTGAGGAGCTCAATCTGACACAAAGCCACAATAAATTAAAACTTAAATATTTTTATTTAGTCTTTCATTTTGTTTATATAATTTTCTTATTGTTTTGGTTCTTTTGTTTTTTTGTTGTTTTTTTGTTTTTTCTTCTTTTTTTCCCCTCTTTATCAGCTTTGGACATGAATGGTGAGCTCCTTTTAGAAAAGGATGCAAGTTCAATCCTTATTGAAAGCGGATTCTTTCTGCTGAATTCTTACCATTTGATTTAATTGCTGAAATATAAAGTGATGGAAAAAAGTGATAAAAAGTTACAAAATCTAGAAGAAACAACACATCTATGTTCTAAATAGAAAAAATGAGTTTTTAAAAAGTGTTAAAAACTTTTTTTAAAACAATGAGTTTTAAAAAAAAATTTGAATACCAACCAAGCATGAATAGAGCAAAACGTCTTCGGCACAAAATAACCCAACAAGGGTTGACATGCCGTAAAATCCAATAAACCAAACCAAACCAGAAAAAAATTAATAAAAACTAATAAAATATAATACTAAAAGGATTTCACCTAAAACTCTCAAAAGTATTTATACTATTATTGCAAGGTAATGAAGAATAGAATGGGTAATAAAGGTAGTTAAAGATAAGAACTCAAAATCCAATTTCATCAATTGTAGGCAGAAATTAAATAATTGTCTCCCTTGTATAAGAAATGTATCTATTGACAGTCGCATGTCAATCCCATAATCATCTCAGCCTCTTTTTGTCTCTGTTCTTTGAACAGTAAAGACACACTTTTTTGGATGTTAAAGATGCACATCTTATCTCTGTTCTTTGAACAATTGTTAAGATGTGCCAGTTCATTGAACAGTGGAGACTTTGTTTCACCACCTAGTGATTGATATTGGTTCCTACCTCATCATTAAAATGTAAAACCAATATGGCTTTAAAGTATGTTGTACTACTCCTCTTCATCAAGTAAGACTTTACCATTTTTGTTCCCCTTTCATATGCTGCTTTTTCAGGGAAAAATATGTGCACATTTTCTGTTTGGACATTATTGTGGGTCCAGACTCAGCCTGGAATGTTTGTTTATTTGCTCATCTGACTTGAAAATGGTATGATATGTTGGTTCACAGCTGCTAGGAGTAAAGTTCAAAAAATGTGGCCTACTGACATTTGCATTTATTATTAGAGAAGAATTGATAGTGGGTTCCTAGCTGAGCAGTGATTTTGAAAGCTTGGAATTTGGAATACACTAATGATGATGATGATGATGAAGATGATTACTGCAAGTGAATTTAATCCTGACCATGAGTTACTAAGTGTTTCTTGCTTTTACTAATCTGTTCCTCTCAGTCCTTACTAATCCAATATAAATGTCTGAAATGGTTGTTGATTTAATTAGATGAGAGGAATGAACTAATTAACAACTGACTTGTAAAATCCTAATTAACTTTATCTTAAAAATGATGACCAAACAAGATGAACAATGGATTTGATCCATGTGATTTACTAGCAAATAAGACCAATATCAGTTTATATTACCATTAATGTTGGAGCAGGGCTCAACTCTTTGCTTACCAAATTTACCCCATGGCTGTACCAAATTTTCTTGGCATTTTTTAACCTGTATAATGGGATATTTCAAAGTTCACTATTTATTCACCTCAGAACTCATTCTATTCAAATAAAGTTCTATTATTATTATTATGAGTCCTTCTGCTCAATTATAATGAACTAACCATCAGTTTTTGTACAGTGGAGTAAAGTTGGTTTGAATTCAGAGATTTCCTTCGCTTAGATTGGTTGCTTAACCAAGGCTAAAGAACACAGTCTGCCCTGCAATTTAACCATAGCTGGGGGTGGGGCTGATAATAGATGGATTTTTTCCAATAGCAATAATCATAATCCTGAAGAAGTGTGTGTGTGTATGTATATATATATTATATATATAATATATATATATATATATAAGTTAAGGTAGCATACATATGGAGTCAATGCCACCTGCTTACTGACAGTTTCTTGCCTATGCGATCTTTAGACCAAGACACTAACTTAAATATAAATGCTCTATCAATGATATTGAGCACTGTTTACATATAAACTTTCTTCAGGTATTTTTTGTCAAACTTGGGAACTTTCTTGGGAGCCTTCACAGAACTTTGAACTCATCCCTTTATTCAATCCATGGGGGTATACTCACTGTTCTAATTACGCTAACCATGACTGGGTACAGGTGTTAATTACTATTCTATGTTACTGTTGCCCTTGACCAGAACTGAACCTGCAGCCTAAAGATAACTGTCACTTAGAACTGTCTTATACCAAAGCTTATATCCATTACATCATGTGTCCAATGTCCAATAAGAAATATATGAAGAAGGCCAGAGAGCACATCCGCCAAAATGTTTTGCAGATAACAATAAAGATGAGGACAATTGTCCGAATAATTCAAATAATACAAATTCTTGCTTGCAATTATTACACTTGATATAGACTGTGGCTATTTGGATATTTCTCTAATCATATTAGAAATCGGTCAATTACGTTAATTAGCTTTGTGAAAGTTTTAGCCATCTACAACAAATACAAATGCAATTAACAGAGCTTTTTTTGCTTTTGGCCTTCTCTGGCCAATTTCCTGTGTTCAACAATCTCATGTAACACTTACCTGTATAGGAAATAGACTTGATAGATTGAATTTAAAATCCAAGTAAGGTGATTCACCTTCAAATAAATATTAATTCTAATTTTTGGGGTTTTTGGGGTTTTTTTACCATGAATTCCATAATTTTTTTCTCAATATTGATATATTGCATATTTTCCTCTGCATGGACTGGAAAAAAATGATACACTTAATTATACAAAAAATAAATTATATATAATTAATTATATAAAAATAATATTCTGAAAAATTATATGCTTAATTTTATTAACCAATCCAAATGAAGTTAATGAAAATTATTAATACCAGTTTAAAGATTTTAAGAACTTGAAACAGAAACTTTTATCAAAATGACGTTTCAGCATTAAAAATGGCCAGAAAAGGGTTGATATGCCATAAACCAAACCAAGACTTAATTTAGACAATTTAATCTAATTTGTTTGAGGAATATATAATAAAATCAGCATTCAGCTATTAGATAAAGTGTTTTACATCTGTTAGTTATCTATTTACTGCTAAATATCTGTTATTAGTGTAAAAAAAAGTCATCGGGTGGCCTAAAGTCGGTATCAGCGAAGGTGTCTATTCACTTTTCACTGGTGCTAGACCAAGGAGATTGTTTTTGTGTCTGAGGTGGAGCGCCACACCTACCATCAGCTCCTTACTTTACCTCACAGATCCCTGTGCTACTCATACACTGAGTTGTCAAGGGCTGGTATCGAAGTAGGAACCTTGTGGTTTTAAAGCTGAATGCTCTACCAACTGTATTTACTGCTAAATATCTGTTGTTAGTTTATTTACTAAAAATGTAAGTGAAATTCTTTGTGTGCTAATTTTATAAATTTTTAGGGTGCGTTTTATCTCATTAGAGTATCCACCTTGGAACCACTAAGTTCTGGTTTCCTATACAGGACCTCACCAACTCAGTCCATGATTACCATAGTTTAGATCTGTGCAGTAAAATAAGGAGATGATGGTAGGCATGGCATTCTACCTCAGATGATTCATGTTCATTTTGCATTTAGGCATTTACTAATAAAATAAATTCACTTCTCTCTGAATTCTGTCCCTTTGTCGGATGTCTTGACAAGAAATGTCTCATCCCTGGTATGCCACAATGACTGATAGAGAGGAGTGTGTTAGTCACTCTCCCATAATTAGCATACCTGCCTAGGCAGTTAGAGAAAAATGCTGAATGTAGCGGACAGATTAGTGTCTACTTAATTTGAAGTGCTGAAAGATTTTTTCTGAGTGCTTATTTTACAAATCTAAACAGCATTCCTAAATAAACTGAGAAAGAAAAATGCTAAAGTCGGTTGAAAAATTCAACCCTTGATAATTATAAACTACTAGATTGAATGAGAAGAAATTCCATGATTTAATTAGTATATACAAATGATTATATAGTATTTAGTTACATGTATATAAAACAACAAAATAAATTGAATGAATTTGACATATGAACTAAATTACTGATAAGAATATTTTACTCTAATTAGTATATTCAAATAATATGCAAGATTTAGTTATACGGGGTGTTCATAAAGTCTTGTAACAGTTTTAAAATTGCAAAGCTTAATAACTCATGTTGTATAAGTATTTACGAAACTTAGCTTAGATGCTGCACAAGGCCAGAAGTATGGGGCACCCAATGAGAATTGAACTCACTAACAATTGCTAACCATTACACTATAGGAGGTGACCAAATTCATGTTGTATAAATGATAGAATCATTTAGTAAAAAAACATATGAAAGTCGTATGGTTTAAGTACTTATGGGGTATAAGTGGTTTTGGGTGTTTTAAGGTTGAATGTAGGTATCTGAATATTCTTGGTGCATGTTCCTCAGGTTTTCTTTTAACCCCATCTCTTTTTGGTGGATGCATTGAAAAGAAGGAGAAAGGAAAAAGACAAAGGCAGAAGGTGGCTTTATGACTTAGGCTTTATTGAGCAGGTCATAGTTGCCTGTAGCAAGGAGATATCCCCCCTATCTAATATGAGCAACTACACTCAGTTGCGGCCTAAATTCATATGGCCGAAAAAAATTCTTTTGGGGGTTAGGGAGTCAATCTTTTTTGTTGGACATGTGCAGAGGGTTTTTCCGGTAAAAGCCCCATGGGAGTTTCTTGTTTTTTAATTTTATTTAATTTTATTTTTTTTTGTTTTTTTAATCCCCACAAAGTTCAACTGTTGTATTTTTTATGCATATTTTGATTATCGAATTTCGACAAGACTACCTTCTTTGTTTTTACATTTTAAATCTGTTGCAGGACTTTATAGACACCCTGTATATATTATTATTATTACTGGATCCTTTCTGTCCACTGAGGACGATGGCGTAGTGTCCAAAATAAAAAAAATAAAAAATTTTATCTGCATCTGCGCAAGTGACACTGCAGGCCAATTCTTGAGTGACAGTCTTTGGTGCACTGAATGCACACAAACTAGGATGCTGGCTTTTCTCTCTCTTTTCTATCAAGGCTACTCTTCTCTCTGCCTCATTCCTCTCTGTGCCTTGCTTAACGTTGAGGCGCCAGGCTGCTTTATTTTTTGCATCTAACTCCCATGTGTTTTTATCAATATGGCATATCTTCATAGCTCTCCTGCAGACATCTTTAAATTGTAGGCATGGTCTACCAGCTGATTGGGAGCCTTTTACTAATTCACCATACAAAAGATCTTTCGGGATGCATCCATTTTCCATTTCCTTATGTGTCCAACTCTGTGTGTGTATATATATATATATATATATATATATATATATACACAAAACAAGAATGTAAATTGAATCTAATTGATAAACTCAGCTACCAATAACAATATTTTTAAATGTATTTACCCAACTCTCATTTATACTGTAAGGGTCTATCTGAAAGGTTTTAGTTTTATTCTCCTGTGAATGCTTTAGTAGGTGAAATAAATTTGGTTTAGTACTTATTCATCCATTCTCTTCAATGTCATTGTGGCATGCCAGTGATGAGACTGTTTAGATACCAAGCAATAGGAGAGTGTGCAAGAAGAGAACAATGGGAACATGAGTAACCTCAGCCAATATTCAAATTTTTTCCAAAGTGTTGTAGGTGACTCACCTATGACACGAACATGGACTTACCCAAAGGGTACATATGTGGCAGAGTAAAACTACTCAGTCGAGTAGTTCTAGAAACACCTGTCCTTCGGGACGGGTGGTCCAGTGAACTGCTAAATTAATAGCGTCAATCCCAGATGCCTGCCTCATTGCACTTAGAGGCATGGCTAGGGATTGACGCAATTTTTCTCCTACCACCCCACGAGTCTCGGCTTGTGTGGTGCCCACATAAAACGGCCTTGTGCCATATCGTGTGAAAGTGGGACACATGTAAATAGGAGTAGTTCTAGAAAACAGTCTTCGTGTATGCTGAACAAGAAACCCTTTCATTGTATGTGATAATTGCTGAATACAATCTGTTCTCTATTTTTATACCTGTGAGTTACTATTTATTGACCCTTTAATAGTCATAATAAGTGGCGACGAGGGAAAAGGATTTTCACGAACCCTAAACAGTAGCGTCTAAAAATTTATAAGGACCTACGCAATACTACAGTCATGGTACAAAACTGAAAAAAAAAAAAAAACTCCAACAAAAACTATACAGAGTCGCAAAACGACCTTATCTGACTTCGGGATTTGAGCAAGAACCGAAAAAAAAAAAAAGTGTACAAAGAAACACTGCCATTTGAAACCACAGCGTTAGGATTAAAACCTCGGGTCCATTTAAAAAAAAAATTTTTTTAAATTTCTTTCGTCAGAAAGACAAAACTTTTTGTTCGACGCGTGGATTTTATTGCAAGTAAGTGAAATCTTAAATTTTGATTTTTTACTTATTGTAAAAGAACAAGCTTTTTTACTCAGTTAGAACTCGTAATTTCTGAGTTTCTTTTATTGCGAAAAGAGGAAAAGCGGTTGATTCGGTTGAATATTTTTGTCGGTTACAAACATGGATATCCAGGCTCAAGTTTTGGAGATGTTGAAACCACAACAGCAACAATTTCAACAACAACAGCAACAATTTCAACAACACCAACTAAAATTAGAGGAGAGATTTCAACAACAGCAGCAACAGCAACAATTTCAACAGCAATTGGCTGAAATGCAAAGTCAGTCTGACAAGAAAATGGATTTATTCGCCCAAGTCATAAATAAAAATCTGCAAAGTAGTGATGATGACGACACCTTCACTCAAGGTGCAGTCTGGTCGGCAGTTGATACATTTAAATACCGACCAAATGAGGATATAAGCTTTGAAGCCTATTTTAGGCGTTACGAGGATATATATCTGAATGACTGTAAAAATTGGTCAGACTCTAAAAAAGTCAGACTTTTAACAAGAAAGTTGGATACCGCCGAACATACTAGGTTCGTGAACTATATTCTACCCAGAAAAACTAAAGAACTAATGTTCCAAGAGACTGTTAAGCTTCTAACTGAACTGTTTTCCCAAAAAACATCTTTCATAAACGATGGAAATGTCTAAATTTAGTCAGGGAGGAAAATGAGGAATTCACAGTTTTTGCGGCGAAAGTCAACAAAATTTTTGTCAGGGATTAATTTCACCAAAGGAGGCAGAGGTCAGAAGGAGAGTGCTAAACAAACTCGAAAGTGAGGCTAATTTGACCCTACGACTTTTGGCAGAGGACTGCCAGAGATACGTTACCATAAAAAAAGACTCAAAAGATATAGAAGAGTCGGGGATCTCGCATGTCCGAAAAGTACACTACACGAAGAAGAAATTCAGTTCACCCCCCAGATATAGCAAACCAGAAAGAACTCAGAGCTCTCCCAAGAAACAAAACAAGTTACCACCTAGCCCCTGTGTGAGATGCGGAGCATTACACTGGACTGCGACTACCAAAAGCGGAAGTGTTTCAATTGTAACCAGACGGGTCACAAGTCGTCCCACTGTAGAAAGAAAACCGGTAGCAGTTATGTAAAAACGACCAAATGGGACAAGCAAGACGAAGACAACTGCAGAAAATATGTACCAGTACAGATACTGGGAAGGAAAATAAATCTACAATTGGATTCTGGTAGTGATTTGACAATAATTAATCTTCAAACGTGGAGAAAGCCTGGGAGACCTACGATACTGAAAACTACCAAAATAGCGAGATCAGTGACAGGCGAAAAAATACAATTTGAGGGGTAAATTATTGTGAACGTCACCTAAAATAACAAGACGAAAAAAATAAAGATATTTGTATTAAAAAATACAAATAATCTTTTTGGTAGCGACGCAATACAGGAGTTTGAGCTTTGGGATTCGCCAATAAACACTTTTTGCAAAAAAGTTCAAAATGCCACGGCAGAATCAGAGAAGCTATTAAAAGATTTAAAGGAGACATTCCCAGATGTCTTTTCTGGTGGTCTGGGTCGATGTAACAAAATGTCAGTAAAACTTGAGTTAAAAAACGACAGTCAACCTGTATTTAAGAAGAAAAGGAGTGTGCCTTTTGCGTCTCTTAACCAAATAGACAAGGAACTCGACAGATTGGAAAAGACCGGCGTAATCTCGAAAATACAGTATAACAAGTGGGCTGCACCAGCCGTCTATATAAAGAAAAAATCAAACGAAGTTCGGGTCTGCGCAGATTTCTCCACAGGCCTAAATGCGGCGCTAAAAGAATATGTATATCCACTGCCATGTCCTGACGAGATATTTGGCAAGCTAAACAGAGGTAAAATTTTTTCAAAAATAGACCTTAGCGATGCGTATTTGCAGGTCCCCATGGAAGAAAATAGTTCCAGACTTCTGTGTATAAACACACACCGGGGACTCTATAAGTTCGAAAGACTAGCGTTTGGAGTCAAGGTCGCACCAACGATATTTCAACAGGTAATGGATACCATGTTGGGTGGTCTTGATTTCACAATTACCTATCTTGACGATATACTGATCAAGAGTCAAGATAAGGACGAACATAAGCTACATGTAAATCAGGTTTTTAAGTGCATACAAGATTATGGTTTCAAGATTAAGGAATCAAAATGCGAGTTTTTTTTTTTTAAATTAAATACCTAGGACACATAATAGACGAGAACGGTAGGAAGCCAGACCCCGATAGGTCTTCAGCCTTAAAAGAGATGCCGGCCCCAAATAATGTCCCCTCGCTACAAAGTTTCTTGGGACTCGCGAATTATTACCAATCTTTCATACCCAAAATGCACGACTTACGAGCACCATTAAACAAACTCTTGAAAAAAGACAAGAAATGGGATTGGTCTACCAAATGTCAAGAGGCGTTTAATAAAATTAAAGAAGCTCTAACTTCAGATTTGTTCCTTACTCATTTTAATTCTAACCTGGAATTAATCGTTGCCTGTGACGCTAGTTCATACGGCATAGGAGCGTGCATCTTACACAAGATGCCGGATGGGACTAACAAACCTATCGCGTACGCGTCACGGACTCTCCTCCCCGCTGAGAGGAACTATTCGCAGATTGAAAAAGAAGCCTTAGAAATCATATTTGCCGTTACCAAATTTCACCGCTATCTACATGGTCGACATTTTTTACTCCAAACGGACCACAAGCCGTTACTAACCATTTTCGGTTCAAAGAAGGGTCTGCCGACTCACACAGCCAACAGGTTGCAAAGATGGGGAGCGATCCTACTTAACTACGATTTTAAAATGGAGTTCCTACCATCACAAAAACTCGGCCATGCAGACGGACTATCTAGGCTAATTCCTAAGATGCGAGAGCCCCTAGAGGATACGGTTATTGCATCCCTGCGTACTGAAAGAGATATGAATACTGTATTATGCAATACAGTAAGGAGCTACCGGTCACTCTGGAGGAAATCAGAAAGGAGTCTACGAAGGATGAGTTCATCACACAAATGAAGGAAAGAATCGCGAACAAAGACCAACAAGTAGCTAATGCTTATACATTATGCGATGATGTATTATTGTATCGGGATCGAGTAGTCGTCCCAGTCACTCTCCAAAGACGTATATTAAAAGACTTTCACGTTGGACACCCAAGGATAACTAGGACTAAAAGCCTAATGAGGTCCTACGTTTTCTGGAAGAACCTCGATAAAGACATCGAAAATATAGTAAGAAATTGTACGGGCTGTGCCCTGGCGGCAAAGTCTCCACCTATTAAATTTAGTCCTTGGCCGAAAACGGACCATCCCTGGTCACGCATTCACGTGGATTTTGCGGGACCTTTGGACGTATACTACTATTTAATAGTAGTGGACAGTTATTCCAAATGGCCAGAAGTGTTTAAATGTAAAAACGCCAACACTGAAGTGGTTATTAGCGCATTACACGAACTGTTTGCTCGTTTTGGTGTAGTGGATTGCATCGTGTCTGACAATTGTACGCAATTCACATCAGGGGATTTTAAGGAATTCTGTGAGGATTTCCATGTGAACCATATCACGAGCCCCCCTTACCACCCTAGATCTAACGGATTGGCAGAGAGATTCGTTGACACATTAAAGCGTTCCCTAAAAAAAACCAAGGGTACACCAACTGACAAAGCCCTTCAACAGTTTTTACAAGTATATAGGATCACACCTAACGCAAATACACCAGCAGAATTACCTCCCGCACAAATAATGTTCGCACGCAAAGTAAGATCTGTATTTGAAAAACTACTTCCCAGACAAATCAAACCCAGTAGAAATCAAACAGCGTCGAGAAAAAATTTATTTTAAAATGTATAAAGAAAATAAAACGTTCTGGGAATTAGGCACCATTAAAAAAAGAATTGGAAATATGGTGTATATCATCGACGGACCAAAATTCTCGCACAAGAGACATCTGAACCAGCTGAGAAAGCGATGGTCAGACAACATTAACACTGGCCCACCAGAACAAGAGGAGACCATGGACGTAATTTTTGATACTTTTGATTTACCATCTCCGCAACGTGCCCCTGAAAAACGTCAGTCTAATAGGAAAAGGACTGAATTAATCAATATTAACCCAAAAAAGAAAAAATATTGAGACTCCTTCGGAGTTTAGGCTTGGGGGAGGGGTGTTGTAGGTGACTCACCTATGACACGAACATGGACTTACCCAAAGGGTACATATGTGGCAGAGTAAAACTACTCAGTCGAGTAGTTCTAGAAACAGTCTTCGTGTATGCTGAACAAGGAAACCCTTCCATTGTATGTGATATGTATTGCTGAATACAATCTGTTCTCTACATTTCTATACCTGTGTTGAGTTACTATTTATTGACCCTTTAATAGGTCATAACACAAAGATAAATAAAATATCATATCAATTGGAATGAAATAATCAATGTAACAGTCAAAAGAAATTGTGGCATGCCAGTAATGAGACTGTTAAGAAACCAAGCAATAGGAGAGTGTGCTAGAAGAATTTGATTTATAACTTTATTAAGAGAACAATACCCTCAGTCAAAATTCAGATTTTATATTTTTGTGCTTGAAACCACTATAACACTCTGCCCCTCCCCTTTTAGACTTGTGGCTACCATATTTGCCCAAAGATAAATAAAAAAAACGTATCGATTGGAATTAAATTATTAATGTAACAGTCAAAAGAAATGAACTTTGACATCTGACGAGAGAAGAACACTCATAGCTGGCTTTTTTTATTCACTTTAATAAGTTTGAGGAAAACAACTTTGCAAATAAAATGCCTCAATTCTTTGATGAAAGTCTCAAAGCAAAAAACAATAGATCTAACCTTTTTATTTCTTGGAGGGTAACTACTTTGGATTTTGGAACAAATCCTAAAAACTCCCTCTCTCTTTCTGTCTCTACACTCTCTCTCTCACTCTCTACTCTCTCTCTCTCACTCTCTACTCTCTCTCTCTCTCTCTCTCTACTCTCTCTACTCTCTCTCTCTCTCTACTCTCTCTACTCTCTCTCTACCCTCTCTCTCACTCTCTCTCTACCCTCTCTCTCTCTCTCTCTCTCTCTCTCTTTCTCTCTCCCTCTCTCTACCCTTTCTCTCTCCCTCTCTCTCTACCTTTCTCTCTCTCTCTCTACCCTTTCTCTCTCCCTCCTCTCTTTCTCTCTCCCTCTCTCTCTCTCTCTCCCTCTCTCTACCCTTCTCTCTACCCTTTCTCTCTCCCTCTCTCTCTACCCTTTCCCTCTCTCTCTACCCTTTCCCTCTCTCTCTACCCTCTCTCTCTACCCTTTCTCTCTCTCTCTTCCTCCCTCTCTCTCTCTTCCTCCCTCTCCCTCTCTCTCTTTCTCTCTCCCTTTCTGAGTACATCTCCTTATGCCTTTGTCTATTGATGAGAACAACATCTAAAGGCATTTTCTGGTATTTGATTCTTAGAATGTCTTGTGTTCTTTCTGTTTTTACTCAACTAGTCTGCTTGATGCTCTCTTTCAATAAAATCCCTCAAAGCCAATGCCAAAATATCATTGGAACCATCTCCATTTGGAAACTGGTTGGGATGGGAAATAGGTTTTCCCCACCCACATTTCTTTTTGAAGGATAACTTTAGTCAACATTATAAAAGGCCGTGTCTCAAACCCATTACTACTGATGTGAGTTCAACCCTCACTAGGTGATCCCACTTGTAGCCTTGTACTCTAATAACACAGGGTTAAATATATAAGTAAGAGTTTTAGTAATATACTAGAACCAGTTACCCAGCATCACCTGAGTAGAGGGGGGAAGGTACTCTCGCAGATTTATTGTTGAATCGTGAGTTGGATCCTCATAGGATGCCCCATTAAAATCCCAACTTAAAAAAGACCTTGCATTGATCCATTCATTTCTAATAAACTACTGAAATGTATTTACAGTTAGCTTAAAATGGTGAGGGAAGAAAAAAGAAAAACACTGGTATGCCTGGATATGATTTTATTGTGTCCTTTTAGATTTTTGTGCATCATGGATGCAGGATGTGTACCTATCACCATTACACCCCGATTTTGGTTTTGCTTAGAGTGAATTGTAGTATGATAAAAATCCAACAAGAAATGTTTGAGTCTATCCAATTGGAGACTGCTTGCTTTGATTGGACTCACTATTCAGTAGTGATGGATTTGCAAGACTAGCTGGCTAACCATTACACCCCGATTTTGGTTTTGCTTAGAGTGAATTGTAGTATGATAAAAATCCAACAAGAAATGTTTGAGTCTATCCAATTGGAGACTGCTTGCTTTGATTGGACTCACTATTCAGTAGTGATGGATTTGCAAGACTAGCTGGCTAACCATTACACCCCGATTTTGGTTTTGCTTAGAGTGAATTGTAGTATGATAAAAATCCAACAAGAAATGTTTGAGTCTATCCAATTGGAGACTGCTTGCTTTGATTGGACTCACTATTCAGTAGTGATGGATTTGCAAGACTAGCTGGCTAACCATTACACCCCGTTTTGGTTTTGCTTAGAGTGAATTGTAGTATGATAAAAATCCAACAAGAAATGTTTGAGTCTATCCAATTGGAGACTGCTTGCTTTGATTGGACTCACTATTCAGTAGTGATGGATTTGCAAGACTAGCTGGCTAACCATTACACCCCCGTTTTGGTTTTGCTTAGAGTGAATTGTAGTATGATAAAAATCCAACAAGAAATGTTTGAGTCTATCCAATTGGAGACTGCTTGCTTTGATTGGACTCACTATTCAGTAGTGATGGATTTGCAAGACTAGCTGGCTAACCATTACACCCCCGATTTTGGTTTTGCTTAGAGTGAATTGTAGTATGATAAAAATCCAACAAGAAATGTTTGAGTCTATCCAATTGGAGACTGCTTGCTTTGATTGGACTCACTATTCAGTAGTGATGGATTTGCAAGACTAGCTGGCTAACCATTACACCCGATTTTGGTTTTGCTTAGAGTGAATTGTAGTATGATAAAAATCCAACAAGAAATGTTTGAGTCTATCCAATTGGAGACTGCTTGCTTTGATTGCTTTTCAAAATGTCCAACTTTTCTATTTTTCAACTATTTCCACTGATCGTTTTGCACTGATTATTTTGCAGTTTGTCAAAATCAGCTTGGAAACAAAGTTGTCAGTTTGAGCATTTTCCAGCCAAACTGACAGGATGTTATCTTTTAGCTTTGACCTTTTATGTGTGATGCTAACTAAATCATGTGAACAACACACATATTCTTAAACACACACACACACACACACTCACTCACATATTGACACAAGTCAAGAGAGAGAAAAACAAACAACAACAAAAAGGAGGGAACAAAAGACTGAAAGCTGTGTCATTTTTACGGTGGCCATCATTAAGTGGTTTTACTACAAATTGTGAAACTGTGTTTGTTTGGAAAATCACTTGGTTAATTCTGTGTACATTTCGTTGTTTTCTGTTTGTTTTTCTTCTTTTTTTATATATGAGTGTTTTTCTATTCTTTTTCTTCTTTTTTTTTTTTTCTTAGAATGTTTGTTTCAACTAAACATTTATTGTAGAAAATGAAAGAATTATTTGCTTGAGATGAGAGAAGAAAGTTTTGATAAACAAGAATATGAACAATGAAAATTTAAAGAAGCTGTTGATTAGCTTCTTTTGCTTAATATTTAATGGTGTCTGTATTTCCTTGGAATTATTCCATTGGCATTTTAGTCTCGGAAGACTATAATAAAGTTTTTGTGACCCTGAAGTTACAGTGCCTCTTGTTACTGTGAAGTCCAATGTTTAAAAAACATTCTCAACCACAGATGTCACATTTGAAGGCTGCCCCTGAAGATGTTGATGTGCCGGTGCTTTGTTGCTGCTGCTTTCTTCTGGACCTCTTAGCTATATGGTATTGCGTCAGGGTGACTTAGAATTATAGGATCATGAGTTTTCAGATTTTTCTTACATCTTAATTATAAAATTTATAGGATCATAACTTGTAATAAAAAGTTACCATTAAAGATTCCTTCTGTTACTACCCAGAATTGAACTGTTCTTGTTCCTTTATCTAAATTGATATTCTTAATAAAATTCAAATTAAATTAATGGTTAATGTTGAAGGTGGCATGCAGAAGAAACTGGAGGCATTCCACATCAACTGCCTCCAACGCGTACTGGGTGTAAAGTGGTGGCTCAAAATCCCCCACTTAGAAATTCAAAGCAGAGCATGCATTGACCCAATTAAGATCATCCTATCACAACGCCAACTGCGATGGTTGGGTCACATCATCCGCATGCCTACAGACAAATTCTCCTGTAAAATACTTTATACGCATGTGGCGAACAGGAAGCCCCCAAAAGTGGTTCAAAAACCATATTAAGACAATACTGAAGAAATGCACCATCGCTCCTTCAAGCCTGGAAGATCTAACCCCCAACAGATAGGGTTGGGGAGATGCATGCCGCACAGGAGCTGAGCAGCTCAATATCAAGATTAACAGGGCTGCAGAGAGGTGATGTCTTCATCGTCATGAACCACCATATGCAGATGGGAATTTTTGTTGCAATATGTTTGACTGCATCTGCAAGTCCAGAATTGGACAAACTAGCCACTATTGAAGACATGGAGTGATGTCCTCAGCGTCTGTGACAGACTTCTAAAAAGAAAGGAAAGGAATGCTTAAGCTTCCTTGATTCACAACTTTTCTTTCGGTGGGGCATTCGAATGCACCGACTGCACCTCTGCAGAGGGGTAAGACTCCCCCAATGGGGCCAGCTGTTGGCCGTGGGTGGCAAACCGTGAATCTTAAGAATAGAACCCAGGTGGCTGAGCAGTCCATGACTTGCAATATTCCACTTTAGACTTTTCTTGGGTAAGAAGGGCGATCAGTTGACCACATCAAGCCCTAGCACCTATATGATTGCCCCAACCCTAATGCCCTTATAGCAACCCCCAATCCTTCTTATCATATGGGTGCTAGAAGGCAGTGGCTGAGGGTCTAGTACATGTCCTGGAAATGACGTTAAACTCTATCTGATAGTGAAATTGGTGAGGTTCCAGTTCTGGAGGTTTGGGGAATGTGGAGCACCCCTTCATCACCATTGCTCCTTGGTCCACTCTGATCCGGAGTGGTAGTACCTGTTAGGGTCCCATCTATGGGTTGAATAGAAAAACATGACCCACCAAGGTTGATATGCCGCAAACCAAACCAAGCAACTTTAACCATTACACCATGCACCTTCACTTGTCAGTATAAGCAGACATTTCTTATTAATCAATTGACACTTTCTATTGTGTGATTTTCTCAATATTTCAGCTTTGATTCTTAATTATTAAGGCTGAAATGAGCCTTACTTGAATATCAAAGTTACATCCCAATGGAATCTTCTAGACAAAAGAAAGATTATATAGACTCAAAGTACACATGAATGTAATAGGAAGATATACCTGTCTGCTCACCCAATACCTATCTTTCATTCATTTCTCACCTATTCCCCTCCCCCTTATCTTTTATTCTGCTAATAAATTCCTCCCTCTGCAATCTGTCCATTCTATCTATGGCTACCATTCAAGCATTTGATTATGATAAGAAAATTGTGACACTATCATATAGTACCTAAATAATGAGAATGGAATTATTTGTTTTTCCTATAAATAATGTCTTACAAAACCTCAGAAGAGAGAAACAATGAGATCTCAATGCTTATGGGACTTGTTAATTCAACATAGCAATTGTTAATTACTCCATTCACTTGTATCTTTGCTTAGTAAACCTTTTATCCCTATCCTTAATACTCGTTGTGTTTCTTCCTATTATTTCTCTGTTAACTCTGATACATGAGTTACAACAAACATCTCTATTTTCCTATTTATCTATATTTTTTTTACAGCTACAGATGGAGGTGCTCATTGTGTAATGGTTATCATCGTAGAAAATTGACATGGCAGTATAAGTTCAAATCCTGGACGAAACTGTTTGCATTCCACATAGTATTAATACTCTTGGGAAAGGTATAGATCCAATTATTTTCCTTCCATCTATGGGTAAATAATAGGACAGACTGGGCTCTTTAACCTTGGTTAGGCAACAGGTCTAGAAGGCAAAGTTTAAATTCAAACTTGTTAAGCTCCGCTTACAAAATTGACCATGTGTCACTTCCTACTCCTGCATTGGTAAATATTGGTATTTACCCAACCCATTTACAACCAGTTTAGGATTATTTGATTCATACCTTTCCCAAGGTTATTAGTGCTATGTTAAATGCAAATAGTCCATGATTTGAACTCGTATTGCTATGTTCATTTCTTATGTTGTTGGCACATTTCCATCCACTAAGGATGATCACGTAGTGTCTAAAAAAATAAATAAATAAATTATCTGTATCTGCGCAAGTGACAGTGCAGGCCAATTCCTGAGTGACAGTCTTTGGTGCACTGACTACATACAAACTGTGATGCTTTCTGGGGCTGCTGTCTTTTCTCCCTCTTTCTGGCTCTCTTTGCTGTTGAGGCTACTCTCCTCTTCCGCCTCACCCCTCTCCATGCCTTGCTTAACGTTAAGGCCCAGGCCACTCGATTTTTTGTATGTACCTCCCACGTGTTTGTGTCAATGTGACATATCCTCATGTCTCTGCCACAGACATTTTAAATTGTAGGCGTGATCTACCTACCAATTGGGAGCCTTTTGCTAATTTGCCATACAAAAGATCTTTTGGGATGCGGCCATTTTTCCATTCTCCTGACATGCCCAAGCCAGCAAAGGTGCCTCTCACAGAGAATGGAGAACATGCTGTTCATGTTGGTGCAATCCAGCATGTCTGTGTTGGGCACTTTATCCTGCCAGCGGATGTGTAGAATACATAACTATTACCCCATACAATATTGCTAGAAAGCCTCTTGTATGAGTTCAAATTCTGAACGAAGCTGTTTGCATTCCACATAGCACTATTACCCTTAGGAAAGGTATAGATACAATTATTCTCCTTCCATCTATGGGTAAATAGGTCTTGAAGAAAAAGTTTAAATTCAAAATTGGCCATGTGTCACATCCTACTCATGTACAGGATTTGAACTCTGATTGCCATGTTCATTTCCTATTACCCCATACAATATTGCTAGAAAGTCTCTATCGGTCAAAGTTGACCATCTAGTTCTGAAGTGAACAATACAAAGAAACAATGTCTGTCATAAAAATCACATCTGTGCATTTTGTACTCAGTTTAGCCATAGGAGATATCAACTTCTCTTCACATATCTTGAGGGAAGTGCTTGGGGCATAACAGTTATCATAGGAAATAAACTTCATTTCTTTTCTTTTTTTAAATAGATTCTTTTTCTTTTTTTCATCCACTATATTTTTTTCTTCTTGTCATCCATTGTGTTGGCGAGGGCCGTATTGAACCTAGAAACTTGTGCTTCCAACACGGATGCTCAACCAACTGAGATAAACTAGTATTATACCAATGATATTTATAAAAATGGTCAGTTTGGCTCAGTCAGTAGAGCGTTTGACTAGGAACCACAAGGTTCCAGGTTTGATATTGGCCCTCGCCACCTCAGTATATGTGTAGCACAGGGATCCACCTCAGACGTTAAAACAATCTCCTTGGTCTGGTACTCATGAAAAGGGGATAGGTTCTCTTGCTGATACCGACTTTAGCCACCCCAACACATTTACTTTTTTTACTTTATTTCTATATTTAGTTAGAATTTTCAGCATGACCTTATTTTTACTTTCTTTTCTTTTTTCAGAAAAAAAATATATTCTTAATTTTATTTGACAAATATTTCCAAAATTAGAGATGGTTCCCATGAGGTTGGCCATATTTGAGTATTTCCCCAGAACTCAAGATAAAAAATTGTTCTGTATGTCAGTGTCTAATACAGGTCCCAGATGTTATTACTCATTAATATACATTTGAAATTTACCAAAGAGTTAGACACGAGAAAAAAAATCTCACTCCAAGTATAACAAAAAAAAAAGTAAACATATGTCAGAAATGTGTCTGAAGATGTAGTAATAATAAAAGTTATAGTCTATATTGGTTCCTGGTTTGATGCCGACCCTCACCAACTCGGAGTATCAGTAGCAGGGGAATCTCTCCGGTAAAGTAAGGAGCTGATGGTAGGTGTGGTGCTCCACCTCAGATACAAATAAATCTCCTTGGTCTAGCACTAGTGAAAAGGGGATAGACTCCCTCATTCTTTGGGTGATACCACTTTAGGCCACTCTGATGACTTTACTTACTTATAGTCTTGTTATATGTGAGGTGTTCTTGTGTAATGGTTATAGTCATCGGAAATGGAATTGGGGATCTGAGTTCAAATCCTGGACAAAATTTATGTTTCACTTCATGCTAATCCCCTCTGGGAATATATTAATCCATCTATTCTTCTTTTATGGGTAAATAGTAGGGAAAAACTGGGCTTTATGGTGCTCTACCTCAGATGCTAAAATACAATCTCCTTGGTCTAGCGCTAATGAAAAGGGGATAGACTCCCTCGTTGTCTGGCTGATATCAACTTTAAGCCACCTCGATGACTTTAAATCCTGGACAAGGCTGGTTGCATTTCACATAGCACTAATACCATTGAGAAAAGTATGAATCCAATTATTCTCCCTCAAGATATGGGTAAATAATAAGATGCACTGGGTATGGCAACTGATCTAGGAGAAGGAAAAGTCTGAATTCAAACCTGTTAAACTCTGCTTAAAAGTTGACCTTGTGTCACATCCTGCTTGTGTGAAGGAGTTGGGTAAATACATATACAATGATGGTTTTGGCATTAAATAACCTGCAAAGCTTGATATGCCATTAAACAAACCAATTGGGAAACTAAGTAGGTGAGAGTTATGTAAACTAGCTAGAATATGAACCCTGGCATAAGTATTTATCTTTAAATGAAATTGAATTAAAAAGACCAACAAAATTAAATAAGAACGCATATAAAAAGATTACTTATTTTAATTATATTTTAGTTGTTTCTATATAAAAGAGAATAAAACAATAATATTAGAATTCAATAACACCAACTAATCATTTATCAAACCCAGTTTTGTTAAGACCAGTATGCACATAAACCACGCCAAATATTATGTAAACCTTTATTTCTTCGTGATGTATAAGACATATTGCAGGATTTTGAATGCACTAATAACGTCGTCTTGTGAGGCTTATCAAACTCAGATTTTCAATAATAAGATTTATTCTATGTATTAATGATTTTGACTATAAATTGAATACTCTTTGATAAGCATACACATTTCCTGAGGGTATTGTGACGTAAGTAGTGACATAGTTTCGTTGACAGACACTAAATCTCCAAAAGAGATAGAGAGAAGTGTGGGTAGTAAAAATGGCTACATAAATCAATTGGGGTGGGGGGTCAGTTGTGAGCACTGATCAAATATCAAGCAACTACATTAAAGAATTGAAGGGAGGGGAAAAGGAAGGAGTGTGTGTGAACATTTCAGTATTTGTCCTTTTTAAACGACACTTCACTAATCTATCAGAAATTCATGTTTTCAACCTTGCTTGTCCATAAGCTTTGACATTCTGTATTGTTGTTTAAATATTTGCAACATTAATTTAACTTATGTAAATAATAAAGTAAAAAGAAGAGAATAAAAGTTTTAGTTAATGTCACAGATGTGTCTGATTTTTTTATCAGACTGTATGATTATACTCTGATTAAACTCTTATAGACTGCTCAACTATCATAATCCTATCCTTAGGCATTACAGGTTGCCACCTATGGTCAACAGGTGGCCCCATTAGGAGTGAGGGGGTCTTAACAGATGTAGTTGGCATATCCTACAGCTTAAGCTGACAGAGTGGAATGTTTTTTTTTTTTTATCAGAGTTCATGATTAAACTCCTCAATCTACTCCACCTGAGAATATTTAGTTCTCAGTCATAACAGCATGAATAAACTGGCAGGTAAAAGTTACATTGGTTGGTTGTGTAGCAATTGCCTGCCCCTGCTGGGATGGACTTGTGTCCAAAAGGGTTATCTTCCCTTGCCGTCAGGTTTTCGCAATTAGGTGGCACTACTAGCTAGGTATTTAAACTCAACCCGGGAAGCCTCTCTCTCTCTCTCTCTTTCTCATCCACAAAAGATGGACTAGACGAACAATGTCTCTGTTCATTAAGTGAGGGGCTTTGCCCCCCAACTATAAATAAGTGGCTCATATTCTTTATGAACTCTTTCTTACTTCCAAAGGACTTATGTCCTATCTGTTTGTATAATGTCATGTATGTCATGTGCTCAGACAATAAAGTCTTTATTGTTGTTATGTTGTACTTCTTTGTTCGGATTTATAAGGGGCCGGGTTAGCTCAGTCGGTAGAGCATTCAGCTAGAAACCACAAGGTTCCTAGTTCGATACCGGTCCTTGCCAACTCAGCGTATGAGTAGCACAGAGATCTGTGCGGTAAAGTAAGGAGCTGATGGTAGGTGTGGCGCTCCACCTCAGATGCTAAAAAACAATCTCCTTGGTCTAGCACTATTGAAAAGGGGATAGACTCCCTCACTGACTGGCTGATACCAACTTTAGGCCACCCCAACAACTTATAAGTTAAATTTTAAGTTAAATCTGAGCCTTCTAACATATTATAAAAACCATTCATTCCATTCTTATAACTGGTATACCCTGATATGAAAAACATGCATAACGAATACTTTTTACCAATATACAAATTTTGTTGTTGTTTTGTCCCATGATACATCAACCCTTTTCAAGTTATTTAATGCCAAATCAAGTCGTTTTGATTAACAAAGGATTTGGGTTACAAACAAACTTGTTAAACTCTGCTTAAGAAATTGATTTTGTGTCACATCCTGCCCGTGTGGAGGTGGAGGTGTTGGTAAATATGTACAAGTAAGTTGAGTTCCTCTCTCTCTCTCTCTCTCTCTCTCTCTCTCTCTCTCTCTCTCTCTCTCTCTCATATATATATAAAGAGTGAATATAACTGCAATTGGAGACATATTTCAACATATATCTAAGGGTTGAGTTAATACAATTCTAAGTGATAGTCATTTGGAGGTTGCAGATTTAATCTTGACTCTAGGCAGAAATAACAGAATATTTAACATAGCTAATGTACGCAGTCATGGTTAATGAAATGAAAACAATCTAGCCCAATGGATAAAATAAATGGGTTTGGTTCAAAATTCTCTGAAGGCTCCTAAGTTCAACTAGAAACATCTGAAGAAGGCCAGTGGGTACACCAGCCGAAATGTTGTGTATATATAACAATAAAGATAAGAACAATACTCCGAAAAACCTAAATACAAATTATCAAGCCTTATCTCAAAAATTTAGATTGTATACAACCTATCTTTATTTGTACCACATCCTGCTCATGCAAAGGGGTTGTAAATATGTTTGTTGAATCTCTGAATTTTTTAGATGAAGCTTGATAATTAGTATTTGGATTATTCGGACTATTGTCCTCATCTTTATTGTTATATATACACAACATTTCGGCTGATGTACCCTCCAGCCTTCTTCAAGTATTTCTTTTCTTTTTTTTTTTTTTGTTGATTATGACAAGAAGATTCCAGAGCTGAAAAAGAAGGTTCCCAAGTTCGAGATGGCTCCCTTCTTCAGGTATTTCTTGTCAGACTCGGGAACCTTTTCGAACTTGTCATAATCAGCAGCCATCACAGAACTTTGATGCTCACCCTTTATTTAAGAAATACCTGAAGAAGTCCAGAGGTCACATCAGCCGAAATGTTGTACTGATAACAATAAAGATGAGGACAATAGTCCGAATAATCCAAATAATACTAATGTTTGTTGAAATCCTGTATATATTAATGTGAACATAACTATTTTCCTGCCAGCTTTGGATAAATTGTAGGGTAGACTGGGCTCTTTAACCTTGGTATTGCAATCTGTTTTTTTTTTGTTTTTTTAGAACAAAAACTGTTTGTATAGATGTCTTATCATTAATCATGGAAGCAACAACCATTATTTACAATTTACTATAGTGTCAAAACTACAAGCTATCATCATTCATAAAACAACTTTAATTTCTTTTCCATAAACTTTGCTTTGTTTGTCCATCTCAAACTCCATTAAAACAAAGCAACTTTTCCATTAGTTTCTTCAATACTCTCTCTCTCTCCAAACTTTATGATTAAATAATTGAAATTTGATTCAGCCATTAAAAGTAGACAGTACATCACTTGGAGAGAGAGAGAGAGAGAGAGAGAGAGAGAGAGAGAGAGAGAGAGAGAGAGAGAGAGAGCATCCATTAAATATCTGGAATATGGCAAGTCTGTATAATGGGACTTATTGACACATTGTAAGACATTTAACCAATCCTATTGATGAGAATTATAGAAAAGCATCAAGTAGATAATTCAGCTACTTGATAGATTATTAGAATGTTGTTATTGAGGTCTTCCTAGACAGAATATTCAAAGTCATTTCTAATCAATAAACATATTTCATTACTTTCTCTTTCTAAACTATTGATTGGTCCAAATTTCTAGGAAATTGTCTGAGGGTCATACAGTATCCTTCATGGCATCTATAGGCCATATGGAATTAGGTGATAATGTCTTTAACTTCTTTAGATATGAGGAGACACCCATGGTGTAATGGTGATCAGCATAGGAAATGGACATGGTGAGATAAATTCAAATCCTGGACAAGGCTGTTTGCATTTCCCCAAGTGCTAATACCCTTGGTAAAGGTACGAATTCAACTATTCGACCTCCAGCTATGGGTAAATAGTAAGGCGGACTGGGTTTTTTAACCTTGGTTAGGCAGCAAGTTTAGGAGAAGGAAACCTCTGAATTCAAACCTGTTAAACTTGTTTAAAAATTGACCTTGTGTCACATCCTGCTCATGCGAAGGTGTTGATAAATATATATAAAAAGTCAAGTGGCCTATTGTTGGTATCAATTAGACTGCAAGGGAGTCTATCTCCTTTTCACTAGTGCTAGACCAGGGAGATTGTTTTTGCATCTGAGGTGGAGCACCACACCTATCACCTGCTCCCCACTATACTGCAGAGATCCAAGCTGTGCTACTCATGCACAGTTGAAGAGGGCCCGTATCGAACCCAGAACTTTGTGGTTCCTAGGCGGATGCTCTGCTGACTAAGCGAAATTGGCCCTCATATAAAGGATGAAAAGTAGCTAATTTTTAAATCCCAGCAAAATCCTTCCGGATCTTTGGACAATTAACTCGTTTATAATATCCTTCCTTTCTTCATCCTCAGGTTCACTTTCTGTTTCCATATCTTCTGGTTCTACAAGAGTTACCTTTCTTATCTTCCCCTTTTTATATTTGGTTTGGGACCCTCCCAACCATCCATCTTAGCCAATTTCAAATCATTGGCATGAGCTCTCTTAACTGTTCTAGACATTTTGTCCCAAATTAAAAAGGACACTGGTCCAGTCTGCTTTACAATCTTATAATAATATCTGGTACAATTTTCCTTCCCTCAGGTGGACCTTATAAAATACTGCATTCCCACACCTAACACAACCTCCTTCCTTCTTTACCATCCTATAATAGGGTTCCCATCTCTGGTCGAATTTTCCATCCCTCAGGTAGACCTTATAAAATACTGCATATCTCACACCCAACCCAACCCTCCTCCTTCCCTTATTTATCCTTTCATTTCACTTCTTTTGGGTTCGCCAAATCCTCCTCTTGGCCTGAGAAAATATTCTGACCCACCTTACACATGGATGAATCTGGCTGTAATCGAAAGTCTCCATTTCAACTTCATCTCCATCTGAAACGATAAACAAACCGAAGTTACAAGAGTTCTTTTCAGCTTTTATACTACAAGATTTAAATTACAGATGAAACTTGTATAAGATTTAATAAAGTTTTTGGATGAGGATGTAGTCAGAAGAGAGATACCTTTTCTCAAAGGCTTACTTATTGTTCTGTGAAGATCAGTAAATTCTCTATCTTGCCTTCTCGCGCTAATGTAAAAGTTTTATTTGAAAAGCCACATTCCAAGATAATGCAGAGCTTATTATATTGTCCCTTCAATCAGAAACGATTATTGCTCTATTAGATTGTTGTAAAAGGGAGGAATCCAAAAACGGTGGCAGCTTATAGAATCTTGCAGTTGGAATTGGTAACAAAGCAAGAACTGTAGAGAATGGAATAAGGAAATCTGAAAACTTATTCATCCATTTTAAAGATAAATTGATTTAAATATTTTATTTTTCAGTGATTTCTTCTTTCTTTTTTTTATCTGCTAAGTTAATTTTGAAAGGAAAATTCTCTCCATTGCTCCAGAGCATTCTTTTCACTTGATGAGTGTGCAAAGCATTGAAAGCAATTATCCATGTGTGGAAAACTATAAAATCTCTTGCCAAATTGAGGGGGTGGGGGAGAAGAAATAATGCTATATACTTACTAAGAATTATATATATATATGTTATTAGCATATTACCCATGAAAAAGGGATTATTTATATATGGATTAGAATTTTTTTTTTTTTATAAAAAATTATATTAAACTCATTTTTTCAAATCTTATTCCAGTAATTTTATATGTAAAACTTATATTTTACCTAAATTGTATTATGGATTAGCATTTTTTGCCTAAAATCCAAGTTAGTGTGGATCAATGTGTGACTCCCCATCAGAATATAGTATCTTTGAGCCGCATGAAAAGTGTTAAAAAATAGAATATATATATATTTATGTGTGTGTGTGTGGTTGAAAATAGAGGAAAAAGTGGATATAACAACACAAGAACTAAATTCAATTGATATTTCACCTCTGTGTTTAGCAAAGCTTTGTCAAAATTTATCATTCATAATAAATTTTGATAAAGCTTCACTAAATACCAAAGGAAATATCAATTGAATTTAGTTCTTGTGTTGTTATATCCACTTTTCCTCTATTTTCAACCACAGTTTGTTGGATTTACTCAATCCTTCACTCCTTTATTATTATATATATATATATATATATATATATATATATATATATACAAATTCCTAATAAAGAAAAAACTTAAAATACAGTCCTGCTGGTTTATTATATATATTTATTTGAACAAACTTCTTAAATGCATGATTGGATTTTAAGTCTTTTCCTTATTATGAATCTGTAAATATTCCTCTGCAGGCCACGACACTAACTTTTTTTATGACCGTCCCGAACAAAAATTATCAACCGTCCCAAATCAAAATATTTTTGTTTAATTCATTAGCATCATCTATACTTGTCAGTCATCAGTAGCATAATAACATGTAATAAAACATTAAGAAAAGCTGAAGCAGTGATAATTCTGGATATTTTGGACAAAAAAATCTATTTCCTAGTGTGTTTTGAGCCAAAAAAATACTTTTTTACCTTAAGTTACCCTGAGATGGGTTACTAGTACATAATTCAGTCCTTTTAAACTATCTCCCTCCACCATTATTCATTACATGGCTTTGAGAATAGACTTGCGGTGCCGTAGCCTCATTTTTGAGGTCAGCATTTGGACAATCACTGGACGGCCAATATTGGAATGTAGTACTAACTTTTAGGAAAAATTTTACCATCCCCGGCAAACTGTTCTGGATGACATATTGATCGTCCCGGATGTAATTTTTATCATCCCCGGGACGGCATTAATGTCGAGCCCTGTTCCTCTGTATGCAATTATAAAATTGTAGTACATGGCCTTCTCCAATAGACTACGAAAAAATCTTCATATGTGAAAAGACAAAATTCTTTTTATATATATTTTTAGTAAGTCTTAGTATCTTTATGTCAAGTCGATCAACCAACTAACCATAAGTGATTTATCGGGACTATTTCACTAAACTTGTAATGTTGAGTTTTACTTTTTGCTGTCAAGATATTGGCCTTGCATTCAAATTGGTCTGAAAATCACGTAGGCGAGAGACTGTCAGTAATTACGCTCTGTTGACTCTATGTCCACACTACATTAACTTTATATATATATATATATATATATATATATATATATATATATACTAGGAAAAGTATCCAGCATTGCCCATTATAAAAATAATATCACAGACAAATATTTTGTTAAACAAAAATTTATTTTAAAAGAGATCTAGAAGATTTTCTCAAACTTCTAAAAGAAAATTGACTAAAATTATTGCAATTAAAGTTGAAACATATAATTAAAAATAACTCCTCAAATATTTTCAATTTAAACAGATGTCTTTAATTAATAGAAATTTGAGTAAAGATGATAGACAAATTATGAATTCTCTTTTATCTTATTAAGTATAACTATTTTCTATTAGGTAATGGTATAAACAATTGAGATATTTCATATACAGACACACACACACAGTTTGTTTCATGAATGAAATTTTAGCATATTTTTCACCAATACCCGAGGTTTATGCAGCAGCCTACTAAACAAATGGAATGGTGATTTACAAAGTACAAAGATCTTTCCATCTTCAAAAATGGTGCAACGCAGTCTTCCTTATACTATTCAATCCTCTTGAGCCTTGTACCATATTTAGTTAAGCTTTGTTTTATGTCAGTGTATATATAAAGTTAAGGTAGTGTGGACATGAAGTTATCGGCGCTTGGTTTCTGACAGTTTCTTGCCTATGCGACTTTCAAACCAACTGGCATATATTCAATTGCATGCATGTATCTATCTATGTGTGTGTGAGCAGGGGCATGATATATACCTCATCTGCTTTTCTCTTTGTTCTATATATATATATATATATATATATATATATATATTGTGAAAAAAGAAAAAAACAGCAGCTAGACACACACACACACACACACACACACACACACATATATATATATTATATATATATATATATATATATTATATAGAAAGAGAGAGAGAATGAGACCGAGAAAGATAAAGTTTGATGAGAATGATATATAATTAAGAAATTTCATCTATCTAGTTATCTTTTATATTAAGCCACTAAAATTTGCTGTGTATTCTTCTGTGCATGGCCGCCTGCTCAAGACTTTTTACATTTAATCCCTGTATGAATTAGACGCTTTTTATTTGTTACTTGAATTAATTCAGTCCTTCACGTTCAGATACCAATTTTATTTATTTTCTACACAAATGAGATTTTTAAAAATTAATTTTACTCCAAACCATTTTACACCATTCACTGTTGAAGGGGGAGTCAGTCCTGTGGATATCAATTTTATTTGCTTTCCAGACTAATTAGAATTATGTGAACACTTTTAATACAAAATATTCCAAGTACACCCGCAGAAGCACACCCTCACCCAATACCTTTAAAACATTCCTTGGGGGTCAAGGAAGTTCCTATGCCAATTTTTATAAAATTGGTCCATTAGCCAGGAAGTCTTGAGGTAACAAGCGAGCCAGTATGAAAGTAAATGAAGAAAATTATATATACACAAATGATACATGTATATGTACACATACACACACAGTAGCCAATGTGCTCATTAACATTGATATAGTCAGCACATATACTGATATATATATATATATATTGAAAGAAAGAAAAAAAGAGATATAATGAGAAACACCTTATTATTTACTTAGATATTCCTACTACTGCTACTACTCTTTCATTTTTGTGTAGATTTGAAGAAAATCTAAGTATTAAATGCATTATTACATTAGATATCATTAGCAATCATTAAGCCCACTCTATTCTACTGATTGTGGAGTAGAATCTATGCATTTTACCAACTTAAAATGGTAAATTGCGTACATACTTTGCATCCACATGCAACACCTTGCTCCACACCTTCCACATTTCTTGATGCATTTCTACCTTTAATGGACATTTATTTGTGGCATTCAGTATTAAACAACTATTTTATTTGGTGGAACGGCAGATACTTCAGGTAGACAAAAATGGTGCCCTCAGATTTGGACACAAATTATCTGTAGCCTCTTTGACTGGTTTAACATCAATTTAATAACCCTGTTTAGTCAGTAATACTTGCCTAAATTCCTGATTACTGACAATAGTTGAAGGCTGTTTGCATTTTACTCAGCGCTAATATTAATACCCTTGGGAAAGGTATGAATCCAACTATTCTCTCTCGAGCTATGGGTAAATAGTAGGGCAGACTGGGCTCTTTAACCTTGGTTAGGCAACAAGTCTAGGAGAATTCTAAATTCAAACCTATTAAACTCTGCTTAAGTAATTGACCATGTGTCACATATTGTTTGTACTAGAGGGTTGGTATATAGTGTCAGTAGAGTGGCCTATTGTTGGTATCAGCTAGACAGCAAGGGTAACCAGGGCACTTTAACCTTGATTAGGCAACCAGTCTAGGAGAATGAAAACTCTGAATTTATATCAGTTGAACTCAGCTTAAAGAATCTATCTTGTGTCACATACTGGTCATAGTGGAGTAAATATATACATGGTACAAGTTGCAGAAAATAATCCTTTATTGTACTCGTATGATCTAGGGTCATTGTTCTATGTTTGTTACTTTATAACATAAGTAGGACACAGGGGATTAAAAAATTTGACCTTTTGTCACATCCTGCTCATGCAAATGAGTTAGTTAAATACATAAGCACAGAATATATCAGGATCAAATGTGTATTGTTGATATGTGATTGAATATTTCTTCTTTGAATTCTAAAGTTGTTTTATCTTTTAATTAATCTTTCTAATTAGATAATCAAGTGCATGACATTCAATTAATTTGCAACTAGTTCTTAATTACTGACCACCTTCTCTACTGATTACCAGAATTTTAAGAAAATTGGTCATTAAACAAAGACCTTCACTTGTGTACATTGGTTTTCTCTTTGGATTTTGTTTATTCTCCATATTGTTTACTAGCTGAAGTACCTGTATATAAAATGAAAGATATCTATCATAAGCACACAAATATCAATTTGTTTTTCAACAACTATTTTACAATCTTCATTGTCAGTTAAAAATTTACTCAGAATAATTACAATCAGTTAGGGCCAGCATTACTATTTAGGCTAACTAGGTGATCACCAAGGGAACCAACATCTGCAGGTGCCATAAATTCAGGGCAAACTTGGATTAAATTAAAAACTCTCTCTCTCTCTCTCTCTCTCTCTCTCTCTCTCTCTCTCTCTCTCTCTCTCTCTCTCTGGTTCCATAATGTAAAGTCTTGTACAGGAATAGCTTAGTGAAGCCCATCCCTCTCCAGGGATACAACTGGTTTGAATTCAGAATTTTCTTTCTCCTAGACCGGTTGCCCTACCAAAGTTAAAGTGCCGAATCTGTTCTACTAGTTACCTATAGCTGGAGGGAAGATAGTTGCATTCATACCTTTCCCAAGAGTATTAATGCTATGTGAAATGCAAACATTTTCGTTCTGGATTTGAAGTTGAGTAACCTACTCTATTGCCTACAAAAGACAAATAAACAAAATATTTTTTAATTATATAAACATAAAAAAATGATTTAACCCTTTATCTACCACTATCATCTGAAATAGCATGGTGAAATGGTTGACAAGTTAGGATTGTATCGCGGATCTTTTACTACTGAATAGAAATGTATTCATTTAATTCATTTTGATCATTGGTGGTTTGGGCACTCTAGTAAATAAAGGGTTAAAAGAATGATTTCAATGAAACATTGAAAATATGAATGATTATGACTATAATCAAACATTTCCAAATAGATGAAATTTTGACATTAAATAACTCCTAAGGAGTTGATATGCCCTTAAACAAATGAACTAAACATTTAAAAAAAATGATTAATTATGAATTAGAATTGTCTGTTTTAAAGTTAATGTTTACTTTTAGAACTTTCATATTAGCAAAACATCAATCAACACTATTTTTTATAATAGCATAATTAGTGTTATTAGCTTCTTCACCTTTCTTTTCAGTTGTATGGAGATCAAAAGAGTAATAATATATGTTGTTGTTTTTGAGCCATCTGTTAATTTTCCAACTTAAAATGTATTTTTATGTATCATTATATCTACTCTAGATATATCATAATTAGGAAGCAACAATTTTCATCAATCAGATTAAATCTTTATAACGTCAGGAGGTGCTTGTGGTGTAATGGTTATCATCATCGGAAACACACACGGCAATCAGAGTTCAAATCCTGGATATTTCTGGTTACATTTCACATAAGACTAATACACTTCGGAAAAGGTATGAATCCAACTATTCTCCCTCCAGCTATAGGTAAATAGTTGGTCAGACTGGGCTCTTTAATCTTAGTATGACAACTGGTGTAACAGAAGGAAAAAAATATATATATATATTTCAATTGCATGAAACAGTCTTTGGCGCTAAATAACTGAATATGGATTTTGTGTGTGTGTGTATATATATATATATATATATATATATATATATATATATATATAATGTCATCAACATTTCACATCTCATCAGTGTAGCTATATATGTGTAGCACCTATATGATTGCTTTAACTCTATTGTAACCACCCCTAGTTTATCAAGAGAAAATTTTGTGTGAAAAAATGTTTTTAGAAAGTTTTTTGGTTATCTGAACATTAGTTATATAAATGAGAGTAATTTCCCCTTGTTTGTTTCACTTTGAGGAAGCCGTTTGTTTTGGTCACCCATTTTCATTTCACTGTAAATCTACACTGAAAATACAACTCTTGTTTTAACACACAAATATCATAAAATGTGTTCTTAATAACAATTAAGTTCATTTCAAATAATATGCAAACACAATTAAGAACACATTTTATGATATTTTCATGTTAAAGCATGCAGTTGTATTGATTCGAACAAATTCATATTTTCAGGGTAGATTTACGGTGGAATGAAAATGGCCAACCAAAACACACAGCTTCCTCAAAGTGAAACAAACTAGGGGTGGTTACTCTCATCTATTTAGCTAATGTTAAGATTACCTTTTTTTTTTTTTTTTTTTTTTTACAAAAAATAGTTTATCAAAGTTGTTGATAAGCCACAAAAGAAGGGATGGAAAATGTACTGGTAAAGTGGCATATCCATTTGTTGAGTGAAAAAAAAAAAGTCTTTGGCATTAAATAACTAAACAAAGGATTGACATGCCATACCTCTATCTATTATTGCCAATTTGCAAATGAGGTGTTTGATAAGCAAACAATGACCAAAGTTTTATGAAGTTTTATTTTAGATTTTATTGCAATTTCACTGCCTAAATATTAAGTAACTGTTACGTCTAAAGATGAGAGAGAGAGAGAGAGACTTCTGATCTGACCTCCCAGAGGTTGTACTTTTAACTTAACTTCTGAATAGATAAACTTTATGAATCTAAAATCTGATAATGTGAAGAATGCATTAAACTGTGTTTCAGTCAGAAGCAAATTTATAATTCATTTATGGTCATTTAATGAATGCAGATCTAACTTTATGAAATCAACTTTGAAAATCTCTTACTTCTTATTGGTTTCTCTTGAATCAAGTAACAATGTTTTAAATCAATAGAATATAACAATGAATGCTTTTACTTTAGAATTTCAATCTGTTGGATTAGAAGGATCTGTTGGATTTTATGGACATTTTTGTAATTCAAATTTTTCTTCTGCAACAGATTTAATAGATTTTATGTTAGATTACAAAGATCTATGATTTATTAGGTGAATGAACACAATGCCAATTTAGAATGGCATTTGCTATTTAATATTAATGAAAAAATAGCCAAGGAAGAACATTGATGCCATATTCATTCTGAAAAAGGATCCAGCTAATTAATATTAATGAAAAAATAGCATTCTATGTATTTACCAACCCCTCCACAAGTGCAGGTTGCAACACAAGGTCAATTTCTTAAGAAAAGTTTAACAGGTTTGAATTCAGAGTTTTTTTTTCTGAGACTGGTTGCCAGACCAAAGTTAAAGAGCCTAATCAGCCCTAATATTTTACCCATAGCTGGAGAGAGGATATCTAATTAATATTAATGAGAAAATAGCCTCCTATGTATTTACCAACCCCTCTACAAGAGCAGGATATGACACAATGTCAATTTCTCAAGCAGAGTTTAACAGGTTTGAATTCAGACATTTCCTTCTCCTAGACTGGTTTCCTAACCAAGTTTAAATAGCCCAGTCTATCTCCAAGAATCTTGGAGGAATTTGTGAACAGACATAGAGGAACTAAAACTTTATATATATACACACACACTCTCAAAAATGTTTTGTATCCTAATCTTTGTCAGGATTTCTACTAATTCTCATGTGATTATTCCTGGATTTCTCCACCCATTAACACTTACAAAATTTAGTGCTATCCAGACCCCAATTTATTGCTGCTCTTCAATAAACCTGAAAAGAAATAAAACATTAATCATAGAATTTTGAGTTGTTTTTGCATATGCAGTTAAAATTTGAGACCTTTTGGTCATGTCAATATATTATGAAATGATATTAATTTTTCTGAAACACCCAGTATATAATTAATGTACAAGGTGTGTCAAAAAAGTATCGAGATTTTTTGTACTTTTTGACACATTTTGTATTCTGAAAAAAATTAATGTTTCATTCATTGTTCATTTCTATCTTGGTAAATACAGCTTCAAACTCGGCACTTTTATGACATACCTTGTATTCTGAAAAAAATGAACGTTCCATTCATTGTTCAATTCTATCTTGGTAATTACAGCTTCAGTCTTGATGCTTTTATGACACACCTTGTATATATTAAATAGTGTGAGTGTGCATTCTCTAGATTCTCTTTTAATTTTACTCTATGGTCTGCTGGAATGACAAAATTCAATAAATATTCATTTTTTTCCTTATTAATTAACACCAAGTTGAAAATGAGTATAAATAATTATTTCCTTTATTAAAATAATATTTTTTTTAACACCGAGACAAATGTACATAAACAATAAGTTCAAAAGTGTTTTTGTTTAGTATTTTGTTTTTAACTTTCTTTTAAGTAAGTTTTTCTTCAAAGAAAAACTGAGTCTAAAAAACAATCTAAATTCCCTTCATGACAACACATCAAGTTCAACACTCCAAATAAATCTGTGGATATATTTTCTTTTTACTTATGTGATTAACCATTTCATCTCCATATAACCTATGATATTCTGTTGCATATTATTATCAATACTTGCTTTGATATAATTGGTTCTTATAGCATTTATTTTGGGCAGATACAATATTTGTGTAGGCTTGTGGTGTACCTGAACTACCTGTAAAATAAGCAATTATATTCCTTGGTTAAGCTTTTATTTACCTTCTAGGGCTGGGTTAGCTCAGTCAGTAGAGCGTTCGACTAGAAACCACAAGGTTCCTAGTTCAATACTGGTCCTCGCCAACTCAGGGTATGAGTAACACAGGGATCTGTATGATAAAGGGATGAGCTGATGGTAGGTGTGGCACTCCACCTCAGACGCTAAAACAATCTCCTTGGTTCAGCAATAGTGAAAAGGGGATAGACTCCCTGGCTGATTGGCTGATACTGACTTTAGGCCACCCTGACGACTTTAATTTTTTTACTTTACGAACACAATGGAAAAATTGTGTGGTCCAAAAGTTTGTTATATGTTTTCAACTTCAGAAAGACGCAGATATAATAATGTATTTCACTCTTCAGGTTTCTCTTTCTTAGCAATGTCCAGATCATCATGTGTGCAACTTCCTTTTTTCAAGGAGAGGTTAACCATTTGTAGATTTTTGCTTGTAAAAGTTACTTTGATCCAATCCAACAGAGGTTGTCAGTTCCCTAAGGTAATTATCATGCTGATTCCTAATTTCATCAGTTGCTCTGAATCAGCTCCCCCGACAAAGACAACTTGTTTGAAATGACACATTCCAAAAAGAATCGAAAAGAAAGATGAATGATAATCCAAATTAACCATGCCATCCCCCCCCAAAAAAAAATATTCATGCGCTTTACTTTGAAGATAATCACAGGTCGTCCCAAACAAGACACATTGCATTCATAGGGGCAACAAAAGACATGAATGTTAATTCAGGAAAAAACAGTGCAGATATACAAGGTCTGTCCTGAAAACTATCTAGCTATTTTGAATATCTCAAGAACCCTTTGTTTCTGTATGTAATTATCCAACCCTTTCACTACAGGGAGGATGTGGCTCAAAGTAAATTTTTAAGCAGAGTAAAGCTGGATTGAATTCAGAGTTTTCCTTCTCAATTGCTAATGAATACTAAAAAAAACAGTCTGCCTTACTATTTACCCATAGCTGTTAACTGAACTTTGTATGTCAAGATCAACTGAGGATTCCATCCTATATATATATATATATGTGTGTGTGTGTAGATAGATAGGTAGATACTTAATGGAATTAGAAAAAAAAACAATTAAACAGAAAAAGCAAGCAAGAGTCAATAATGTAATAATTAATAATATAATAAATATATAAAAAGTGTTTAATGCCGGTTGTAGAGCCGGTTTAGGAAACTAAATTAGACAAAAGTTAACTACCCAGGTTTCACCTAGAAGGGTCTTCAGGAGATATATATATATATATATATATATATATAAGTAAAAGTAAAGTTGTCGGGCGGCCTCAAGTCGATCAGCCAGTCAGTGAGGGAGTCTATCCCCTCTTCAATAGCGCTAGACCAAGGAGATTTTTTTGACGTCTGAGGTGGAGTGCCACACCTACCATCTGCTCCTTACTTTACCGCACAGATCCCTGTACTACTCATACACTGAGTTGGCGAGGACCGGTATCAAACTAGAACCTTGTGGTTTCTAGCCGAACGCTCTACTGTCTGAGCTAATCCGGCCCCTATATATATATATATATATATATATATATATATATATAGTTATTGTAAGATTTTAATGTATGCTTTGTATATTTGTGTTATAAAAAAATAAAAATACTTTTTTTTTCTGAAGTGTGAATGGATGATAAATGTCAGTATTAAAATAGACTAATATTTAAGAAATACTGTTGACTTTGTGTCCAAATTAATAGTCTGCACTATGGAGATATTTATACTCATTGGCAGCAGTATTTTTATATTTTTGTTTTTTATAACATTTATAAACTAAAAAGAATTAGGATCTTATCTTATTTTATAATTAAGTTTCATATATCTTCTATAAAATAGAAAAAAAACAAAAAACAGTCAAATAATGATTAAAGCTGAGAGTCCATTTTGAAGGAACTAACATGCCATTTTCCTAGGTAGGCTATTTTATTTTTGACTGAATACTTTCTGGACTAATCTCATAGGAAAATATTGAAAAAAATTGTTTTTTAATTATTCAAAAATTTCAAATTAATACTTTGATTTCTCTTTGAAATACCAATATTTTTTTACATAAAAAAGCATTTTTTCTTTAAGAAATGAATATTATTGAGTAGATTAAAACTTTATGGGATTGTTTATATTTGCCTAATGTTCAATGTCTACCATTTTGTTCATGAATAAGTTCTGTGGTTCAACTTAAATTACCCACAATTTTGTTATTTAATAGCTATATTTTACATATTATATGCATATATTACATTACAGTATCACTTACACAGTACACCTGTGACATTATAAAATTTAACTTTCTTATAAACTAAAGATACTAGGATTTCATTAATGAAAAATAAAATTTCAACATGTCTGTAACAAAAAATGAAATTGTATAAATATATAAAAGGGTTGAACTGCTGCATATTCAGATTTTTGGTTACTAAATTTCAATACTGTAGAGTTTAGTAATAAATAATACCTAATGATAGACGTTTTGATTGTATAATGTTTCACTAGAAATAATAGAATTCTGGTATTTTTGGTTTAGAAGAAAATTAACTTTTTATTAAAAAATGTTGTTAGGGTTGTACTTACTTATGGACAATCTTCTGTGGATGTGTGTGTATGTATATGTATATATATATATATATATATATATATATATATATATATATATAAATTTTGTTATAGAGTACAATACACTTAGGGGGTTATTGTTATCATTGGTTTCAAAGCAGCATAATGGCCACTTATCTAGACAATGCACCTGTGAAAGCCTTTTACAGGCACATTGTCTTGATGATTAGTGGCCAGTACGCTGCTTTGAAACCAATGGTAACAATCGCCCCATTAGTGTTTTGTTCTCTATGACAAATAAATACAGCTCTTACACCTGTAATTGAGCCATCTAATTTCAATTCTCCATACTAAACATCTACATGTATATATGTTAACTTAAATATGAAATTTGACTCTGAAATATATACATATATAATGAAAACAAAAGGTATTCAGAGGATGGTTTTATTTTAGTTGGAGCTAATGTTAAAACATTTTGGTTTGTTTATTAAACCATTATCAAGGCATCATTGGTATGTTGTGACACCAGAATAATGTTCAAATATGAATGTAGAATATTATTCAGATTAACAATGCCCTGATGATTGTTTATTAAACAAACCAAAAATTTTAACATTAACTATAAGAATATTATCCTCTGAATACCTTGTTTTTTTGTTATTTTTTGTTGTTTTTTTTCCATATTTTCATATATTTACATACTGTCAGATTTAGTTTCATTTTATATATATATATATATATATATATATATATATATATATAATTTTCAAAGAAAGAAAAACTTAACAACCTTTTTTTTTCTTTGTTTTCTTTCTTTGAAATTTAAATATTGCTCTATAATTTATTTATTTATACATTGAGCTCTCTTCGGGATTTATAAAAATCCTTGTATGAATATATGTTTGCACCTACAAGAGCATACAGTATGGTTGTACAGTGAGATTTTGATGATCCCGAATAGAATCATCTCTTACTTACCAGACATTTGGATTATCTTACACACGCACATATGTGTGTTTCTTTTTAATCATATATTTCTCCAGACAATAGTAAAATCATTAAGATCCCTTGTGTTTATTTCTATCAACTGAGTTTTGATCATTTCATTATTTAGGAAAGACTCATTACCACTGGGTGCTCCATACTTCTGGCCTTATGCCACAACTAAGCTAAGCTTTGTAAATAACTATTCTAAGCTCAGCTGACAAGTCAGGGAAATAATTCTAAATGTAATGCAACATTTTTGTGGTTTTTCAGAATAATTAGATGTGTAGTGATTTGGGAGGGGGGTATGTATTGACGAGGTTTCTCCATCAAATTCAGTTGGTTGGACATAGAGTTTCTGCTTATCATGATTTAATTATTCCTTTTTAAAATTTTTTTCTGTTTTGTTTTTGCTATTATTTAAGAATTTCTCAGAAAGCATCAACATTCATCATTTTCGGTAAGCTTATTCCCACTTGGTAATGCTCACTCCTTGGAATCGGCTGTAGACTCCGTTAAGTGCACAGCTTATTAGTTCCTTTATCTATGACTCATTTAGACTTTCTCTATTAATGATTTGAACAAGAAGTGACATTATTTGCTGTCACATTTTCTTTCTTTTTTTTGTCTGACCCATAGGACTTCTGCAATAGGGTCTGTCTGTCTCTGCAATTTAGAAAATTTCTTTTATGTAGATGGATGTTCCATTTTTTTTTTTTTTTTTTTTGTCTTTTTTGTAAATTTCCATAGTTGTCAGATTAATAGCTGAAATTTTTATTGGTTTTTCATCACTATTTTTAGTCTTAACTAATTAAATATTTTATTACAAACTGGTAGGATTGTCCACTTCTTTCAAGATCATCATCAACCATCATTCCATTTTGATTACTTCACCTGTCCCCTCTGATCAATCGCCCTAGCACCTATATGATTTTCCCAACCCTATTGCCCTTATGGCAAGCCCAAACCTTTTTTTATCATATGGGTGCTAGAAGGCAGGGACTGAGGGTCTTATGTCCTAGGAATGATGTTAAACTCTATCTGATGGTGAGATTCCAGTTTTGGAGGCTTGGGGAGTGTGGAGCACCCCTTCATCACCATTGCTCCCTGGTCCACTCTGACCCAGAGTGGTAGTACCTGTTAGGGTCCTATCTATAGGTTAAATAGAAAAACATGAGTTTATAAAAATTGAGTATCCATTAAGAATGAATTCATTTCAAAACTTTGCCGGCATTAAATGGCCCACTGAGGTTGATACAAACCAAACCAAACCCTTCACCTGTAACATTTCTATATAAAATGATATGCTCTTGTTCCTTAATCTTCTAACCATTATCATCTTGCAACACCTCTGATTAAAAATCAGACCATCCAAATCATCCAAGATGAAATCCAAATTATCTAGAGTCACTTATCCATCAAATTTTTATTTCTTATGAAAGTGCCACCTTAGCTGAATAATGGACCATTCCATTTTTATCATAAAGAAAGAATAGGAAGAAAAAGGACATGCTACACAGAAAAAATATAAGAAAGAGATTAGGGGAAAGATAGAGGGAGGACGTGTGCACACAAAAGCAATAACATTAATTCATTTAAATCGAACATAATGAAAAGAAAGAAAAAAAAAGAGTGAGAGAGAAAGTTAAATCAAGATTATAATACTTTTTACATATTGAACTATTTTGCAATAGCTATTAAGTAAGCATATCAAATGTAATAATTAAATTATCATACTGTGGTATATCCACAGGTCCTTCTAGTATGAAATCATATCTGAGTTCAGATTGCATAAATACAAAGTCAATGGTGCTTGGTGAGTCTCAGTTCCTCACCGATACAATCATCAGACCAGTCATTGACTTTGTGTCTACTCTATCCTAACATAAATTCAAAGTTTTTATAATAAATAAAGATGAAAAATGAGCAAAAGGTAATTCATTATGTGATAGTTTGATAGTAAAAAAAAAATAATTTATTATAGTCTTTGTATCACATGTCTGTTCGCCATATGTCCAAGGCTGGAGAGCAGATCAACCACAATATTGTGTATATAACAATAAAGATGAGGAACAACAGTCTGGAAAATCTGACTAATACAAAATATGGAATATTGTTTAAAAATGTTTTTTTTTCTTTGACCACCTAATTTTCTCCGAACTCTGAAAAACTTTCAATTTTTTTTCCAGGATTTGTTGTACAGGTGAATTGATGATGGCTTTACAAAAACTGAAATGGAAATGACATCTCTTCTTCAGGTAAGAATTACTTTAATTTTCCCATGATCAGTTTCATTTTTCAGAATTTCTCTTTCAGATAATTGATAGCCTTGGGTCTAAACCAATAGGTAAAATGTACAGTGCAAAAATGAAAATAGAATATTGGGGAAGTCCCTGTGGTATAGTGGCTAACATGCTGGACTGCAAAATCATAGTTAACAAGTTCAAACTCCAGTCGCAGTACTACATTTACTTTCACACCAATCCCCTTGGGAAAAGTATGAACCCCCCTCAATCTTTTCAAAATAAAAATCATGTCACCTTTTTTTAAAAAAGAACATCTTTCATTCTAATACTTTCTCATCTCTCATTTTATTCTTATCCCAAGAAGGGCTGGGTTAGCTCAGTTGGTAGAGCATTCGGCTAGAAACCAAAGTTCCTAGTTCGATGCTAGCCTTTACCAACTCAGCGTCTGAGTAGCACAGGGATCTGTGCAGTAAAGTAAGGAGATGCTGGTAGGTGTGGTGCTCCACCTCAGATTCAAAAATAATCTCCTTAGTCTAGCGCTAATGTAAAGGGGATAGACTCCCTCGCTGATAGGCTGATACCATTCTTCATCATTTATAATAAATTTATCTTTTTGGAAATACTTAGTTTTTCTATTTTCTACTGACCAGTTATTTTAAAGAAACATAATATATGTACAATGGATGTGAAAATATGTACATACATTTTAGAAACACCTGTGACCTTCATTGTCATAAATTGTCAGACTTTGAATTTAAATTTAAGCATGCATAGAAGTGTAATTGGAATTACTACCCTTTTTATATTATAAAGAGCATCCATGGACTAAAGCTTTGTTATCAGACCAGCTGTGTGTCACATCATATTCATGCAAAGGGTTTTTATATATATATATATATATATATATATATATAATTGTATTTTTATGACATAACAGATAAAGTTTTCGTTAGAACCAGCTGTAGATTTCTTGCTCTGGATTGGCGTCAATCTGAAAAATTCCAATAATACAAAATGTTTGTATTTGTCTAACACCATTCAAAATATAAGAGGTTAAATTTTTACCCAACTTAAAACCTTGAAGATCCTGAGGTGAGTCATCTCTCTCGACAATTTGAATTATTGAAATAGAATGTTGAAAATATGAATAGTTATGGCTGTAATCTAACATTAACAAATGAATCAAATCTTGACATTAAGTAACCCATAAGGAATTGATATGCCATTAAACAAATAAACCGAATTAAAAGAATGAGAAAAAAATAATGGTCAGAAATTAAGACATTCTTAATAGAGTATGTAGAATTATTTTATAGTTAATGCCTAAAAAGGGAGTCAGTGGTCATGAATTATGGCAAGTGTTGCTGATAGAATAGTGTCATTTTGTGGGTAATTATTATTTTAAACCGTATTTTACTATAGATTTGCAACTGATATTACTATAGAAATGCATAATGAGAGGAAAGGAATTTTCAGTGGTCAGGAAATACAATGTCCTTTAGAATTTGTGCAATTGAGGCTTGTTTCAGTAAATTGGGAATTATCATCACTATTCTTGGGAGACATTGTGGATTAGTTTTGTTATGAGGGTAGTGTGAATATAGTAATTATGCTAACGTGTTTGTAAGAAAATGTAGCTTAATATTAAACTAGAGTATTGCATTGAGCAACAACTAAGGTTTGGTTTGTTTTACAGCATATCAACCTCAGTGGGTCATTTAATGCCAACAAAGTTTTGAAATAAATTCATTCTTAATGGATACTCATTTGTTTTTATTAATACATTTTTCTATTTAACCAATGGGACCCTAACAGGTACTACCTGAGTGGACCAGGGAGCAATGGTGATGAAGGGGTGCTACACATTCCCCAAACCTCCCAAAACTGGAACCTCACCATCAGATAGAATTTGTCATCATTTCCAGGACATGAAAACCCTCAGCCACTGCCTTCTAGCATCCATATGATAAAAAGGGTTGGGGTTGCCATAAGGGCAATAGGGTTGGGACAATCATATAGGTGATAGGACTTGAAGTGACTAGCCGTCTAGCCCAAGTAATTGGAGTGCTGCATGTCAAGGACTACTCAGCCACCTGGGTTCCCTCCTTAAGCATCACGAGTTGCCACACCCAGCCAGCAGGTACCCTTATTGGGTGAGTCTTAGCCATCTGTAGAGGTGCAGTCGGTGTATTCTAAAGCCCCAACCAACACAACTGGAGCAACAACTAAGTATAACTGAATTTGTACATAAAGCAATTGGTATTTATATCACTCTGAAATATTCCATACTTGCATCTGGGTGTTCTCATTACTTGAGTCTTGATTGGCTGCTGGGCTCAGTGAGGATATGGTGCTAGATAAATATCCATTATTCTGCATTGTGCTCCCAGCAATGCAAAGACTATATTGAGTTATCTGAACTCAGATATGATTTCATGCCCCTTGTCTGCCAACGGTGCTAGTTGGAATCCTACTGCGATGGTGAGTATTGTATTGCTTTTATAATATCAGGGAGATGATTTCTACACAGAGGAGTCTTACAGGTACTGTGATAAAAGATTAATGCTTAATCATAAATAAAACATGTATATAGAAAACAAATAACAGGTGGTTGAGTTGAACATATGTTATCTTTTTTTTTGTATTATTTTGGCAATAACAATAATTCATAAACATTTTTTGTGTATGTATCAATATTTTATAGGTATACAGTGTACCATTATGCCATATACATCTCTTTATAAGAAAATATTTTAACTTTTGATTTTTCTTAGATATATGAAGACATATATATATATGTTTGTGTTGGTGTGTTTGTTTTATTAAGAAATAGAAACAATATTCATATAAAGATATATAATATAAGGCATTCATATAAAGATATACTAAGACATTCACATAAAGACATATAAAGATATTCATATAGAGATATATAAAAAAATATTCATATAAATATATTCGTAGTTATTTCTATAAAGATATTAATAGTTGATTTTATAAAACAGTTTTGTCAAGTTTTTACTTTTGTTTAAAAACTTATTTAGAAATGATTTGTTTAAATTCTGATATAAACAAAACAAAAAAAATCTTTTCTCAATGAATGTGATTGCCACATTTCTAAATAGAAATGACACAATAATGAAATTCATTGCCAAAACGGATTACTGAATCAAGAATTAATAGATGACACTTTGTGAAAAGACAGTCTTGGAGAGAGCCCGAAAAAAATTGTCTACCGTTGCTTCTGCCACAGGAGAAATCAGAAGCTAATACATTTAGTGGAAATAGAACTTTTTTTTTTTTGTATCTGTTGTATTTATTTTTATTGTTTGATAAAGTTGGAAAATAATAAATATTGTTATTAATATGAAAACAATTTCTTTTTTTATAAGAAGAAAAAAAAAATTGGATTAAGGCTCTTCTGTTAGAATGGTTCTCAGAAAGGAAGAAGTTCTGGTGGAGCAAGGTGTAGAATTTTTGGTTGGTTGGTTGGGTTTTATGGCATGTCAACCCTTGTTGGGTTATTTTATGACAAAAACATTTTGTTTCATTCATTCTTGATGGGTACTCAATTTTTTTTTAAATACATATTTTCAAACTCACTTTTTTCTATTTAGCCCATAGTTGGGACCCTAACAGGTACTACCATTCTGGGACCTGGGAGTAATATTGATAAAAGGGTACTCCACATTCCCCAGAGTTCCAGAATTGGAACTTCCCCATCAGATAGTTTAACGTCATACCCAGAACACCAAAACCCTCAGCCACTGCCTTCTAGCACCCATATGATAAAAAGGGTTGGGGCTTGCCATGAGGGTAATAGGGTTGGGACAATCATATAGGTTCTAGAGCTTGACATGAGCAGCCAAATGATCAGTCTCTCTGACTGCCTGTCTAGCCTACATAATAAGATTTTAGGAGTGAACTGGCATTACCATTGGCAAATTCAAACTGTCTACAAACTACAATTAGGTACAATCTGGAATATGGTGAAAAGGACTCATGGGGTTGGGGGGGGGAGGAGAAAAGGTTGAGAATCGTGATTCTATAGAATGGGTGATATTTAAAGACTTGGGATGATAGATTGAAAGGAAGTGCGCCACTTTTAACGCAAGATGTAAAAACAGGAATAAATCAACTAAAGCAAAGGATCTTATGATGGATAAAATGTCAGAAATTAAGTTGATTCAGACACTTTAGATCATGCGTTAACAAACGAGGCAGTCAAGGGGATAGACCATTTTTAATCCTCGGCCACTTTGCTGGTGTTGTCCATTTCGATGTCCTTTGCTCAACTTTGTAGAATTTAATATTAGATGATCATTATTCAGCTGTATTGCAAGTTGAATCTGCACTGAGCATCAGAGTATTGGCAGGTGGTTTATATACAGGTTTGGGCTGTTCCACTATGTACTTTGGCATACCCAACATATGGCTATGTTTTCATAGTTAGTACAGGGCCTGTCCTTTTTTTGTGTCTGGTAACTGGATGCTAGTTACAGCCTTCCAGTTAAGGTGAGTATTATATGTTGATTCTACAAACTTGAACACCCTTGTTTCTGTATTAACCCAAATATAAATATGAAATATAATAGAAGACAGTTAAATGTGTTTTTAATTCAATAAATTTTTTTTTAATATTATTTCTCACTGACCATGATTTATGTGGAGGGACATTTACTGTCACACATGCATCATCTGCCTCCTTCCTGGAAGTTCCTTGTGCCAAATTAGCTCAGTCGGTAGAGCGTTCAGGTTCCTAATTCGATACCAGCCCTTGCCAACTCAGCGTATGAGTAGCACAGGGATCTGTGCTGTAAAGTGAGGAGCTGATGGTAGGTGTGGCGCTCCACCTCAGAGGCAAAAACAATCTCCTTGGTTTAGTACTAGCGAAAAGGGGATAGACTTCCTCGCTGATTGGCTGATACCGACTTTAGGCCTCCCCGACGACTTTACTTACTTGCACTTATACTAAAGTATAAATTTCCTGGGTATGATGTTAAACTGTATCTAATAGTGAAGTTATAATTCTGTAGCTCAGGGTAATATGAAGTACCCCTTCATAACCATTATTTCCAAGTTCACACTGAGTGGTACTACCTGTTAGGGTCCAATCTATGGTTTAAATAGAACAAAATTATTTGTTTTTAAATGTACTTAAAAAGAAAGATTTTAAATACCCATCAAGAATGAATAAAACAGGGTGTCTTTAGTATAAAATGACCCAACAAGGGTTGACATGCCATAAAATCCAACCAACCAAACTACTAAAGAATCATATCATTTGATTAGAGGAGAGTTATCTCCCTTCACACTTGCTCTGATATGTTGGTGTCCATTTAGATATTTGATTTGTAAGTTGTGCTTTACTAGGATAATGTTTGCTAAATACGGTTGCCATGGAAACTGTCATCAATCCCTGATCACTTCATTTGATGCCCATGGTTCTATGTATCAAGTATCAAAGGTGTCAGATTTTGTTTGTTTTTGGTCAAGTTTCCATTTTTCATAGCCATAGAATTAGAGGACTTTTATGTTCAAACGATTGTAAAAATTTGATATTCAAAGGAAAATATTTAAAAATCCTTTTGGAATTGGAAAAGTCAAAGAGAACTTTTTTCATATTGTCATATAAATAATGGTTGGAGGTGTGTGGTGTAATGGTTAGAGTCATAGGAAATGGATTTGATGACTCTAGTTCAAATCCTGGATGAGGCTGTTTGCATTTCACATAGCACTAAAATCCTTGGAAAAGGTATCTATCCAACTACTCCAGCAATGGGTAAATAGAAGGGCAGACTGGGATCATTAACCTTGGCTAGGTGATCAGAAGGAAAACACTGAATTTAAACCTGTTAAACTTTGCTTAAGAAATTGATCTTATGTCACATCCTGCTTGTGAGGAGGGGTTGGTAGATATAGATATAGTACCTAAATAGTTGAAATGGAGGAATAGTTCACTACTTAAACTTATAGACTCTGTGTAAGTGCATGGATGAAAGCCAGCAAATCAACAGCTCGAATACAGGGTTAGTTAACTATTTAATCGACAATCTTGAAAACCGTTCATTTGCACGTATTTGACAGGGACGAACGGATCTGCAACCAATGGCTCTGCTCAACAAAAGGATTTTACCTAACACTAAGGGACACCAAGGAAGAACCAAAGGATTCTACCCAACACTGAGGAACACTGAGGAACAACCAAAGGTTTCTTCACTAAAGATCAGCCTTAACACAATGGATCTCCACTGTAAAGTGCTCTCACTTGATGCCTAAAAGCGGCCACAAGAATCGTAACAAATAATACAAAGTTTGATTTTTTTTGAGGGGGCAGAGAATTACCTTCACCATTATTAATGGCACTCTGCATTAGCAAGATGTCATAAGTTTAAGAATTCTTCCTTGTTAACAATTAGCCATGAATAATGGTATAGAATCTCCCATGAGTTATTTCTAATTAGTCTTTTTCATGAATTCTCAAAAGCAGAAATATTAAATATTGTTTTGTGAATCTTAAAGACTCAAATGAAAGATTCTTTCTTTCTTTTTCATCCTTTTTTAATTTCTTTGGTGAAATTCAATTTTGTCACCAAAAATGGTGACAAGACATTCAGAATTTGTTTTGTGCTTCTTTATAAATTAAATACAATTGTTTGTTAAAGGTGTTATGTTCTGCAAAAAGAGGTGAGAAGACAGTTTTAACGTTCAGACGACAAAAAGATGTTTATTTTATGCCTTTTCTTCTTTTTGTAACTTTTATTCATTGGCATTGTATTTGCTTTGTCAAATTTATTTAGCACTTTATTTAAATAATTATTTAATTGGGAGTAACTATTTGACATAACTGATGATATCACACACTGGCAGATGTCATCATTTATTAGTCAATAGGTCAAAGACTTTATTCATCAATGACATGTTTATTTAGTGAAATAAAAAGAAGAATCATTGTCAATAATAATGATAATAATAAATATCATAATCATAAAAATCATCATCATAATAATAATAATAATCCTCATAACAATCAGTTGGCTAGAATACTCAGAAGTGTCCTGGGGACCTGAGATTTGCTGTCACTCAGACTCCAGTAACAGACCATTAATGATGTTTATTTAGTGAAATAATAATGATAATCATAGTAATAATCATCATGATTGGCTAGAATACTCTCAAAAGTCCTGGAGATGTGAGGAGACTAGTTGTCACTCATTCCAGTGAAAAACCAACAGCTTATAAACTTGCATCATAATAATAATACCTAAAAAATGGACAAATACTATAACTTGTAGATGAAAGTTACCAATTGTAGTTGGTGCTCTTGGAACAGTCCCCAAAGGTTTGGAAAAGAGACTGGAGGAATTGGAAATTAGAGGAAGAATCAAGACTATCCAAATAACAGCACAGTTAAGATCGGCTAGAATACTCAGAAGAGTCCTGGAGACTTGTTATCACTCAGACTCCAGTGAAAACCATCAGCATATCCTAGTGTGAAAAACTTTCAAGAAGTGAAATAACAATTATTATCATGATAATAATCTTAATCATGATAACTAGCAGGATCTGTTGATATACATTAAAACTTAGATACCTGTACCCGGAGGGCGCATATATTTGCTAGTCATAATAATAATAATAATAGTAATCATCATCATCATCATCATTTATTTCTGTGTTGATTAGTCTTGTAATTTCCAAATGTAAAAGCACCCACTTAAGATAAAAAATCTGTATCTATCATGATTGATAATGCAGTTTTTTGACAACTAAAAAGGTGAAAATAAAACAAATAAAAATACAAAACAGTTGTTAACAGAGCAGACATAAAAAAATTTTTTTTTCTTTCTTCAACTTCGAAATAATTTGTCTAAATTATGACATAAACAAAATGGAGTCTCTTCTAAGTGAATGTGATTGCCAAATTTCTTAATAAGAACAATTCATTGCCAAAACAGATTACCGAGACAAGAATGAATAGATGACAATTTGTGAAAAGACAGTCAATTTGGTTGGTTGGTTAGATGGTTGGTTTTTACAATATATCAACCCATGTTGGGTAATTTAATGATGAACCACCCTGTCAACTGGATCAGTAGAATATGCCAATTGCACTTCTGCAGAGGGGTAACATTCCCCCAATGGAGCCACTTGTTGACCATAAATGGCTACCAGTGAAGCTTAAGGAAGAGATCCTGGTGGCTGAGCAGTCCATAACCTGCAATACTCAACTTTGGCCATTACTTAGGCTAGGAAGGCAGTTGGTGACCCCGCTCCCCATCAATCTGGTGGTCATGTCACGCCCTAGCACCTATATAATTATCCAAACCCTATTGCTCCTATGGCAAACCTCCCAACCCTTTTTATCATATGTTCTAGAAGTTGGTGGCTGAGAGCCTTAGTGACCTGGGTATGATGTTAAACTGCATCTAATGGTAAAGTTTAAATTTTGGAACCCTGGGGAGTTGTAGTACCTGTTAGGGTACCATCTATGGATTAAATAGAAAAAAGGAGTTTTTTTTAATTTTTAAAAATTTAAAAATTAAAAAAAATTTTTTAAATTGAGTTTGAAAAAAAAAATTGAATACCATCAAGAATAAATAAAACAAAATGTCTTTAGTATAAAATAACCCAACAAGGTTTGACATGCTGTAAAATCCAACCAACCAACCTTAATGAGGAAGAAAGTATTTTTTACAAGCACTTATATGGTTAGTTAGGAAAACTCTGAATTCAACACTGGTAAACTCCATTTAAAAATTGACCTTGTGTCACATCCTGTTTGTGCAGAGGGGTTGGTAAATATATCTCCCTTGTGGGCTGTATATATCCCACAAGGGATGATATGCCATTAAACAAAGAAACCAAACCAAACCATCATTTAAATTTCAACTTTTAAAATTGAAAATATTTCAAAATTCAGTCTCGATACATTTTGATATCACCTCATATAAAACAATCTTACTTTCTTTAAATTTGGATTGAAAAAGCAAAACAAAAATCTCAACAACAGTTGGCAGGTGGTGTTCCTTTTATAATATTCAATTGATTCACAATGAATTTATTTTTTTCTTTTCTAATCTCACTGGGCAGTGAAGGATAATGAGAGTTCCGTATTTTCAAATTTTTCTTTTATCATATCTCAATAAGTGTTACTAACCTAATTGCGTAATGATTATATATCACCTGCTTTGAACATCTGTTCTTCTTCAATTAACTGAAGAAAACAAAAATAGAACCTTTCTAAAGTGCATCCTTTTACCTGGATTAGGTTAAGTCTGGCATAAGGGCAAATGAAGAATATTTACCAAAACCCAATAAATCAAAATTAAGTTGGTGGTGTGGCCTATTGTCAGTATCAGCCGTACAGTGAGGGAATCTATCCCCTTTTTACTAATGCTAGATTAAAGGAGATTGTTTTTTTGTGAGGGTGGAGCACTACACCTACTGTCAGCTCAACACTTTACCACACAAATCAGATTACCCAATCTGTGCTACTGATGCGCTAAGTTGGTTGGGACCGGTATTGAACCCAGAACCTTGCGATTCCTAGGCGGTTGCTCTACCCACTGAGCTAAACCATCTTCTTTAATAATAAATTGAATAATCAACTCTTTGTGATCTCTTTATTATGGCATTCATCATTCTCATCCTCATGTCACACTGACAGCATGGATAACCTTGATTCTCTCTCACCAACTGTCCCTATCAGTCCTCACTCCTGGCAAATCCTCTGCACAGCATCCAGAATCCTAACTGATGTAGGTTTTTGTTGGTCGGCCTTCACTGGTGTGTACATGTGTATGTGTCCACAGGAGAACATCACTTATGAGTCTGTACTTGCTTCTCCAAAAGTGTTCAACATGTCTTTGTTTGTCTTAGTCGGATGGTTTGTGTGATAGTTGGAAGGGGCCATACAGCTGCTCTTTTGTGGGATTCTGCTTCTAGGAATTGTTCAAGAGAGCAAGTAGCTCCCATCTAGTTTTTACTCTAAGCCTTTTGATAGGGTCCAAGTGGTGCAGCCATACAGTAGCACTGACACATCTATAGCCTGAAAGAGTTCACGCTTTATCTTATCAGAGAGATCAGATTTCCATATGATCAATAATCAGTCTATAGCAGTTCATGCCTCTCCTATGCATATAGTGACATCACTTTCTGTAGATGAGATATTACTACCTAGGTGTGTACTGATTGACTAATTTGGGAGGCTTACCATTCATTACATGAACTCTGTGGCATTACTTGATTAGAAATATTGAAATATAAAAGATAAATATTCTTGGATTATTTTGAGATTTTTAAATGACGTATTTTCCAGGTATTTTTTCAAGAATATATCTCGCCATTTTAGATATCTCAAGAATTCCTGACTTCATGGCTTTGATAACACTTTTAGAATCTATAGCTTAAAGAGTTCATGTTCTCTGTCAATGGGTGAACAATCCAATGCTTGGAAAATTCTGCTTTGCAATGTGCCAACATCAAAGGATCAAAAAGTGACGTCACTACAAATGCTGTTTTGCCACTAGCAAGTTATCTGCGGTAACATTTCCTTTTAGTGGAACAGAACTTTCCTCCACTCAGGATCAATAGACCATGCTTTTTCAATCTGTATTCATACTAAAATTCTAGTTCAAGTGCCCTTTTGCCATACATGAGTTTTTTGTTTGATATAATGGAATGACCCATCTCCCCTGTACCTCAGCAGTGGTGGTGCTGCTAGCCACTATTTAACTCTTAACATCCTATACCACCTCATTCCACCTGGCCAGAAGTCACATTCATTTTCCTAATCTGACCCAAACGATAGCCTTTGTTTAAATATAATATTAAACATGTTTAGAAGTCTTTATTTTAAGGGAAATAACAGGTAACTTTAAATGAAAAGGCTATTTTTTGCATTTTTGATAGATCCATATAAGAATGGGACTCTGGACTTAAAAAATTTTCAACAGGATGTTAAGAGTTAAGTACACAAAGATCACTCTGTGTGGAACTCATGTGAAGAACTCTCCTCATAATACAACCACTTGGTATAACTGGTCATTTACGATATAACAAGTGGCGACAAGGATGAGATCACACCTCCCATTAACCAAAAACTACTGGTGGATGTGCCGTCTGCACCATTAACTTCTTATTTTTCACGAGCAACACCATCATTAGCAGTCAGGAGGAGAAAAAGGTTGAGAGAAAAGAAAGCAGTAAAATGGTTTACGTCTAAATCCAAAAAAGTAGAAATATTAAAACTTAAATTCCAACGGAAGAATTTAGCTCGAGAGGGGAGAGGGTGATATAATGTAATGACCCACTTGCAAGGTTCTGGGTTCAATACCAGTCACAGCCAACCCAGCGCATCAGTAGCACAGATTGGGTAATCTGATCTGTGTGGAACTCATGTGAAAAACTCTCCTCATCATACGACCACTCGGTATAACTGGTCATTTACAATATAACCTTTTTTTTTTTGGCTAAGCTCTCCTTGAGACACCCACATTACCATTTGACAAGCCCTGTCAGCTGCGGCTCTAGAATACACTGATTGCTTCTCTGTTTAGTGGTAAAATCCTCCAATAGAGCCACCTGTTGGCCATGAGTGATGACCCATGATGCTTAAGAATTGTAACCCTGATGGTTGAGCAGTCCATGACATGCAACACTCAAATTTTGGCCCTTACTTAGGCTAGATAGGTGGGTCGGAGAGGGCCCCTTCCGATCAATCAGCTGGTCACATCAAGCCTCAGCACCTATATGATTATCCCAACTCTGTTGCCCTTTTTATCATATATGTGCTAGACAGTGGTGGCTGAGGGTCTTATTGTCTTAGGTATGATGTTAAACTCTATCTGATGGTGAAGTTCCAATTCTAGAGCTCTGGGGAATGTGAAGTACACCTTCATTACCATTACTCCCAGGTCCATCTTAACCCAGAATTGTAGTACTTGCTAAAAAAATGTTTTAAAAAATTGAGTACCCATCAAAAATGAGTAAAATAAATGTTTTCGGCATAAAATAACCCTGCAAGGGTTGACATGCTGTAAAATCCAACCAACCAACCGTTTGACAGATGTACCACCCCATTAAAACTCTTTGTCATGGTCTCTCTAACTAATGATTGAGCAGATGCCCCTGATTGGAAAAGAGGGAGTCTGCCAACTCTTGGCACTAACAAGAGGGCTGCTGAGCAACCCGTCGCCTTTTTCATCAACTGAGCAAGAAAACAACAGAAGGGTTTTCTCAGTCAGCTGTGAGATGCCATTAAGTGATCTTTTATGTTGTGTGATCATCAGATTCACAACAGAAGGAAAAGATTCTTTATATCTTGTACAGGGGTTTTCTTTTTCATGTCATCCAGGTCCTTTCAACTCCACCCTCCAACTACAGATGTTGCTCCCTGTGACTTCTAATTTTTCCCCAAAATAAAAATGATTAAGGAGATTGCAAAGAGGTTTCTTCTGTCAATTCTAAAAGAGACTTAACAGACTGTTTTGAAACAGATGAAGTCACACTGAGATAAAGTCGAGTCAAAAAGTAATGCCATTTTGTTTAGGGGTATAATTACCAACACAGGAATATGTATCATACATCAAAATGAAGCTGGTCCTTTGTGGATTACATCCCTACTTCTCCACATAGGTGAATCAAAAAGTAATGCCATTTTGGGTCAGGTATAATTACCAACACAGAAATATGTATCATACATCAAAATGAAGCTGGTCCTCTCTGGATCACATCCTTACTTCTCCATATAGTCACCATTTCTCTCAATAGCAATGTTCTACCTTCAAATGAGAGCATGTATTCCTGCCCTGTAAAATTCTGTTGACTGTTCTTTGAGCCACTTCTTCACTACAGATTTTACTTCCTTGTCACTGGAATAATGTTTGCCTCTCAAACCCTCTTTCACGGAGCTGAAGAGATGATATTCTGCAGACGCTAAATCTGGTGAGTACGGAGGATGCGGTAAAGTTGTCCACCTGAATGAGGTGATTTTCTCCCCTGTTCTGATGCTTGTGTGTGGTCGAGCATTGTCCTGCAGAAGGAGAATATTGTCGATTGGCAAATTGGGTCTTACTCATTGGATTCTTGCTCTGAGCCTCGTTAGGGTCTCGATGTAGGCCTTAGTTTTATAAAAAAAACTTTACATGAAATAAAGAAAATGGCATTACTTTTTGATATCCTTTGTATGTTTTTTTGGGGGTGGGAGTGTTAAGCTATAACATGAACCAAACTTTTATAATTGCTGTAACCTAACAAAAGGTTACTAAGTGAGAAATAAGCAAACTGAGGTTGGAAATTAAATGAAAATTACTTTAACAAAATACAAGCAGTGTTAAGAAGGTAAACCACTGCTAGTGGTATAAGACTACTCGGTCAACATAATACTCCTGTATTTATGAGGATTGGGACATACCCGTTAATGTTCATAGGTAGGGTATATAACAATAATAAGGTGAATTCACTGTGGTTTGATATCCCAAGGTAGGTATTTACTTAGCCAACCCATTCACCATGGCTAGGATGTGACACAAGGTCACAAATATGTGGCATCTAGTGAGGATAAAACTCACTATTCAGTTGTAATGGATATGCAAGACTAGCTTATTAACCATTATGCAATGATAGGATACCCTGAGACATCTCAAGCTATGGATAGTAGAATAACTGTCCATCTCTGTGAATTGAATAAAAGATTTTGTTTGAATTGACCATAACAAAAGACACCTGAAGAAGACCAGAGAATACAGTAGTTGAAATGCTATGAATATTTTTTTTTAAATTAATGTAAAAAACAATCTATATATTAATACTCGTATTCCTTAATTGTACAACCGTTATCATCTTGCAACACCCTCTGGCTAAAGATGAGACTGTCCAAATAGTCCAAGATGAAATGCAAAAATGTAAATCCTGATTAAATGGTGTTGCTTATCTGCCAAATTCTTATTTCTTATGAGTGTCACCACCTCAGCTAAATAATGGACCATTCCATTTTTTATTAGAAAGAAAGGGAAGAAAAGGCCATGATACACAAAACAAATAGAAGAAAGAAAGTAAGTAGGGGAAAGATAGAGAGAGGGGGTGAGCACATGGAAGCGATAATGTTAATCTGTTTTGATCAAAAATAATGAAAAGAAAAAAAAAAGGAAAGAAAAATAAGAGAAAGTTAAATCAAGATTATTATATTTTTTACATGTTGAACTATTTGCTTTAGCTCTTAAGTAAACAAATCAAACGTAATAATGAAATTATCATACTGTGGTATATCCACAGGTTCTGCTAGTTATTATTATGGTTATTATTACTTTACTCCTTGCAAGTTTTTCCCACCAATGTAAGCTGATAGTCTTTCACTGGAATCTGAGCGACAAGTCAAAGATGTAATAATTAAATTATCATACTGTGGTATATCCACAGGTCCTGCTAGTAACAATTAATCTAAGAAATTTAGATATTTTTTAACTAGAAACGGCTACCCAGTGATACCTGGGTGGAGTGGGGTAACCTTTGTGTATTGATTTGTTTACTTTTGACATTTACAAATGCTGGACATTTTAAGTAGATTTTCAATGCTATTTCTATGTATATTTTAATTTTTAGATATCTTTGAATATAGATCAAATCTTCATAATTTTTGCACAAAAATCAAGAGCTCGTGATATTTAACGTGTATATATATTTACTTTGCCATTAATTGGTATCATTTTCGTAGTTTCATCCAGACATGCATACATACATAAACACAACTGCCCTTTATATATGTACAGATGGTATTTTTCTTATATTCATCAGACATTTATGTTAATTGAAATTTCAGTCCCCAAAGCTGTTATTCTAGGTAATACCTCCCCATTGCACTTAAAAAGATAGAACCCTGGTTAGTCCTTAGACAACCTGAAAAAGAAATTTCCTACAATGATAACCATTCTTTTTAATACCAATTCTACAATCGAGGAGGGGTCAAAAGTTTTTCAAAATTTTGGTAATGAGAGGCACAATTCAGCAGCTCCAGATGTTTTTGCCAAGGTCCTGAAGATAATAAACAAGACTGTGAAATTCCTAGCCTGCATGATACTCTCTGAGTGCTACTCATAGAATTTGCTTCTATGGCTTAGAGTACAATTGCCTTAGAATCCGTATTTTTTTACCTTTCACCTTTTACCCAATAAATATTTTTGGTTGTTGCCACTGCATTATAGCTCAGTTCGAACTCGTAAAGCATAAGTTTCCGAATTAATTAGACTATGCTGCATGTTCATCTGTATGGCTTTCAAATCCCATGTGGAGTGATGCAATGGATGTGCCAGCACACCAAATAGCACAATACTACCAATCACAGCTGTAGAAATCTGTATAAAATGATCAGTATTCAGCTGTGTTGCAAGTTGAATCTGCTCAGAGAACCCTGAGTTGATAAGTAGTTTATATAGCAGGTTGGGCTATTCCACTGTGTACCTTGGCCAAGTTCATTCCCAGGATTCTAGTTGGCTACTTGCTTTAGTGTGTATACTTTGATCCATATATACTCATCACATGACTTTGTTCTGGTAGTTAGTATACGGCTTGTATTCTTTTTGTCTGGTGATTGTTTTATATAGCAGGTTGAGCTATTCTACTGTGTATCTTGCCCAATCTCATTTCCAGGATTCTGGTTGGCTCCTGGCTTTAGTGTAGATACTTTGATCCCTATATGCCCAACACATGACTGTGTTCTGATAGTTAGTAGGCCTGTATTCGGTTACTACAGTCCTCTTTTTGTCTAGTGACTGGATGCTTGTTACAGCCTCCCTGTAAAGGTGAGTATGATATGTTAATTCTACAGCAACGAGTACCATCAATGGCAAAACTGCTCTGTTCACAGGATATAGCGCATACCCAAATATTGCAAAACTTTTTACTTTCCGTTGTGTGAATGTTTGCTTCTCAGCCTTATGACAATAAATGATGTCCATATGTCAAAGAATTTACTTTTTCAGACATTTCATTTCTCTTTTTTTTCTTTTTTTTTTAGCATCTAAGGAAATAGATTCTATTTTAGATAAACAAATTTATAAACTTTCTCAATAATTCTAAGATTATCTACATTTTATGGCTGTATGCTGTTTTTGTAGCCATTATTTCTCAGTTATTTTAAAAGATGTTTCCCGTTACAGCTATTAGAACAAATATTAACTTTTAGATAAAAATATTTTTATGTTTAAGATGCACTCTTCTCATCCACCCAACATGTACAATCCCACCCCATACACCACTCCACTCATCATTTTTCTCGTTTTTTTTCTTCTTTTTTTTTTAAGATGAAATGGTTACAAGGACATCTTATAAACTAAAAAAATTTGATTGAGCTGTTTTGTTTTTTTTTCCTCTGATGTCTTCAACGGATGTCTATTTTCTTCAAAGATAAAAGTGAAGTAAATATAATTAAAAAACATAGAAGACAATAAATTTTAAGTGATATTTTTATTTATTTCGTTGTTTTGCAACAAGAAAAAAAAGTATTTACAATAACATGCATCAGGTATTTTAGATTTAATGAGGTCGACAACCATGAAGGGAATTGTATTGTGAAAAGGAAGATAATTCATAGTTGACTTAATATTTAATGAAGAAAAAAATGATCAAATTTAAAAAAAAAAAATTAATAAAATTTGTTTAAATTTATAAATTTCTGAAGTCCAAATGTTTACATTGTTTAGAAAAGTAAATTATAAAGCAATTTGTAGGGAGACAATAAATAATTATCTCCCTTAGAGACTAGGCTTGTGCACTGAGTGCCTCGTGGGGTGTCACATGACAGTTCAAAAACCTATTCTTGACCACTTTTTGCCTCTGTTCTTTGAACAAGATAGACATGTCTTGGACCTTACCAGGGAATGGTGAAGTCATGTGGCTTTTTTACTTTCCCTTATCAAGTATCAGTTTTTTTTGTACACCTTTCACATACTGCTTGTTCATGAAACAATATATGTATATTTTTATTTGTTGGGACACATTTGCATATTCTTTTTTTTAATGCCACTGATATGTATGTTATGTAGGTTAAATGTTCTTGGGTGTGTAAATGAGTTTATCTTGTCTTTCTGTTGTGTTCAGTGTTAGTATAACATAGATATACTAATGCTAATATTGGTCTTTGGTAAGTGGGGGCTCAACTAAATATCATCTCTACCTCCAAGCACAGCAATATATATTTTTATTAATAACATTTTGAGAAAACAAAGCAATTCTTAAAGAAGCTAAAGAGGTATCATATTTTGATGATTCTAACAAAATTGTATACATACATATATATATATATATATATATATATATCAACCTCTCTGCATAAGCAGGATATGACACCAGATCAATTTCTTTAGTGGTATGTAACAGGTTTGAATTCAGAGTTTTTCTTCTCTTAGACCGGTTGCCATATCAGGATAATAGTTGGATGCCTACTTTTCCCAAGGGTAATAGCACTAGTGAAATGCAAACAGCCTCATTAAGGATTAGAACTCTGATCACTGTGTCCATTTCTTACAAGAATAACCATTGCACATGCACCTCAAAATTGTATAGACTTAGGGAAGATGATAGTCAAAAGAATGCTTGTTTGTTGTTTTTTTTGGGGGGTGGGGTTCAGCACCCCATCAATTTAAAAAGAATGTAAGTAGTAAAAAGTAAAATTGACAGGGCAGCCTAATGTCGGTATCAGCCAGACACTGAGGGAGTCTATCCCGATTTCACATGCTCTAGACCAAGGAGATTGTTTTTGTGTCTGAGGTGGAGCGCAACACCTACCATTAGCTCCTCACTTTTACCATACAGATCCCTGTGCTACTCATACACTGAGTTGGTGAGGGCCAGTATCGAACCAGGAACCTTGCGATTCCTAGGCAAGTGCTCTACCGACTAAGTTAAACTGGGCCCTGAAAAAGAATGTAAACCTTTTGATTGGTTATCTAAACTGATCTGGATTTGATGCTGTAATGGGCATGGCCGATCCCCCCCCCCAAACATAAGCAGCAAACAATCCAGGATGGGATGAGACGGAATTTGCATAAAGGGTAGCCGAGCCATAATAAAAATGAATGTTCACTGACTCTGGGCGACAGCAACAAAGCAAGTGACTGTGAGAGAGGTGACATTCAGCGGACTACTGTGTTTGGGTAAAGAAGAATGAAGTTAGAGGAATGCAGTTACTGTGAGAGCAGTTTGCTGAACGAAAGGGATTACTGTGATTAACTGAACAGACTCCAGTTGAAAAACTTTTTTCCAGATACACTTGGTAGAAACTAGTTCTAGAAAATTCTGGAAAGAAAGAGGAAACCAACTATCCTGTCCAAGTCTTCAGATGTTGCAATAGAAAATTCTCACACACACCCACACACACATACATACACACCCAACAACCAATTACTCTTAAAGAATTCTTGAGACTGACACATTTGCATATTCCAATAAAATGAGACAGCTGACTTAGAAAACATTCTTTTTTTCTGAATATATTTTTATTTTATTTTCTCTTTGTGAGATAATACACTGTTGATGATTATGCAACTAATCACTTAATGTTTTCATTTAAGTTTTCATCTTAACTCTTCCTCTTAACTCTTCCTATTGTCTAAAGCATTCAACAAATTGGTCACATGGATCAACATGTTTTAACGTGAATAGTGAATTTTTTCATTAATCATTCCGCAAATAGTTATTAGAATGCCGAACGCTAATTGCCTTTCCTGCTATAAAAAGGGTGCAAGACTAATGACCTATTCAAACGATCCATTCGTCTATTTGTAATGAACTCTGGTCCGCAATCTTTAAAGCAGTCAGAGGACTTAATAACTTTGATTAAGACAGAAATCTATTCATAAAATGTTTATTTCTTTTATTTGAATAAATTATTTTATTTAAATGAATTATATAAATCATAAATAATATAATATTATATATATATATATATATATATATATATATATATATATATATGAGAGAGAGAGAGAGAGAGAGAGATGCTGATAAGTACGCATCCTGTGTTCCACATCCCTGATGCACAAAAATCTAAAAGGACACAGTAAAATCATAAAATCCATGTGTCCCAGTGTTTTTCTTTTTTCTTCCCTCACCATTTCAAGCTAACTGTAAATACATTTCAATAGTTTCTTAGAAATGAATTACACACAATAGTTTACAAGGTAGGAGTTAGATGGCTTTAGTTTTTTTTCCCCAGATCATAAATAAAAACCCTACAATTTATTAAGAAACTTTAGTTGGGTCCCATAAATTTTCCCAGAGACATTCAAAGCAAATACATGTGTCCCTGGATTGTCTATTTTAAGCCACGCACAGAGCTGCTGTCGTACTGAAATTTTGGCATACCTATATATAAACTGTTACATCTGTTCAACTGAAAGTATAACACTGCTATAAACAGAAAGAGAAGGAGAGAGAATACACAGATATATCTATATCTATCTATATATATATATATTATTATAATGGAGATTGTGTGTTTTTCTGTCTGTAATCGAAACTATATTACTATTCAAGTCACAATTCCCTTAGTTATTTACGTCACATTCTACAGGATTTTATTTTTATTTAAACCTCAATTATTAATAAAATTGTTTTACATTATTAATACTGTTGACAATATCTACATAAGAATAACATGCAATTGTATTTATATACACAACAAAATAGCGGTTTACAGTTTGAATGGGAAGGCTAATTTGCATATTGATATAAAAAATCTGATTTTAATAAATATGTGCTTCGTATTACTGATTTCTAATTGTTTGATTTTATCTGAATGAATATTAGCAAAAATATTGTGAATAAATCTTAAAAGAAAACCGTTAACAAGAAGAAATAACTGTAATTTTATTCTTTACTTTCTATTTTAACTAAATAGTTAAATTAGGATTATTTAGCAATGAAAGACAGGAGTGGGGGAAGAGTAAGTTTCAGTTGTTCTATTTTTTGATTATACACCCTCAGTTTCAAATCTTTTTATCTGCATTCTTATTTAGTTTCATTAGACTTTCTAAATTAATCTAATATTTTATTACATGAAAACTTAAATACTTGCACCCGGAGGGTGCATACATTTGCTAGTATATATAATGGAGATTCAGTGTTTGTCTGTAACCGAAACTATATCACCACTAACGTCAATTCCCTTAGTTATTTACATTATATTCTCAATGGTTATTAAATGATAATTATTTAATCTTAATTAGCATTTTATTAACAATGACTCTATTAAAGTCTAGCCAAGATAGATTTGCCTCAAAACAGCCCATGTTATTAATCCTGCAATTAATTTTTTGTTATATATCATTAAGAAATAAATCTTTACATAGTATATGGTGTGAATAATTTGCATGCTGGTTTTAACAAAACCATGTTTAATAAATAATTACTTGGTGTTATTGATTTCTAATATTATTGTTTTATTCTCCAACATATTAAAAGCAATTCTATGTATTGAAATCACTTAGAATAAAGTAAAAATAAGTGCAATCTTTTTTGTGTTTTTATTTAATTTCATTAGTCTTTCTAATTCAATATAATATTTAATCATATTAAAACTTGAATACTTGTGCCCAGTGAGCAAATGTATGCTAGTTATTTTAAAGTAAAGCTCTGTTTGTTCTGTAACCTGGTGGCCACTCACCAATGTTTTTTTGTATATATGGTGGAGCTTGTTCTATATCATCCAATGATCTTTTGCCATTTGTCCTGTATGAATTTGTTAATATTTAGTTTTAGATCAGGGTATGGGATTTTTGTATTAGCTGTGTCTGCCAGAAGTGCTTTTTTTCAGCTTTGTGTAGCATAATTATTATGGTCTACTGGGAATTCAGAATTAAAAAATAAAACGTTGGTCAAATTTCTGTAGAGAGAGGAGAAAAAGAAATAAGAACAAAGGTTAAAATTTGGAAGAGTAAACACACAACGGAGTAACAGTAATTGACTGAGAAATGACCCCAGAAATAGATTCAAAGATAAAAATGGAAGTTCGGGATTTTGACTGGAAATGGTTGTGATGCCGGGACGAGAAACAGAAGAAGAAAATTGCTCTCTTTTCAGCCAGAAGTAGGTGGGGCTTTCCTAGTTCCCCTATGGGTCTGAGATAGTAGTAGTGAACATGATTTACAACAGAGTAATTTGACCGTACTCTCTCTCCCTTTCTCTCTATATTTCCTTCTCTCTGAAAAAGAACCCACGAGCATTGAAGAAATAAACAGCCCCCTGTGACTATACAACCTATGTGTGTTGTTTCTGAACTAATGACTATTACTACTACTAATGACGACTACTACTATAACTTGAGTTGGCCTATGTGACATACATCATTCTGGTACATTTGTCTGCCCTTTCATTTCTTTTCTCAAATAGTGTCCAGGAGTCAAGTGGCCATGCAGCTGCTTTTTTTGTAGGGTGTTGCTTCCAATTTTTTTCTGCGGGAAGAAAAAAAAAAAATTAAAAATCTAAAACACAACAAACACATTTCAGCTACAAGCCCTAAATTTAACTTTATCTTCTATTTTCAGTCTCAAATATTTGCATAGAACGTAGACAGATTTCACTGTCTTGAAATTGCTTTATACACAAGCCAATGTAAATAAAATAGATTCTACAATTTATTTGATTTTAGTCACTTGTAACTTTTTCTTTATTTGGTTGAAAATTTGCTATCTGAAGATCAAACAGGAGATTAAATAAGTTGGCCTTTCAAAATTCCACTCAAATATAAAAACTAGCTTACTCAACGAAATTTGTAGGGTTCCAATTTTTTAAATAGGTATCTATCAAACCTGTTCGCCACCGGTAGGATGTAACACAAGGTCATAAGTATGGGGCATTCAGCAAGGATCAAACTTTATATCTAAAGATTTAACATGAGGTTAAACAAGTTGGCCTTTCAAAATTCCTCTCAAATATAAAAACTAGCTTACTCAACGAAATTTGTAGGGTTCCAACTTTTTAAATAGGCATTTGGCAAAACTGTTCAACACAGGTATGATGTGACACAAGGTCACAAATATTAGGCATCGAGTCAGAATCAAACTCACTATTCAATAGTAATGGATCTGCAAGACAAGCTTGCTAACATTATGGTGGGAGACTCTCTTAATTATATAGGAATTATCAATAATTTCCATTGGACTTGTGCAAATTAAGCATTTTTATTAGCAAATATTAACTTTGAAATATTTTTTAGGTGTACTTATTTATGGGCAATTCTCTCTCTCTCTCTCTCTCTCTCTCTCTCTCTCTCTCTCTCTCTCTCTCTCTCTATATATATATATATATATATATATATATATATATATATATATATATATATGGTGGTAGGTAGGTATGTCACTCCACCTCAGCAAGATCAAGCACTAGTGAGAAGGTCATAGACTCCCTCACTGTCTGGCTGATACTGACAATAGACCACTCTGCCGACTTTACTATCATGTGTATGTATATATACACACACACACACACACACTCACTCAGCAAAGATAAATCGGACCGTCAAAATGTCTAAATTACAAGCTGAAATTATCAATTTAATTCTATCTTACAGACCTGATATTTTTCTGCAGTCTTTTTTTGTTCACTTTATCAAATTGCGCAATTATATTGAAGAGCATAAAGATTATTAAAATTCCTTCAAGTTTATAATATTTAAGTATAAAAGTAAAATAAATCTATTAGTCTATTCTGTTCTTATTCTATTCTATTCTTATATTTTTTAATAACTACCAGCAAACTTATTATCATAGAGAAATTATAGCTTATGGCTCTCATGAAAATTTGATTTTTATATTCCATTATATTTGCCATTCACTTTATTATATATATATATATATATATATATATATATATATATATATATATTCTTTGAGTAGATATGCAAAAAGACGATGTATGGTTTATTTTTGGATAGTTTATGCTGCTAATTCAGCTTCTTTTCAGACCTTCTCTTATTTTCTGTTGCATTAACTAAAATATCTTGTCAGTCTGTTCATTCTAAGATTCGTTTTTCAAAAACTGTAACTGCCTCGTTTCCAAAGAATACATTTTGAAGATTGCCTTACCTACCAAAATAATTCACTCAGATCGATCCATATCCATTTATTCTATGTACCATTCCTCCAGAACCTCTCCATTAGATCACTTATTTTATTTGGCAAATAATTCATAAGTTTTAGATTAATTTTGTTTCACTAATATTTAATTGCATTTTTAAGACACACATACACATATATATATATATATATATATATAGATAGATAGATGTGTATATCTATACATATATAAATGGCAGTTGTGTGCACATGTATGGCCAAGTGTATGTATGTCCGGCTGAAACTATGAAAATAAAACAATTAATGACAAAGTAGATATATATACACATTAACTATCACCAGATCTTGCTTTTTGAGCAAAAATAATGAAGATTTGATTCATATTTGTGAGGATATTTAAAAAAATTAAATTCAAATTATAACAGCATGGAATTTTTTTTTTTTTTTTTTTTGCATTTAGTATTTTAAAGAGACACTGATTTTTCTCTACAGAGTGTCTGTGCACATTTTTTTCTCACGCCCCACCAGGACGAATCAACACAAGGTCTTATTGATGTAGGGGTTTTAATGGGGCATTCTGTGAGATCCAACTCCTGATTCAGTAATAATGGATATGTGGCACTAACTTTTTGCCCACCCTCTCTACCAAGGTGACACCAGGTAGCCACTTCTAGTAGTTTAATATTGGATAAAGGAAAAAAAGTGCTTGATTATAGGTGTAAGAGCTATATTTATTTGTTATGGTGGACTATACAATTAAAAGACATATGTCAGCATTGATTTCAAGGCAGTGTATTACCCACTTATCAAAGACATGGTGCTCTGAGGATAAGTGACTAATATGCTGCTTTGAAATCAGTGGTAACAAACACCTTTTAATTGTATAGTACACCATGACAAATATATATGGGTGGTAAGATATGGAAATAAATCTGACAAATGTAAATAACAATAAAATAAATATATTTGTAGATGGGAAAGTTAGTTGACATTAAAACATTTCAGGTTTTATAAAACCTTCATCAAGACAATTTGATGAGTATGGTGTTGTCTAACCTGAGTTGGAATTCTTTTCAAAATGAAAAGGAAAAATAAGAAAATATTAGAGAAAATGCTCTTTTTTTTTAAAGTGTTATTTTAAGTGTAAGACAAATAGGAATATTCTTTTCTTATTTATTTTTTAATTGTTCTCAACTAGTTTTGAGTGTGAAAGAAATTGTTTTTAGAAAGTTTTAAAAAGTTTTCTGTGTGTGTGTGTGATATTATATTAAACAAGCATATTGAAAAATAATAATAGATAATATAGTTTGCTATAATTATAAGTAAAGAGTGCTCAATATCATTGAAATCAACGGTGCTTAGTAACTGTCAATTTCTTGCCAATGCAATTTTCAAACCAAGTTTGAAAATCGCATAGCCGAGAAACTGTCAGCTAACAAGTGCAATTGACTTCATGTCTTTATTACCCTAAATTTATAAAGATGAACAAAAAGTGATGAAACAAACAGGAATATTTCTTTTATGTTATTTATTTTTTGATTTTTCTCAACTAGTTTTGAGTGTGAAAGAAATTGTTTTTAGAAAGTTTTTAAAAGTTTTTAAAGTGTGTGTGTATTTTATATATATATATATATATATATATATATATATATATATATATATATGTATATATATATGTGGTGTGTGTGTGTGTGCCACTAATTACAAAACCACATTATTAATTATAATAATAATAAATAATAAAAACATTAAAATAAATAAGTAAATAAATAACTTAACACTAGTACAAATGGAACAATCCAATTTTCTTTGTATTGTTTTTACATTTCCCCCTGATGATGGCTCGTGAAGGGGTAGAAAGTACTTGGGAACAAATAAGTTATGGTAAATACACCAGCCAATTCCAGCCTGATATTATATCATCTATTTGGCAAATAGAAAGGATTATGAACCAAATTTGCAGACACAAAATGTCTGCACATTTCAACCAAATAAGTTTGGAAGAAGAAATGCTGCCTAATTATACAATCTTTTTTGGAATACTTTGTTTTTCTATATTCTACACTGTCAGATTTATTTCTATATTTTACTTCTATATATACAAGTATGTAAAAAATTGAAAAAAAAACAATGTATTCAGATGGATAATATTTAGCCTGCATTATAACGTTTCAGTTTATTTAATATGATCCACCTGAATACCATTTTTCAATTTTTTTGTATACTTACCTACCATCACATTCATTATCAATTTTTCCTTATATATACAAGGTGTGTCAAAAAAGTAGCAAGATTTTTGAACTTTTTGACACACCTTGTATTTAGAAAAAAAAGTTCCATTCATTAATTTTTTCAGAATACAAGGTGTGTCAAAAAAGTACAAAGTTAAAGCTGTATTTAGCAAGATAGAAATGAAGAATAAATGGAACATTTTTTTTTTTTTTTTTTTTTTTCAGAATACAAGGTGTGTCAAAAAGTACAAAAAAAATTTGATACTTTTTTGACACACCTTATATATAATATATATATATATATATATATATATATATATATATAAGTTCTTAATTTTGGTTGAATCCTAGCATAGAAACACTAGATACCATTCACCTATATAGATAGATAGATATAGATATATACAGTGATTTTTAATTTCCATTAAAAAAATTTCTGAATATAAATGATGAGTTGAATTTTCTAAATAATCAATAGGGCATGCAAACTAGATGCACTTGTAAATGGATCCGTTCACCTTGGGGGAAAAAAGTTTCTTTAAAAAAAAAAAATGAAATATCTCTTTTTGTAAATGATAGTGCCGTGTATTATTGGAGTTTATTCCTGAAAGCAAAGAGAGAATCCAACTTTAATCCATGACACTTCAAACATTATTGCAATTTGAATTGGGATTTCATCTCTTCTGCCAATACTCTCCATTGGAGAGTAAATACCATGAGCATCAAATCCTCTTTAAAAATTGATGTACTTGTTAAAAAAGAAAAAGAAAATGTTAAATTTGATTTTTATCATCATCATCATCATCATCATCATCAGTGTACTGTTGGTTTGAACAACAGCAACTAGCTAAGCTCAGCTGAACAGTGCCAAGACAGTTGGTACTTATGGAAGCCAAGAATATTCCATTCCTTGAGTCCTGATTGGCTGCTTGGTTTCTATGATGTTATGAGTCTTCATAAATACCTGGCATTTTGCAATTGTATTGCAGCAAGATAGATTTGTATTTAGTTATGACTACTTGCTGCTTTGTCTTACCAATTCGATGGTAATTGGAACTAATATGATTATTCTACAATCATCAAAACCTACCAACAATTAGAAATTGAAGTAAATGTTAGAAAGAACAAAGATTGAATTTGAATTTCTATGAGATTTTAAACTTTAGATCCAGCACTCTCTTGTTAGAATGTCATGATGAAAATAATAAAAATCAAATTTAAAGTTTTCTCTGATTTTTATTACATTCTAACAAGAGAGTTGTAGATCATCATTATCATCAAAGCCTGGCAACAGCACGGATTCCCTTGGCTCTCTCTCTCTCTCTCTCTCTCTCTCTCTCTCTCTCTCTCTCTCTCTCTCTCTCTCTCTTTCTCTCTCTCTCAGCCATAGCCCTTGGTAGGTCCTGGGGTCTGCACAGGTGGTTAATCTAATTAGGTTCATCTTTACTTGCCAGTAGTACCCAGCATATCTTTCTTTCTTTCTTTCTCTTCTTTCTCTCTTTCTCTCTCTCTCTTTCTTTCTCTCTCTCTTTCTTTCTCTCTCCTCTTTCTTTCTCTCTTTCTCTTCTCTCTCTCTCTCTTTCTCTCACTCTTCTCTCTCTTCTCTTTCTCTCACTCTTTCTCTCTCTCTCTATTCTCTCTCTCTCTCTCTCTCTCTCTCTCTCTCTCTCTCTCTCTCTCTCAGCCATAGCCCTTAGTAGTTCCTGGGGTCTGCACAGGTGGTTAATCTAATTAGGTTCATCTTTACTTGCCAGTAGTACCCAGCATATCTTTCTTTCCTGACATGGATAGTTTATGAGATGGGACGTAAGTGGCAATGCACCTGTTGTTTTGTAGGGTTCTACTTATAAGGCAACATGTAGCATTCTTGTGTAAGTTCCCATCTAGCTTTTTCTCCAAGCATTTCATTAGAAACCAAGTGGTGCAGCCATACAATAACACTGACATGGTCAATAACTTGTCTATAGCAGTCCATGCTTTATCTATGCATATTTTGAGGTGTGGTGTAATGGTTAGTCATAGGAAATGGACTTGTCGACCAAAGCATATGACAATGCTGTTTGCATTTCACTAAAACCTTTGGGAACAGTATCCATCCAACTACTCTCCCTCCAGCTATGGGTAAATAGTAGAACAGACTGGGCTCTTTAACTTTGGCTAGGTAACCAGTCTAGGAGAAGGAAAACTCTGAATTCAAACCTGTTAAACTCTGCTTAAGAAATTGACCTTGTGTCACATCCTGCTCATGTGGAGGGGTTGGTAAATATATATAATAACAACTATTTTCACTCAGTCATCTCTATCAACTCATTAGATCCAAATGATAAAGGGAACTTAAAACCTGATATATCTTTCATCCGTCCTTTAAGTGTCATGGATATAACATTAAATTGTATCTAATGGTGAATTTTCAATTCTGAAACTCTTGGGAATGTGGATTACACCTTTGATTGCCATTACTCACAGGCCCACCATGACCCGAAGTGGTAGTACCTGTTAGGGTCCCATCTAGGGCTTAAATAGATTTTTAAAAATTGAGTATTAAGAAAATGTGTTAAAAAAATAGTTTGAAAAATAAAATTGAATACCTATCACGAATGAATAGAACAAAACATTTTTGGCATAAATTAACCCAACAAGGGTTGTCATGCCATGAAATCCAACCAACCAATCTTTAAAAAAAAATACAAGAAACATTATCAGATTAGCAGTGAAATTCAAAATTATTTTACCAAATTTCTCAATTAACTACAGTGGTACCTTGACTTACAAATTTGTTCCCCTCGTCAGAGATGCTGATAGGTACACGTCCTGCGTTTCTGATACATAAAAATCTAAAAGGACGCAGTAAAATCATATCCATGCATCTCAGTGTTTTCTTTTTTCTTCCCTCACCATTTCCAGCTAAATGTAAATACATTTCAATAGTTTCTTAGAAATGAATTGCACAGGATAGGTTACAAGGTAGGAGTTAGATGGCTTTAGTTGTTTCCCCAGATCATAAATAAAAACCCTACAATTTATTAAGAAACTTTACTTGGGGACTCATTCAAAGCAAATATGTGTATCCCAGGATGCACTAAATCAAAAAGCTATCAGCATCTCTGCTTCATAACTTAATTACCTTGTATATCAAATCAATTTTCCCCATTGAAATAAACTGAAATGCCATTAATCTGTTCCAGACACCCTAAAAAATCACCTTAATTTTTTTTTGTTAGATTTTTTTTTAATAAGAAAACTAGCCCAGTATATAAAAAAAAAATCAGTTATATTTGTTTCATAATTATCTGGACTCATTTTTCTAGATTTCCAACCTTGTCAATTCTCAAAAGTTTTTATATATATACAGAGACAAGGTTATTAATGAACCTGCAATATCAGAAGATGCTTACAGAATTTTGGGATAGAAATTTTCTAATCATTAAAACATTTTTTTTAATTATTTCTTTGAAATTGAATTGGACACATGGCCTAGTGGATAAAGGAGTTAGGTTAAGACAGTTCTAAGTGACAGTTATCTCTAGACTGCAGGTTTAATCCTGGTCAGGGGCAGCAGTAACATCTTATTATAATGGAGATTGTGTGTTTTTCTGTCTGTAACCGAAACTATATTCTTACTCAAGTCACAATTCTCTTAGTTATTGACATCACATTCTCCATGATTTTATTTTTATCTAAACCTTAATTATTAATAAAATTATCTTACATTATTAATACTGTTAACTATGTCTACATACTAGCAACATGCAATTATATTTATATATTCAACAAAATAGCGGTTTACAGTGTGAACGGGAAGGCTAATTTGCATATTAATATTAAAAAATCGAATTTAATAAATATGTGCTTAGTATTATTGATTTCTAACAGTTTGGTTTTATTTTAATGAATATAAGCAAAAATCTCTTCAATAAATCTTAAATGAAATCCAATAACAAGATAAAATAACTGTCATTTTATTCTTTACTTCCTCTTTTAACTAAATATTTAAATTAGAAAAAATAACAATGAACAACGAGAGTGATGGAAGAGTAAGTTTCAGTTGTTCCATTTTTTATTATACTCCCTCTGTTTCAAATCTTTTATCATACTCCCTCTGTTTCAAATCTTTTTATCTGTATTCTTATTTAGTTTCATTAGCCTTTCTAATTTAATACAATATTTTATTACATTAAAACTTAAATACTTGCACCCGGAGGGTGCATATATTTGCTAGTAGAATAATAATTAACATAGCTTAACACCTGTACCCCAGCTATGATTAGCGGAATGAGAACAGGATACCCCCATGGACTAAATAAAGGGTTGGGTTCAAAATTCCGTGATGACTCCTGATTACAACAAGATGGTTCTCAAGGCTGACAAGAAATATCTGAAGAAGGCCAGAGGGCACATTGGCTGAAACGTTGTACAGATAACAATGAAGATGAGGACAATAGTCTGAATAATACAAATAATACTATTTTTTATTTTCTTTATTGTTGAATAGTTTTGAGTTGAAATACTCTCTTAAAAAATAAACAATGATTGGTTTCATGATGAAGTCCTTTCGTGAAGAACAAAAAAAGAAAAAGGAAGGAAGTTTATAAGATGTTCTAAGTACAAAGCCGAGTTTACAAAACAGACATCTCACCAAAGATGTCAAAACAAGGAATTAGAGTTCCGGAATTTCCCAAAATTGGTAAAAAGCAAAAAAGATTACACTTTGCTAAAGCTTTTTACTTATGTATTTTAAGGGTGTTTTTTTTTTGGGGGGGGGTCTTTTTTTTTCTTAGTTGTTTTATTATATTTCATTTTTTTTTTTTTCTGTTTTTCAGTTGCATTTCTTCTTTTCTCTTTTTTTTAGGACATCTTTCTCTAAATGGTTTCATTTTTTTTTTTTCCACTCGACTTCTGCTGCCATTTTAATAAACTTCTTCTACTTGAATAATTTTCACTAAGATTTCATTCCTTTTGGTTTGATTCTTGGAATTTTTTCTACTCTGTACAATTTTGTGACATTCAGTCAGAAACTTAAGAACAGTCTGTCAGTGAGTATTGATGAGTAAAATTTCTCAGAACTTACTTGACTTGGCCAAAATTTCTTGTATTACTCTGATAATTGCAGACATCTTGGAATTCTCAATTCTTCTGATAAGGAATTACCAAAACCATCTCTATTGTAACTCTAGTATCAGAGTTAACAGAGAAGTTTTGTCAAACATTATAAAACATAGTTTGAATAATCCAAATGATACTAATTATCAAGCCACATCTCAAAAATTCAGAAATGATATCCCAACACTTTTGTTTGCGCAATCATTAAAATGTTCAAACTTAAGAAACAAGCAATTTCCAATACAATTTGCAACTTCATAGTGTTGGAGATGCATTCACGTTCATTCTGATCATTATAATTCATGGTTATTGGAACTCTAATCTGTCTACCTATTAATGCAGAAGGAATTTGGGACCAAGTAACCAATAAGCACCCCAACTGGGAGCTGTTTTGAAAGGAACACCTTTTGCTTTTCACCATAAATTCCCGGTTGGTTGTTTACAAACAATAGACGATTTTTTTTTATTAGAATTTCACTGTAAGATTTTTTTAAAAGTTTGTTCATGTATATTTACAACCCAAAGGCAAATAGTTTTTATTTAATCAGAAGAGAAATGCAGATATGTTTATTTTAATGAAAATAGTTTTTATTCACAAAGTATTTTTTATGTTTATTTAAATAAAAGGATGTTAGAACCAATAAATAACTATTTTTTTTAAATTAAAATCAAAAAACTATTTTAGTATAAAAATGTGCCTTTGGATTGTAAATATACATGAACAAACTTTTAAAAAATCTTAGTGAAATTCTAATGCAAAAAAATTGTCTGTCATTTGTAAACAAACAGCTGGGAGTTTATGGTGAAAAGCAAAAAGTGTTCCTTTCAAAACAGTTCTCAGCTGGGGTGCTTATTGGTTACTTGGTCCGGAATTTGTACTCTGCCAACATGCAGAATAGTTTGATAGCTCAATAGTAATTTCAGTAAGTAAGTCTCTATTTATAAATTATTTATAAAAACAGACAATTCCATTCTCATTATTTAGGTACTATATGACAATTATAATGATTAAGTTTTTTGTAAGTTACCATAAAACAGCAAAAATAGCTCAGAGTAGCAAGGTTTTTAATTTGCACAATAGTGCAAAAAAGCTCTTAGAGAATAAAGCAATTTTCAATTCAATTCAAAATTTAATAAGGATCAGATTGCTTCTTTTTTTTTCTGGCCAAGGGTGGGTAACTCCTGAAATGAATTTTTTTATAACACTATAAATCAATAAAAGAGAAATTAAAATGGTTTATTTCTTTTGATGATACTTTAAAAAAAGGTAGGATTTGACCAAGGTCACAAGTATGGGGCATCCTGTTAGGAGAAAACTCCCATTGATGACACTTTCAAATATAGTCAATTGTCTTCATTTTTTTCATTTTCATCATAACATGGTAGGAGTTAGATGGCTTTAGTTGTTTCCCCAGATCATAAATAAAAACCCTACAATCTATTAAGAAACTTTAGTTGGGACCCATAAATTTTCCCAGGGACTCATTAAAAGCAAATATGTGTGTCCCAAGGATGCACTAAATCAATAAGCTATCAGTATCATGGATTAAATAAAGGGTTACGACATGAAGGCTCCTGTTAAATATTCTATAATATTTTCACTTGGCGTCAGGATTGAACCTACAACCTAAATACGATTATTAGAATGGTATTAACTCAACCCTTCTATCCATTGTGTCATGTAACAATTTCTTCTAAATCTATTTGGATGCTTCTAAAAGTTAAAATTCAACATCAATCTTTATTTCCTATAAATTTCTTTATAGGTCACACCTTTACAGATGAATGACCTTTCTGTCTCAGTTTTGTGAATACAAGTCTAATAAATTCAAAGCAGAAACAAGAATAGAACAGTCTTGTCCAGTTTATGAAGAACAATTTATACAAAAGCCTATAAAGTAGGAAAAGTAACCTTTATTGAACAGCACATCTCATAAGATATTGTCCATCGTGATGAATTAGACCTCGGCACTAAAAGAAAAATTGAATAAAACATATTTAGTGCAAAGAACAGTGAAATAAAAACTATTCATATAAGTTTTATATAATAAAAAATATTTGTTTGAATTTTTGATTTGGGGTTGGTAATTTGTATTATTTTGATTTTTTGGACTGTTGTCCTTTGTGTGTCCAATTATAGACAGATGATGCAACAACTTGGGTTGAGTTAATAAAGTTTTAAGTGAGAATCATTTGTAGGATTGCAGGTTCAATCCTGACTATAGGCAATAATAACATAGAATATTTAACATAGTTTAACACTTGTATCTGGTCATGGTTAATGGAATGAGAACAAACTAACCCAATGGATTAAATAGTTTGAAGTTCCGTGAAGGCTTCCGATTTTGACAATATATCAGTGAATCAAATGCCACAATACTGCCAACTACAATGAGTATCTTCCATGGCTTGAACTCCTTTGGTCATGTGATATATGTGTCACAAACTAGCATGTACCAAAATATTGCAAAACTTTTGACTCTCCCTTGAAAATAAACTTTGCTTTGTTCAAGCTGGTCCAATTAAACAGTTTTGTGGTAATTTATCTTGATTTTTATAGACTTAGCTCTCTCTCTCTCTCTATATATATATATATATATAATATATATATATATATATATGGTTGGTCAAGCTCAGTCGGTAGAGTGTCCACCTGGGAACCACAAGATTCCTGGTTTGAAACCAGCCCTCGCCAACTCAGTGTATGAGTAGCACAGGGATATGTGTGGTAAAGTAAGGAGCTGATGGTAGGTGCGGTGATCCACCTCAGATGCTAAAAAACAATCTCCTTTGGGGGGAAAAGGGAATACACTTCCTCGCTGTCTGGTTGATACTGACTTTAAATCACATGACGATTTATATAGTATGATATATCAATTTTGATGATGTAGTTTGCTATATTTATGAATAAAGAGTGCTCAATATCAGTGATGAAGCATATATATCTAAATTAGAATAATAGCCATAGTGAATGGCATTTGGTAACTTTCTTACCTATGTCATCTTTAGACTTAGTCTGAGGATCAATAACCGAAAAACAGACTGTTTATGTTATCCTAATATATATTTTTTTTTTGGGGGGGGGGATTATGTGCTTAATTGAAGTCATACCTAATTTTGAAAATTAATGAATTGATAATCAATGAATTAGGCGGGCATACCTATTCAAATGTATGCCTGCCTAATTCATTAATTATCAATTAATTAATTTTCAAAATTAGGTACGGCTTCAGTTAAGCACATATTCTCCCAAAAATTGTTGGCTAAAAAAATGCCATTTCAAACACATTGTTTGTTTGTTTACTTCTCATATATATATATATATATATATATATATATATATATATATATATAGTGTGTGTGTGTGTTTGTTCATGTGGATATTATTGATTTACCTGCACCTGCAGTAGGAAGTGTCTTTGCTATTTTAGCACTGAAACAAATTAGCCCAAAATACCTGGGTGGAATTAAGGCCTTGTTGCTTCAATTCATAAATAAAATTGTTATTTCTTTCCCTTTGTTTTAGGATGTTGGTCCATTTATAATTCTTGCCAACATAACAACCTGATTTGCTGCAAGAAACAATTGAAAGTCTTTCTTCCTCCATTTACACTGAGATAGAATCAACTTTATAAAGCCTTACAAATCAATGCTTTTCTATTGTAAAATCATTTTCAAAACTGTTTTTTTTATAAGATCATGTACAATTCATTCCTATGGTAAAATCATTTACAATGTATTTTTGTAGTAAAATCATTTCCAATGCTTTCTTGTAGTAAAATTATTTCCAATATATTTAGTAAAATTACAATAGTCCACTCTGCCTACTTTATTTACTACTACTACTGTTCTTCGGCAAGGATGGCTTTGGCATTAAATACCTCCCAAACGTTGATATGCCATTAAAACACAGAAACTAGATCAAACCTTATTTTTCTTAGTTTATATAACGACTCATTGACCAGAATTCAGGTTCTTCTTTCACACTTCTTCCACACTCCTTCAGCCGCCTTGAAATCTCTTGGGACTCCTAAAAAACTTTCTCAGGACAGAACTTATGTTAAATTTGTTCAAATTCTGGTTGCCATTTTAGGTGTTTAGTTCTGTTGGTAAATCCAATTTGATATTGAGTTTGGGTTCAGTTGGTTAATCCTTGTAATCTTAGTCTGTTGTGTTCCTTGAAATTCCTTCTGGCAGAAAATCCAATTAGCAATTAATCTGAGAACAGTAAACAACAATCTTAAGTGCTTTTCTGTACTTGTTTCTGAATGGCCAATTTTCACTGAAAGTTCCTGCTGCAGTTGGGAAAGTTCATAAATAGAAGTGGTGATTTAGCATACATCTTATACCAACAGAAAATTCAACAAAAATGTTTATTGTGAATTATCTTGAAGAATTTGATTGCATGTTCCAATTTTCGTGAGACGTTTAACCAACCACCCTCGTAATAATCCGAGATTAATCAGCTGAATGTAAATTCTAAGAAGCCAACATAAACTGTATATTTTCACACTTCTTCAAGGTTAATATTGATCAGCTGATTTTCAATCAGGGTTTCAATAATCGAGAAATAAAATGACACTCATTACTTTCTACACTGATCTATCACCCCCCCCCCACTCTATATGCACATATATTGTTTTTTCCTAAATTCTAACTTCCACCTTTTCCTTCTCTTCCTACTCCATCTCTTTCTCTTTTACTTCTGCCTTTTTAGCTGCTGCCTTCTTTTACATGTTTTTTTTTTTTTTTTCTTTCTCTTAACAAATCCTTTCTGCTAACTCATTGTTAAAACCAATTACTAGAAAAGTGTAAATATAGATACAGAACATATATTACTTCATAACTGGTAGACATGACATAACCCCAGATGGGTTGATATGCCATTAAAACCAACCAACCAGTTCTCTCCTATCTTTCACCTTCTCTTTATCATCTTTGTTTTTCTTTCTTTCTTTTCCTTCATTCTATCTTTCTCTTTATCATCTTCTTTACCTCTCTCTGCTTTCTTTTTCTATTCATTCAATTCTTCACTCTATCCCTCTTTTTATTCTCTCTTCACCTTCCTTTTCTCTTCTCTCTCTCTCTCACTCTCTATCTTTCTCTCTCTCTCTCTCTCTCTCTCACTCTCTCTCTACTCTCTCTCTCTCACTTTCTCTCTCTCTCTCTCTCTCTCTCTCTCTCTCTCAGTTCTTCTCTGTATCCCCTTCCTTATCCTCTACATTCAATTCTTCATTCTATCCCTTTCTTTATTTTCTCTTCACCATCTCTCTCTCTCTTTCTCTTTCTAATCTGCTTTTTTCTCTCTCCTCTTCCTTCTCCTCTACATTCAATTCTTCACTCCATCCCTCTTTATTTTCTCTTCACCATCTTCCTCCTGCTCTCTCTCTCTCTCTCTCTCTCTCTCTCTCTCTCTCTCTCTCTCTCTCTCTCTTAATTCTCCACTCTATCCCTCTTTTATTCTCTCTTTACCATCAGCTTTTTTTCTCTCTCTTCCTTTTCCTCCCCATTCAATTCTTCACTCCACCCCTCTCTTTATTCTCTCCCTCTTTATATCTCCCTATATTTTTCTTTTTATTTCCTTTTCAACACCCAATTAATAACCCACCAACTAATCACTTGCCCTCAACTTCTGGTCGTATTGGGCATGATACCATTTGGAAAATTTTCACAATTATCTTCTAATTAATTGCTAGTGGCAATTAACTCTACAAATTTAAAATACCCCCCTCTCCCCCCACCCCACACCCCACTCAACTGCCACTCCCTACTTTTCGCATTCAACAGGAAGTGGCAAGGAAAGGTACATTATATTTCCATTCCAATTAAAGAATTAAGAAACTTTGATTTTCATTAAGAGAACTGAATCTCACCAATTTGTCACACACAACCCAAGATAATTTGGCTACTTAATGATTTCACAGTTGAAATTATTATCAACACTCCATGTCTAAACTCTAAAAGATTCTATAAGGATTTTCATGGGGAATAGACGTGTGTATGAAACTGGTGGTCACCCTTGTTAATACATATATGACCATGCATTTGTCATAAACTTTATATCTCATCATGGCATGCTGACATCACAGGTTCACTTGACCCTCTCTCTCCCGACATTAGTTTGTATCGGTCATCATAACCTCTAAAAGATTCTGTTGGTTGGTTGGTTGGATTTTATAACAAGTCAATTGTAATATATATATATATATATATATATATATAATCCAAAGATCAGGTGAAGAAATCTTTCTTACGACCTAGTAGATTTTTAAAAGTGTCATAGTTTGCAGAGCTCAATGTGTGCTCTTATTGTCAGTCACAGAGCTAAATTATATCTTATATCAGTAAAAAATAACAGAAGATATAGATTTTTAGCTTATAGCCTATTTCTGGGAACCTAGAGAAACTGTTTAGTATCTCCCATCTTCAGATGCAAAATGATCATTTCCTGTAATTCTCAATGTATGTAAATAAATATTTCAATGTAAATAATTAAAGGAATTATGACGTTGGTGGTGATTTAGAGTCGATTAAAGGCACGCATAATCTCTTTTTATTTCATTATAATAAGATATAAAGAAGTGACAAAAATATCGCTCTGCCTGTAAAAGGGTTTTCACCGTACTCCTTGAATTCTCACGACTACTATCGCAAGAAAAAATAGAAAAAAATATAAAGATTGAATAATGATTATATAATAATCATCAAGGACAAATAACTAAGGGAATTGGGACGTGGGTGATGATGTAGTTTTGGTTAAAGACAGACATATAATCTCTCACTCTTTTCCTTAAATTCTCACCACTACTATCGCAAGAAAAAAATAGAAAAAAAAAATCTTATTGCGTTTGTGTGTTGAATTTTCTCGATTCTGTCCATCTAATTTGAATTTTTATGACCACAATAATTGTATTGATTCAATCTTTGCTGTCTGTCACACAATATTAACCATTTCATCTTAAGTGCAAACATGTGTCTGTGCTTTATTTATACCCTGCAAGATGCATACGGGGCTCCAATTATATTTGACGTCCATTTCGCTTGCGCTGAATATTCCTTGCAAAAGGCATCTATAAATTTCCATCTATATTCAGACAAACCCTGCTTTATTTTATCAGCTGGACAAATCAGACTCTCGCCACCCACCTTCCTTGTCTCGCAGAATGTCTCATGACTCCTCATCTGCTGCTAAAAGACAACATGATTAACACAACTACTTTTATCTTTCCTTCTTTTTTTTTTTTTGTAACTTGGCAAGACCGTGTCAAAAGAAAAGAAGAGAAAAGACAAAAAAAAAAAAAAAGCAGCTTGTCTGATCTTCACCACCTGCAACCTTTGTTTGCACTTAAACTCTCTTTTATTTATAAGTCGAGTCGATGGGGTGGCCTAAAATCGGTATTAGCCAGTCAGCGAGGGAGTCTATCCCTTTTTCAATAGCGCTAGACCAAGGAGATTGTTTTAGCATCTGAGGTGGAGCGCCAAAATAATTTTTGAATCATTCAAAATGCTTTAAGAGGAAATTAATCATCTTCTGAACCCCATTATATTCAATCGTATTGGTTGAATAGGGACTTCCATAATTAGTCATATATATATATATATATATATATATATATGTATTTATTATGGAATTGCATAGTATAATGGTTACCATCGTAGGAAATGTTCATGGCAAGACTAGTTCAATTCCTGGATGAGACTGTTTGTATTTCATATAGCACTAATACCCTTTATGAAAGGTGTGAATCTAACTATTCTCCCTCCAGCTATGGGTAAATAGTAGGGTAGACTGGGCTTTTAAAACCAATATAAGAATAGGAAAACTGTTAAACTACACTTAAGAAATTGACCTTGTGTCACATCCTACTCACGTGGGAGAGTTGGTAGGTATATATATATATATATATATATATATATATATATATATATTTATTTACAAACCCCTCTGCATGAGCAGGATATGACACAAGGTCAATTTCTTAAGTGGAGTTCAACAGGTTTGAATTCAGAGTATTCCTTCTCCTAGACTGGTTACCTAGCCCAGTCTGCCTTGCTAGTTACCCATAGCTGGAGAGAAAATTAGATTCATACCTTTCCTAAGGGTATTAGTGCCATGTGAAATGCAAACAGCTTCATCCAGAATTGAACTTGAGTCAACAATTCCATTTCCCACAACTCTAACCATTACACTACGTGCCTTCATTAGTCACATATGTATTTATTATGGAATTGCATAGTGTAATGGTTACCATCGTAGGAAATGTTCATGGCAAGACTAGTTCAATTCCTGGATGAGACTGTTTGTATTTCATATAGCACTAATACCCTTTATGAAAGGTATGAATCCAACTATTCTCCCTCCAGCTATGCATAAATAGTAGGGTAGACTGGGCTTTTTAGCCTTGGCTACGAAAACCAGTCTAAGAGAAGGAAAACTCTGAATTCAAACCTGTTAAACACCACTTAAAAGAATTGACCTTGTGTCACATCCTACTCATGCAAAGACTTATTGTATTTGACAGCATATAAGATGCACCCCCATTTCAGCAGATCAGATTCAGGAAAAAAGTTTTTAGTGTATTTGAGCATATATTGTTGAAAACAGTCTAGCTGTGCATTACACAAGCAGAAATATAGCTGTATAAAAGCAATTTGGCTGTACAGGTAAGCAATAAGCATACACAAAACATCTCAATAGCAGGAAATTTTGGAAAAAAAGTGCATCCTATATGCCGTCAAATATGGTACATTGTTCAGCTCTGTGCAGATACTAGATGTCATGAGGAAGACTTGCCAAGAGCAATGGATGGATGGTGGCAGAGAGTCATCAGTGGGAATCCGTGCTGTCAGTGCAACATGATGATAAAAATATATTTTTGCAAAATTGACTTCCATATTACAGAGTAAAGTAGGACAGAAAACAATTGACTTAGGTTTTCATCTATTGTTATTAAGGATGTTAATGTAATTGCATTTTGAATAGTTTTTGTTTTGAAATAAAAGCTGTTTGTTTAAAGTGTTATATAATGATAAACAATAGACATTTGGTTTTACTGACAGGGACTTCAGGTTGACTGACTGCCAGTTTATAGGACATGGCAAAACATTTTTAGCAAGAGTTCCCAGAAATATGTTTTGTGCACCGGAAAATTAGTTGTTTTGTTACCCTAATTTCTTGTTGCCCTACCCACCAGAACTGAAGAAGAATGTATAAATCACAATAGCTGATAATTTCATATTCATAAATTGTCTCCCTTATTGTATACATAATCTTAAAAGGTTCTGCTATGATAATGTTTTGTTAAAATGTTATTGCATTTAAATATAGACAGTTCCGGCATTAATAAGATAATATTTTACTGATAAGGGTACATTATTATCATTATAATGGACACCTACTGATTCTACTAAGATATATAAATATTACCTTTCATAAAATAGGAAGTTTGGTTTGGTTTCTTTATTAGCATATTGACCTTCATGGGTTATTTAATGCCAAAGCCATCCTTGTAGAAGAATAGTAGTAGTACTATTTAACTGGATGGGAATAAGGGGGTTCATATCTTTACCAAGGGTAGTAGTCCAAAAATGAACATAATTGCACAACTGGAATTTGAACTCACTTACTATGATGTCACAGTCCAGCACGTTAACCACTACATCACAGGAAGTCCATCATTGATGGTTGGTTTATAAGGATATAGACTTGCACAGTTATTAACTGAATTTGCTGTGTATGCAGTTATCTTACAAATACAAAAAAAAACAACTTTTACATTAAGATCAAAAAAGTTTATACAATGACTGTAGGAGGATTTATAATCTAAAATAAAATTTCTAAAAATGATATAAGAGAATTTAACCAGTATTCAACATTTTTAAAGACAGTATCCTTTTCATAACTTATTATTTTCATATATCTCAGATGCTCTTTTGGAATATTTTACCATTTTAAATTCTGATATTTTACTTAAGTAAATTGTTTTTAACAATTTATTAGCTCTAAATTAAAACTCTATAAAGATATTCTGATGTATATTCAAATTGCCACTATATTATATTGTATTATATAATCATGTTGTATTATGATAATGTTATATTCACAATTAACTTCAAAATAAATTTGGTGTTATCTGAAATATAATATTTTACATTATCAACAAAATTAACAAATGTGCTTTTTCTGAATAAAATACAAAGGTGTATCAATAAGTCTATAACCTTATGTAGTTATTAACTGAATTGTGATCTGAAATTTTCACTGTATAATATTTTCTCTATATGATTGATAAAGAATTGTTAGGTTAAGTGCAGTGATAAGGAAAATGATGTATCATAAGGTGTATCAATAAGTCTATAACCTTATGTAGTTATTAACTGAATTGTGATCTGAAATTTTCACTGTATAATATTTACTCTATATGATTGATAAAGAATTGTTAGGTTAAGTGCAGTGATAAGGAAAATGATGTATCATAAGGTGTATCAATAAGTCTATAACCTTATGTAGTTATTAACTGAATTGTGATCTGAAATTTTCACTGTATAATATTTACTCTATATGATTGATAAGAATTGTTAGGTTAAGTGCAGTGATAAGGAAATGATGTATCATAAGGTGTATCAATAAGTCTATAACCTTATGTAGTTATTAACTGAATTGTGATCTGAAATTTTCACTGTATAATATTTTCTCTATATGATTGATAAAGAATTGTTAGGTTAAGTGCAGTGATAAGGAAAATGATGTATCATAAGGTGTATCAATAAGTCTATAACCTTATGTAGTTATTAACTGAATTGTGATCTGAAATTTTCACTGTATAATATTTACTCTATATGATTGATAAAGAATTGTTAGGTTAAGTGCAGTGATAAGAAAAATGATGTATCATAAGGTGTATCAATAAGTCTATAACTTATGTAGTTATTAACTGAATTGTGATCTGAAATTTTCACTGTATAATATTTACTCTATATGATTGATAAAGAATTGTTAGGTTAAGTGCAGTGATAAGGAAAATGATGTATCATAAGGTGTATCAATAAGTCTATAACCTTATGTAGTTATTAACTGAATTGTGATCTGAAATTTTCACTGTATAATATTTTCTCTATATGATTGATAAAGAATTGTTAGGTTAAGTGCAGTGATAAGAAAATGATTGTTGAAAAATATTTGTATAAATTAAATTCTTTATCTTTTATTATTAGGCTGCAGAATTATTGATTTACCTACTTTGTTTCTGTTAGGCCAGCAAATTAAAAATAAAATGTAGTACAGACTTTTATTTTATAACATTTAATATAAATAATGTATTCAAATCATAAAGAAAGTTAAAACAAAAACACTTATAAATATGCAAAACACCCCCACATCAATAGACCAGTACACACACACACATGCACACACACACAAGAATATACACTAGTTGTTAATAAATAAGATTTACTCTAGATATTAATAAATTTGACTTTAAATTAAATACTCTGTGTTAAATGTATGCAATCCATAACCTAATTTGTCACAAACAGCATATCCCCATTATAACAAGATAATGTTAACTAAACAACTGACCTTACATAAAATAATATGAATTTCTCTTGCCATTTTCTTAATAATTAATTCATGTGATCAGGCTGTGGATAAAATATATATATATATATAATATAAGTGCTTATTGGAGTACCTAATTTTGAAAATTAATTAATTAAAATGAATTAGGCGGGAATACTATTAAATGTATGGCTAAACAAATCGAGAAAAATCAATCTCTGTATGTACATTTGGGCCTATTAGGCCTCATCAGCAGAGCTATAGATCGGAAGACCGCCCTGTGCGTGATTTGAAACCGGACTGCCAAGCGATCTATAGCTCTGCTGATGAGGCCTAATAGGCCGAAATGTACATACAGAGATTGATTTTTCTCGATTTGTTTTGCCATACATTTAATAGGTATTCCCGCCTAATTCATTATTAATTAATTAATTTTCAAAATTAGGTACGACTCCAATTAAGCACTTATTCTCCCAAAAATTATCGGCAAAAAGCCATTCTAAACAAACCGTGTTTATATATATATATATAATAATATCTTTTGTTGATGAGATTTTATCTCGAAATATTAAGAATAAATTAGAGGTTAACAAACAACATCATAGTTACCTTATTTTTCTTTACACTTGCATTGTGATAGCCTTCAAAACCAACCGCCAATATAAACACAATGCTTCAAGCAAATTATAAAACACTTTAACTTATAGATTTATTTTTATGGCAAACTTCATGAAAATCCATCTGAAATTGTAGTCCATAAATTTACAGGGGAACAAATAGAACCAGACACAAGAATTTTTGTTTTGTTTTGTTTTTAAGGAAATTTAAAGAAAAGAGAAATTGGTCTATTTTCAAATTGTATTAGTTTATCTTTAAAATTTTATAATAAAAAAAATCCATAAGGTTTTTAGCTTTATCATAAGTCAAGACAGTAAAGATATAGAAAGAAAAACCTTAGATTTCTCTCACGTTTTACTATTACTCTTTAAATTCTGGTCCTTTGCTCTACCAATGAACCCACAATTGTATTGCACAAGACAATGATTTTATAATTCTGATCTTAATGGAGTTTTAATTAATGTCAGCTGATTTAAGTTGTTTGGCTGAAGATCTGGTCTCCTTCTTGATTTTCTACCATCATTGGCTTTCTAGAAGTGCATGCTTTCTCTTGTGAGTGGGTGGCTTAATGTCAATAAAGATAAAAGTGCTTACTGTAACATGATGGTCAGCAAATTCCTTTCACAGACGAGTCAATTCAGTCTTTTCTAAGTTTTCCTTTTTGCTTAACTGAATTAATCTTAGTAGATAACTATTTATAGATGTCTGGTTTTGATTAATATTTACAAAGCTAATGTCACAGGACTACTTGTTAGTATTATGAGTTTGATCCTCACCGAGTGCATCACTTATATTCCAACATCATGGCTCTGACAATACCTAGTTTATGTGGCTCTGCCCCAATGAGGAGGGGTTAGATTTTAGAAATAATGTGCTAGATGGCCAGTGAGCAAAAATCTTCCTCTGTCCTTTTACAGGTCTTGTTTTTTGTTCTGCAAGGTGTCTAGATAACCCCCTCACCAGACGGCATATCAACCTCAGTGGGTCATTTCATCATCATGTCGCGTAAGCAGCACGGATATCCATGACAATCTCTCGCCAACCTTCCCTATCACTCATTGCCCCTGGGAAGTCCTCTGTGCAGCATCCAGAATCCTCGCATAGTTGGTCAATGTAGGTCATTAGTGGGCATCCTACGTTAGCATGTCCATGTGTTGGCTTCCACTGGATAACGTCGCTTATGAGCTTGTCCCCGCTTCTCCAGCAGTGTCCTGCATGCCTAGTCCATCTCACCCGGATGGTTTGTGAGATGGGGGGCAAGTGACCATATAGTTGCTTCTTTGTGGGGTATTGCTTTTACTGATTCTACTAAGATATATAAATATTACCTTTCATAAAATATGGAGATGTCTCCTTTCTTTTTGAAGCACATGAACTCGGTTTTATCGGAGTTCACATAGAGGCTGATATTCTTTGCTGCCTCCTCCAAGCTATGTAGTAGTGACTCAGCCTGGGCCAGTGTATCTGCAAGAAGCACAAGGTCATCAGCATAGTCTGCAACTGTGACTGTTTGTGCAGGATATCGCCTGCTTCTTGCCTTTCTTAGTGTAAAGCCTTTTTCTTTTATGGTATCTAATGATGTTCGAAGTGCATAGTCTAGGCATATTATAAATATATATGGTGCTAATGTATCTCCTTGTAGAACTCCAGCGGCGATGTCAAAGAAATCTATGTCGCCATCAGGTGAGTGTACCATTGCTTTAGTGTCTTTGTAGAGCATCATTATAGCAGCAACCGTTTCTTTGGGGAGACCGTACGCTAGTAGTATTTGTTCCATTTTCCCTCTGTGTATGGAATCAAATGCCTTGGAGAAGGCTATGAATAACAGCATTGCTTCTAGATTCTTTGCTCGAACCCCTCCTATGATCCTTTGAATAGTCAGGATCTGGGAGGTTGTGTAGATTGGTGTTAGTTGGGTTTGTTTTATTATGTTGGGCTTTTTTTTATATTGTTTCTCTTTTCTCTAACTGGTTCTGTCTCCCAGGGGACAGAGTGTTTGGCTCTTTCTTTGGTCGGTACGTACTCAGCTGCTGCTTCTAGGTGGGCACTGACAAAGTTTTCATATTCCTCGTTTGTGGTGTAGCTTTCAGTTGCCTCTTGGAGGATATCGAATTTGTTTCTTACTGTCACAGTGTAGTGATTGCATATATCACTGTTGGCAAGTGTCAACCAGTCGTATCATACAGACTTACTAGTTTGTTTTTTTTTCTGCTTAGGCTAAGTCGTAATTTTGCTGTGACTATTCTGTGATCGGAGGATACTCCTTCAAAGGAGGAGTATGCTTCGCAGTTCATTGCACTATTTATCCATTTTTTATTTCATCCTAATAAATAAAAAAGTGCGTCATTTAATGCCAATAAAGTTGTGAAATAAATTCATTCTTAATCAGTAATCAATTTTTTTCATAAATACATTTTTCTATTTAACCCATAGATGTGACCCTAACAGGTACTATCAATCCGGGTCAGATTGGACCAAGGAGCAATGGTGATAAAGGGTTGCTCCACATTCTCCAAACCTCCAGAACTGGAACCTCACCATCAGATAGAGTTTAACGTCATTTCCAGGACATGAAGACCCTCAGCCACCGCCTTCTAGCACCCATATGATAAAAAGGGTTGGAGCTTGACATAAGGGCAAAAGGGTAGGGGCAATCATATAGTTGCTAGGGCTTGACGTGACCAGCCGATTGATCAGAGGGGGCCTCTCTGACCACCCATCTAGCCTAAGAAATGGCCAAAGGGAGTATTGCAAGTGATGGACTACTTCAGCCACCTGGATTCCATCCTTAAGAATCACTGTTCGCCACCCACGGTCAACAGGTGACACCATTGGGAGAGTCCTACCCCTCTGCAGAGGTGCAGTCAGTACATTCTAACACCCCAGCCAACAGGGCAGTGTGAATAAGGAGAGCATAACATTTGAATTTTATTTTATTTTATCCACTGAGACAAGTTTATTAGAAAGTTATGTCATAAAAAAAATTGATCATAACCTCAAAAATGTTTTTCTTTTCCTCTTTTTCTTTTGTGATTCTTAATTCCCAAAATAGTCACACGTGTTTTCATTGAATTGATAAAACAGTCAGGAAGGTGATTTGCATTTTCTAATCAAGATAAATTAATAAAGTCGGTTTAAAGAATTTAATTATCAGTTTTGAAATCTTTTCTCAGTTCTTTAATTTTTCATGTCCACTTTTATTAAATTCACTTTAATTTGATTTAATGATTTTTATTAAATTCAGAATTGGGAGCAAATTTTGTTGATTCCAACTTAGATGATTGGATATTATTATACCTTTTAATAAACACTGTTTTTTAAGTAATTATGAAAAGGAAGGGAAAACTAGTGTTTTTCTTGGAAAAATATTTGATTATTTTCTGTTTGACCAGAGTTAATACCAGGTGGTGAACCAAGATCATTTCTGCCCTGTCGGCTGGGACAGAAGAATATACTGAATGCAACTCTGCAGAGGGGTAGGATCTTCCCAATGCGGCCACCTGTTGGCCATGGTTGGCGATCCATAATGCTAAAGGATGGAATCCTGGTGGATGAGCAGTCCATGACGTACAACACTCTTAGACTAGATGGGCGATTGGAGAAGCTACCTATGATCAATTGGTTTGTCATGTCAAGCCCTAGCACCTATATGATTATCCCAACCCCTTTGCTCTTATGGCAAACCCCTAAACCTTTTTATCATATATGTGTTAGAAGGCAGTGGCTGTAGGTCTTACTGTCCAGGGTATGACAATGGTAAAGTTCTAATTTAGGAACTCTGGGTAGTGTGGAGGACCTCTCATCGCCATTATTCTCAAGTCCACTCTGACTCGAAGTTGGGATGAAACTGGAATGGTCCTATCAATGGTAAAAATGGAAAAATGAGTTGAAAAAATTTTGAATGCCCATAAAGGAATAAGACAAAAAGATTTTCCGCATAAAATAACCCAACAAGGGTTGATATCCCATAAAATCCAACCAACCAAGCTTATTTCTATTGGAAATCAGATTCAGATAAAACAAAAAAAACAGATGAGATAAAGTATCTATCTTATATATATATATATTCAGTGCCATCTAACCATCTGACCAACAAACTTTGTCTCTGTGAACATCACTGTAGCATAGTTACCAATGACTGCTATATCACTGATGACTAATATTCTATCATATATACTAACAACCTTCAAAATCATTGTTAGCCTGATGCTATAATTTGAATCCAATTGGGTGCTGACCAGCACTGACCATAAGAAATGCTCTCTACCTTCTTACAATTCCTTTATCTGACACATTATGATTGGGATAGATTTAAATAGACTGAGATAGATACTGTGTTATAGTCACCAATGGCAACTATATTAGTGATGACTAATGTTTTGATGGTAGAGGAGAAAAACAAAAACACAATACGTTTTAAGTTTTAGGACCTCTGTTGCTTTTTATACCCTTTATTTATCTTTTCTATGGAAAATAATGAAAAAGAGGTAAAAAGTTTTTTTAACTCCCTCTCGGGCAAAAATAAGTTGTAGATACTGGTTTCCCCCAATTTTCCCTTATAAAAGGATGTGCGCTTAGTTGTCGTACAAACAAACATACAGACATAATCTTTCTTTTATATACAAGGTGGGTCATAAAAGTATCGAGATTGAAGCTGTATTTACCAAGATAGAAATGAACAATGAATGAAACATTAATTTTTTTAGAATACAAGGCATGTTAAAAAGTACAAAAAATCTTGATACTTTCTTGACAAAACTTATCTCTCTCTCTCTCTCTCTCTCTCTCTCTATATATATATATATATATATATATATATATTATATATATATATATAATCATTAAATGTTGTTTTTTATATAAAATATACTTAAGAAGATTTTCCCTTTTTTTTTTCTTCAATATAACCACTTAAATAATAATTATCATAAATATCAAAGCCTATTACATTGGCAATTCCCACAAGAATTGGTTTATTGGTCAATAGTCAATACCAATTTAGCTAAACATTTCATCTTTTGCACCTAGTTACTAGAATCTCTCTTATACAGGAAAACCATATTTCATCCTCTTTGTACAGATTTTAATTTCTGTTAATATTCCTAACCATTTCCCAGAATTTATCTAAATCCATGAACCAATTCAATGTTTATAAAAATCAAAATATAGGTCTATCCAATATTAAATTTTACTTCCAGTTTCATCCCAACATAAACGTACTTGTTTAAGTTGAGGGTCCCAAGAGGAATTTAACTGTCATCATACTTATATGTGCCCATGTAACAAAACCTAATAGTTTGGTGTGTGGGGGAGGGTGTTTCCCCATGTTATTCCAAGAAATACTTGAGGTAAAATGAATAAGTTATTTCAATACAAAATACTTCCATGCATAATAAACAAGTTGATTCAAAGTGTAAAAAAAAAAAATTAAGAAATGTTCAATTCTGTCAATTGAACAGTTCAAAGATGCCATTGAATGAGCTTATATATTGTATGACTGTAGCCTTAACAATGGATGAAATTTGAACATTTCTTTAGTACATTTCTTTTTCTCTTTCACTGCTAATTTTCTAATACATTTCTTTTTTCATTTATCTTTCTTCTAAATTCATTTTACACTTCTTTCTTTTTCCTTCAAATTTGTTGTAAATTTCTTTTTTTCTTTTACTTTTAAATTTCTCATACCTTTCTTTTTTCATTTGCACCTGAAGTTTTCATACATCTTCTTTTTTTTTCCTTTTTTTCTTTTTCTTCTGAATTTCTTATACATTTTTTGTTTCTTTCACTTCTAAATTTCTAATACTTTCTTTCTTTCTAAATTTCTCTTCTTCTCTAAATTTCTAATACCTTTCTTTCTTTCTTTCTCTAAATTTCTAATACCTTTCTTTCTTTCTTCTCTAAATTTTCATACCTTTCTTTTTTTCTTTTGCCTCTAAATTTTCAATACATTTCTTTCTTTCACTTCTAAGTTTCTTATACCTTTTGTTTTTTCTTTCCTTGCTTTCCCTGCTTGATCAAAAAGTATTTAGACTGAAACTCTATTTTTTTTCTTAAAGATATGTACACCAGTGTAATTTATATAATAATAAATTGTTTATGTTGAAACTTGTGTTTAGACATTAGTGGCAATCCTCAATACTTTTTGATTAGCAGCCATGATATCTTTTTTATCCGTATTTTTTGGCCAGGAAGAGGATTTTACAACTGTATCACCTCCATACTAACAAAACCTGACTGCATGTGACGTTCTTGTTTACTGTACCAGAAATTTATCTCAAGGGTAAAATCTGAGTGTGTGGGTGGTCATTAAAGAAAATATAATGGCACAGCTTCATGTGGAAGTTATCCCCATTATATTGTAGATGCAATAAGATACTCACTGTTGAAGTGGGATTAAAACTAGCATCCAGTTAGCAGACAAAGGAGCAAGCTGTAACTCCATACAGACCCCACATTGCTGGGAGCATAAAGCAGAATGATGGATATCTATCTAGCATTATATCTACACTGAGACCAGCAGCCAATCATGACTCAAAGAATAAGATCACCCAGATGTAAAAATGGAATATTCTACAGTGCTATAAATAACAATTGTTTTGTGTACAGATTCAGTTAGACTTAGTCACTCAATTCAACACTTCACAATATCTTTAAAAGGATTTTCTCACCTTGCTGGAATATGTTAATTGATTGGCATAATGGCATGTCAACCCATCGAGGGTAATTTTATGCCTAGACATTAGAGAATTGTGTTCATTATACATTAATATTTACAATTTTTGTATAGTTGTTTCTTCAGTGTTTTTTGCAAACACTTATATCAAATATTCCTTTCTAACAAAAATAATTTTCCCACAGTTGGATGCTTTCAATATTCTCATCTAATGTTAATAATTATATGGTTTCAAGTAATTGCTTCTATTTAATAATAGTCATTTGTTTGATGTTTCAAGTAACTAATTATAAAATAAACAAATATGTTTCAAGTAATAATTATAATCTTAATAAACAAATATAGTTTCAAGTAACTAATTATAATTCTTAATAAACAAATATAGTTTTCAAGTAACTAATTATAATTCTTAATAAACAAATATAGTTTCAAGTAACTAATTATAATTCTTAATAAACAAATATAGTTTCAAGTAACTAATTATAATTCTTAATAAACAAATATAGTTTCAAGTAACTAATTATAATTCTTAATAAACAAATATAGTTTCAAGTAACTAATTTAATTTCTTAAACAAAATATAGTTTCAAGTAACTAATAATAATTCTTAATAAACAAATATAGTTTCAAGTAACTATTCTTAATACAAATAATTTACAGTTATGACATCAAGTATTCCTATTTAATATGAATAATTTTTAAATAGAGCAATTTGACCCATAGATGGGGCCCTAAGTTTGTTTCATAGTGGACATGGGATAATAGCAATGAAGGATTGACTCCAAATTCCCAGGGCTCCAGAATTGGTGCCTCACCACTGGATGCAGTTTAAATATTGTATCTCACTTTCAATGAATTAGACTTACAGAGCATTAGTATTATAGTGAGTTTGATTCTCACTGAGTACTCAACATTCATGGCCTTGTGTCAGACTATTATCATTATTATTACTGGCATTTCAGTCTCAGAAGGACTATAATATAGTTGTTGTGCCCCTGAAATTACAGCGCCCTCTGTGACTGTAAATCCAATGTTAGAAAAACATTCTCGACCACAGATGTTGCATGTGAAGGCTGTCCCTGAAGATGTTGATGTGCCAGCACTTTGTTGCCGCTGCTTTCTTCCAGACCTCCTAGCTTCATGGTGTTGTACCAAGGTGACCTCAGACATGAACAGTCCTCTACAGAGAGCCTACCGCCACCAAGTTGTCAGACTAAGCTAAGCTTAATAAATAGTGGAACTATAAAATTCATGGAACTTTTGGTTTTCTTTGATTTTTTTTTTTTTTTTTTTTTTCTTTGGATTTTTTTCTATTTTTTTTTTGTTCTTCTGTAATTAGATTTTTAAGCAACAACTTAATCACTAAACCTTTTGGCTTGATCTACAAAAAGAGATGCAGCACCTGTTGATGCAGTTGTGTCCATCTGAATATAGATTAATATAGATTATTTTTTCTGACTGACTTCTTACCTAAAAAAGATCAAGAATTTTTTTTTAATCCATTTATTTTCTACCACATATATATACACACACACACATATGATATATATATATATATATATATATATATATATATATATATATATATATAAACTAGACGATTGGTTGGGAGGCCTCCTCCAATCAATTAGCTGGTCATGTCTAGCCATAGTACCTATATGATTATCTTGACGTTTTTGGTCTTATCGCAAAACCCAAACACTTTTTATCATATATGTGCTAGAAGGCAGTAGCGGAGGATCTTAGTGTCCTGGGTATGACATTAAACTGCATCTAGTGGTGAGTTTCTAATTCTGGAGCTCTAGAGTGTATGGAGTACCCCTTCATTCTTCACTCTGACCCGGAGTGGTAGTATCTGTTAGGGACCCATCTATGGTATAAATAGATAAAAATGGAATTTTTTAAAAATGTGAATACCCAACAAAAATGAATTAAAGAAAAACATCTTCAGCATAAAATATCCAAGAGTTAACATTCCATAAAAACCAACCCTCGCACAGCCATAGTAACATACACACACCATTACACTATATCTGCACCCAAGCAGAGGCACCATAGCATCAAACATCTTGAAATATTTCATTATAAGAGTTTTTATTATTTTGCTCACAGTATGTCATCTGCCTCAGAACCACAATTTTCTAGGTTCAATACTGTCTGTAGCCCACTCAGCATATGAGTAGCACAGGGATCTGTGCAGTAAAGTGGGGAGCTGACGGTAGGTGTGACACTCCACTTCACATGTATAAATATAATCTCCCTGGTCTAGTGCTAGTGAAAAGGGGATAGACTTCCTTACTATCCAGCTGATACCGACAAATAGCCACTCTGCCTACTTTACTTACTTTTATGAGTTCAGGTAAAAAGATGCTTTATTTATTACATGGTAGGTCATGGCCAAATGCCATTCTACATAAATTTTCATTTTGCAATTCTTTTAATTAGTCGTCTGCTTCTTTGCTAACTCAATTAAATGAATACAAAAAACTGACACAGTGATTATTCACATTGGCTTCATTTCTTTCCATTCTGCTACGAAGTCAGATTTAAAGGCAATATTTTTATTTACCTTTTTCCTTCATTCTTCTTCATGGCTTCCTTTTGTTTCTTCTATATCAGAACTTAAAAAGCTTAGAGAATTATATATTGGTTGGTTTGTTATTTTTTTTTAATGGCATATCAACCCTTGTGGGTTATTTAATGCCAAATCTTGTTTTTTTGAGTTTTTTTTTTTTTTTTATATATGCATTTACCATTTATATACAAATTGCACATGAAAGTATAGGTTTTTTTTTCTAAATTAAAATGGAAGCCACACATCAAAGTGACTAAAATAACCAATCTGGTTTCGTTTATTTGTTTAACAGTATATCAACTGCTTGTGGGTTATTTAATGCTGAAATTTGATTCATCCATAAATGTTCGATTATAATCATAATTATTTATATTTTCAATATTCCACTTCAATTATTTTTTTATACTTTATTTTTTTTATTGACTATAATAACAATTTTATATAGAGTTATATGATATCATGTATTCCCATCCAATACTTATAATCTTTAAACATATTTATTTGACCTACAGATGGGACCCTAACATGTACTACTACAGTGGGTCAGAGTGGACCTACTACCTCCCACTACCAATTCCTATGTTACTGCTCGTTGTTTTAAAAACGAGACACCTGAAACGGTCCATGACTTGCAACACTCCACTTTGGCACTTTCTTGGGCTAGAGAGGCCCCCTCCGATCAGTCGGCTGGTCATGTCAAGCCCTAGTACCTATATGATTGCCCCAACCCTATTGCCCTAATGACAAGCTCCCTTTTTATCATATGGTGCTAGTAGGCGGTGGTTGAGGGTCTACATGTCCCGGGAATGATGTTAAACTCTATCTAATGGTGAGGTTCCAGATTTGGGGAATGTGGAACAACCCTTCATCACTATTGCTCCCTGGTCTACTCTGACCCGGAGTGGTAGTACCTGTTAGGGTCCCATCTATGGGTTAAATAGAAAAACATGAGTTTATAAATAGAATTGATTATCCATTAAGAATAAATTTATTTCAAAACTTTATCGGCATTAAATGACCCACTGAGTTTGATATGCTGTAAAATAAAACAAACCAAACCTATCTAATTGCACATGGAAGTATAGTAGGTTTTTTTTATTTTTTTTTTTTTACTAAAAGTGAAAGCCACTCATCAAAGTGAAAATTTTGTGGACAAACTGTAGCAATTCTTTCTTGATCACCAAAGATATGTGCTGTCTGCCATTATCCTGAGAGAATATTACATCCTGTCTCTCTTCTTCAGTCAAACTGAAAACAATATTTGTTCAAATCAATTCTTTTTTCTTTTGGAAAGAGCTCATAATATAGACTTACCTTCCACTCATTGTGGCATTGCGGGATCTCGAAGGATGCTGGCAGACAAAGATGAGATGAAGTGATGACAAGTTCACATCAACAAACAGAACAAGTCAGACCGATGGACACAGAAAAAATACCACTCACTTTTATTATTGATGTTGCAACCTCCCTCTGGACCGGTGTCAAAAAAAAAAAAAGGGCGACAAAGTAGCATTCTTGAGTCAATAAAAGAAAGATCTATGTTTTACAAATTGTACCCCATGCCCAGTTCAGGGAAAGGGTCATTCCTTGTCGCTCTGCCAGTAGCTGACTAACTGCTCGATCCTTTTAAAAAATCCGCAACTCTCATGTGTGACTGTTTTGTGCACCTACCCATTTCTGGTCAGCCACACAGCAAGGCATCAAATTCACTGGTTGAGGAAGGTAGCCACTACATAACAGAAACTATATACAAGGTGTGTCAAAAAAGTAAGGAAATTTTTTGTACTTTTTGACATACCTTGTATTCTGAAAAACAATAACATTCCATTCATTTTTTTTTTTTTTTTTTTTTTTTTTCAGAATACAAGGTGTGTCAAATAAGCACCAATGTAAAACTGTATTTACCAAGTGGGAATTGAAGAATGAATAGAACGTTACTTTTTTTCAGAATACAAGGTTCGTCAAAATATTCAAAAAATCTCGATTTTCTGAATACAAGATTTTTTAAACTTTTTGACACACCTTATATTCTGAAAAACTTAAGGAATGGAACATTTTTTTCCAGAATACAAGGTGTGTCAAAAAGTACAAAAAAATGTTGATACTTTTTTGATACACCTTGTATACAGCACCACTTTTTTTTTATTTCATTAAAAAATTTAAAAAAACAGTATTGTTCCCACAAAAGACTGTTCCTTAATGTTTGTCTCATTGATTGACCTTGTTTGTGGAATAATGGTTATCATCATAGAAAACAAGGACACAACAAACCAGTTAAAATCCTAAAGCTGTTTGCATTTCATATACTGCTAATACCCTTGGAAAAATAGGAATCCAAATATTTTCCCTTCATCTATGAGGAAAACAGTAGGGTAGATTGGGCTATTTAACTATGATAGGGCTTCTAGTCTAGAAGAAGGAAAAATCTGAATTCAAACTTGTTAAACTCTGCTTAAAATTGTGTATCACATCCTGCTTGTGCAGAAGGGTTGTGTAAATACCTATTAAAAAAAATAGAATTTATCCACCTGATGTTGTGGAAGCAATACAATACTCACCGTCGCAGTGGGATTTCAATTACCGTCAAGTTGGCAGACATGGAAGAAAGCTGTAACTCAATACAGTCCCTGCACTGCTGAGACCATAATGCAGTATAATGGATATTTACCTATCACCATATCCACACTGAGACTAGCTGCCAATCAGGACTCAAGGAATGAGATCACCCATATGCAAGTATGGAATATTCCAGAGTTTTATAAATACCAATTCCTTTATTTACAAATTCTGATACTTAGTTGTTGCTCAACAATGAACTAACTCACTCAATTCAACAAAAAACAAAAAAACAAAAGGATTGTTCTGTTCATCTTATACTGGTAGTATAAAAGAAGGTATTACATTCTAAATAGAAAATAAGCGTTTGTTATTTTGTGGACACCTTTTGCAATGATATGAGAATTGAACTGTAGCCTTTGTTATCTTAAGTCAATACCATAACCCCCAAGCTATTTCAGTAATGTAGCCATATTCTTTTTTAACTATAATTTAATTATATTTACTTAAGACACAACAATCTTTGGAAGTCTTCAACAAAGAAAATAATGAATATTGTAAGAATTGCAATTCTCAAATTTAATCATTCTTTAAAAAATATTTCTGACCAAACACTAACATCTTTCAGAAAATGATTTTAAATAATATTATTATTATTATTATTGTTAAATGATGCTGTAATTTTTTGATCAATAAAACTCTGATAAAATAGAATTCCTCTGAGGCTCTATCCAAGGTGTGTGCATTTAATGTAATCATTTATTTCAGCTTGGTTATATTGGTATTTTGTTTTTGTTTTGAATTTGCTAATTTTATTGCTAATTATATATATAAAAAAAAAGAACAAAAAAACCCAGCTCAATCTGATAGTATTGAATTAATTCTATCATTAATTATTTACAAGGTGTCGGACGTTTTTGCTTATTTTTACAAGGACACGAAAATAATTATTTAAACTTTTTGACATTTCTTTCAAAAATCTGGTGCATCCTGGCCTCCTGCTCTAAAACGCTAAGCGGTGCCTACTGAAAAACCAATCTGAGCTACTATTTAACTCCCTAGCTGTTTGAAGGTGTTTTTCCTGAAAGCTAATGTGATATGAAAGCGATATCACTACATGTCTTTTCTAGACAAGTAAATGTAAATATTTTAACCCTCCCCACATACATTCTTAAAAAAAATTTTTTTAGCGGTTTGAAGGCGTTTTTATCAACAAATTATGGGTGCTAGGTCAAGTGTATTATGTTACCACATCTTTCCTTTGGCTGTTTGCTTATTTGATCTTGCTACATGCTTCATACTTGTTGGGTATTCAATTTTTTTTCAAACCTAATTTTTTTAAACACATTTTCTGATATAAGACACTACCAGGTACTACCAGTCTTCCCTCATAGTGGTAGTACCTTTTAAGGTCCCATCTGTGGGTTAAAAGCATGAATTTTTTTTTTTAAAGTGTTAAAAAAAAAGAAATTTAGTTTTTTTGAAAAATGTTGAATACCCATCAAGCACAAATAGAACAAAACATCTTCGGCATAAAATAACCCAACGAGGGTTGTGTTGGAATACTTTGTGGATATAAGGTGTGCTCAGATTCCCCACCTGAATTTATAGACTAGCCGTGGTCATGTGGTTTATTCTTTCGCCAATCACTAGCCATACTGCGTGCTGATACACTACTTAAACACTGATACTGGCCATAGTTCTACTAGCACTCATTGAGGAGGGACTTACAATACTCAGGACTCTTTACCAGAAGAACCAAAGGATTCATTATCAGAGGATTATCAAGGATACAATTCCACTGGACAAGCGCTCTTGCTTAAAGGCTACAGGATGGCCCATAAAATTGTAACATATCGGAATATCCACCAAACCAAACCAATCTTATATTTGGGGTAACATTTTTAATGAAACATTCTGTGTTTTTACATTTAAATGTCACTTTATATTAAGATAAACAAAAGTATAGAATGTATCATCAAATAACTGAGTTGTAAACAGTGAATGTATTTGTTGTAATTGTATGAGAATCCAGTTTTAGTGCAGTTTGTAATTTGTAAGAGTGTATTCAATCTTGTGACATGATACTCTACAATCATTTGTAGAAATCAACTAGTGTCTCATCTGTTGATCATGTTTCTATTCAATTCTTTATTCGATTTGTCTGGAAATGTCTCATTAAATTCAACTTTGTTACTTCAAGGAAAAGACATAAGGTGCTCTCTCTCTCTCTCTCTTGCAGAAAATAACTCTTTTTTTGTCATATAGCTAAAGGATATGTCACAAATTGATCTGGTATAGATTATTGGGAAGGCATCCTCTGCACATCTGACTGTGTATATACCAATTCTGTGCATGGTGTAATGGTTACCGTCATAGGAAATGGACACGGCGAAATGAGTTCAAATCCTGGAGGAGGCTGTTGGCATTTCACATTGCACTAATACCCTTGGGAATGGTATGAATCCAACTATTCTCCCTCCAACTATGGGTAAATTGTGGGTCAGACTGGGCTCTTTAACCTTAGTATGGCAGCCAGTCTAGGAGAAGGAAAACTTTGAATTCAAATCTGTTAAATCTGCTTGGGTGGTTACTACTAGAATAAGCTCAGTCCTAATTAGTGATCTATTTCACGGATTTGAATTTATTAATTTGTTATAAGAATATTTGAGTTTGTATATATATATATTATATTTCCAGCTTTTTTCAGGTCTCTGTTATAGTCAGCCACAACATTGTGTATATAAGTCTATTTGAACTTATGTATATCTGTATGTCTGTATATATTCAATTATTGAACATTTTTTAAATTTGTCAAATTTATAATATTTAGGATTAAAAAAAAAAACAATTCCTGTTTCCATTTTTTTTTTAAATTAAACCATTCTGGAACATTATCATTATTTGTTATTATAAAATATGTTTCTCTTGTTGGACAAGATCTAAAAACCTTTTATACACACATACATTTTATACATAAATACACACACACACACGTATATATTTTATACATACATACACACACACAAATTCTGCTTAATAAATTGACCTTGTGTCACATCCTACTCATGCAGAGGTGTTGGTCAATATTCATAAACCAATTTTGCACCTAAAAAAAAAAAACAAAAGACAAGTGACCTTCATTACAGATGGTTTTTGAACACTTCAAGCTTACTATCTTACACATGATAAAAATACCCTTTTGTGGCTAAACATTAGGGGTCATTGATTACATGAGGATATACTTGATTGGTTACTAAATTTGGCTTAGTTTGGCACAAGGCTAGAAGTATGGGGTACCCAGGGAGAATTGAACTCACTAAGAATGGTCTGCTTAACCTAGTTAAACAAGCAAATAAATTGATATATATATCCTAAGTATATTAGAATAAAATGAATCACAATCAGCTTCTAAATTGATAAGTATGACAAAAAACTTAAGTAGTAAAGTTAGCAGAGTGGCCTATTGTTAGTATCAGCCTGGCAGTGAGGGAGTCTATTTCCTTTTCAGTAGCAAACATGACAAAGATGTAAGTACTATGGTGCTTGTGGAATGAATGACTCTTTAAAACCAATTTTCACCTCAAAAAACAAGGGGCCTTAATTAGAGATGTTTTTGAATACTTCAAGCTTACCATCTTCCATTACACATGATCACATTCTGAATGAGGCTGTGTTGTATTTCACATTTCTCCCTTCAGCTACAGGTACCATATATACTTATTTAATGAATGACTTTTTAAGACTGATTTTTCACCTCAATTACATATGGAAACTGTCATTCATTGAAAGCCATCTATCTATCTAATATATATATATATATATATATATATATATAACTTATTTTGAAATGTTACATATCGCTATGTTGGAATATTTTGAGTATATAAGGTGTGCTCCAATTGTCCACCTGAACTTATAGACTAACCTAAGTCACATGGTTTATTACTTCGCCAATCACCAAACATACTGCATGGCTGATACACTACTTACACCCCCACACTGGCCATAATTCTAATTGCACTCATTGAGTAGGGATTTACAATACTCAGGATTACCAGACGATTACCAATACTCAGACTCTTTACCAAAGATTTACCAAGGATCCAGTTCTACTGGACAAGTGCTCTGGCTTAAGGCCTACAGTATGGCCCATAAGATTGTAACATATCTCCATAAACTTTTCAAACTGAAAGCATCTCTTAAGTATTCAAAAAAAGATTCTTTTTTCAAACACATCTCTATTTACACCGTTTTATTTTCAAAAATCAAAATATCCTGCCCTGAAGAAGACTGCTTTTTGTATACTTAAATTTTATGTTTCTCTTATTTTATTTTATATTAAAATAATACTAAATTGGATACTATGTCTATAAGAACAAACACATGTCGGCATTTCAATAAATAATTTTTTATCCATACAATATTTTCTTTCCATTTATCTTTTAACATATATATATATATATATATATATATATATATAAAGATTCTATATGTCTGTAGGCATGTATGTTTTTAGTACAACAATTGAGTGTATGTCCTTTTATAAATGAAAATAGGTGGAAACCAGCAAAGACTAAAGTTCAATAAAATTCACAGTCTATGTTTGCTTGAAAGTGGGTTAAAAAGCTTTTTACTCTTCATTTTCTATAAGAAAAGCCAAATAAAAATATAATAAGGGTATAAATCAATATATTTAAAAAGTTAATTAAAAAAATGATTAAAAGATAAGAAAATTTAATAAAGGATTAAACATAACAAAAAGCAAATCAAAGACAAAAATACAAATGATAATAATGATAATAAATAACTTAAAAACAACAATATATAAAGAATAAAAGATGGTAAAACAAATATAGAGAATTTTTTATTAATCTATATATAAATATAGAGTGGAGAAATGTAGAACAAACACGGGATGTTACGATGGATGGAAATTTATTAGTTGTAGTGTAGATGATTGAACATTTTTGTTTATAAAGAAATCTTCTTCAGGACTATTTTGTAACTAATCAAGGAAAAAAAAGTTATATAGTTAAAAAGATGGTGGATGTTTTGAATGCATTGAGTTTGGAAAATGTGTTGAAAATTTCTTCAATTTACTCCCATATAAATATAGGTAAGAGATTTATTTTTAATTCTTTGCCTACTTTAAACTGCTCACAGCAGCTCTCCAAACACTGCAATCCTACCATAAACCACTGGCAGCAGCTTTCACATGTGTCACTTGTTTACAGTAAAAAATCACTACATGAACACTCCTGTCATCTTTTGTTTTGTCTGTGAAAATTCTGAGACTGGGACTTGGAAACCAATTGAATGGAATAATACCAAGAAAATTTGCTACAGCTATGGTGAAATTTGGTAAGCAAAGAGTTAACTTTATAAATCCCGGGCAATACCAGGTATCCCTATTAGTATATGATAAGAACACCTTTTTGTGGCTTGAAGATTAGGGGTCATTCATTGCACTAGTAAAGGGATCACCAAAATATTTTCACAGTGGGCCAGATAATTGAAAAAATAATGAGTGCAGACCACGTTATTATTGTATTCAATACTTGCTAGCCATAATGAAAACTCTGAGAAAAAGATGTAAAACAAAATTTATCTTTCCATGTATATTCATGGATGAGTGGCATAAGATGCACAAAAACAAATTCAACCAACATATCTATTTTCAAAATATTATCAAAAACATTACAAATTCAAGTACCGTTGGCGGGCCTGATAAAATGCCTTCACAGGCCGGATCCGGACCATGGGCCATAGTTTGGTGACCCCTGCACTAGTATCAACAGTATTTTCATATTCTTCTCTGTAATGCTAAAAAATGATGAAAATCTAAGTTATTTTTAGTTTGTTATTATTTTGTATGCAAATGTTTCAAAACAACTTTTCCCTATTTAGTTATTTTATATGTATCTACCCAACCCCTCTGTAATGGGAAGGATGTGACACAAGGTCAATATCTAAGCAGAGTAAAGCTGGTTTAAATTCAGATTTTTTTCTTCTCCTAGACTGACTGCTTACCAAGGCTAAAAATAGCCAATCTTCTTTACTATTTACCCATTGATGGAGGGAGAACTGATGGATTCATGCCTTTCTTGAGACCATTAGTATGAAGTAAAAAACAAACCACCTTAGCCAGGATTTGAACTCAGGTTGCCAATTTCATTTTCTGACAATAACCATTACACTTAGTGCACCTCCTCTTATTTTATAAAAGGCTTGAAATTACAATTGGGTAATTAGAATTATTAAAATTTGAATAAAAATACTTTCTTTTTTTTTTTTTAATAAAGATGAAGTATTTCCAACAATTTGATCTGAGCTAAGGTGAAAAATCTAATTTCCACATTTTTTTGCAAGTCACACAACCTGTATTTTCTGTTTGTCTACCTATATTAATAACTAAATCATCCATGAAGACATAATAATTACCCTGATTTTATTTAAGGAGTGAATGATTCTAATTACCATTTTTATTGCTGTCTTCATTATATCTGGAATTTGGGATGATTTAAAAAATGTTGTTCAATGTAGACACCAGAAAATTAGCATGAAGTTAAATAAATTAAAGTGCATTAATATAATGATGATGCACTATTTTACTGGGTTTCACACACACACACACACCTATATATATATATATATATATATATATATATATATATATATATACACACACACACACACACACAAGATGTCAAAAAAAGTATCAAGATTTTTTGTACTTTTTCACACACCTTGTATTCTGACACAAAAAATAACAACACAAAAAAATTTGACAAACAATAATGTTCTATTCATTCTTCATTTCTATCTTGGTAAATACAGCTTTAAACTTGATACTTTTTTGACACACCTAGTATTCTGAAAATATTAATGAATGGAATGTTTTTTGTTTTTTTTCAGAAGACAAGTTGTCAAAAAGTACAAAAAATCCTGATACTTTTTTTTTGACACACCTTGTATATACATATATATGGTAAGAAATAGGACCAGAAAACACATATACGTGTGTGTGTGTGTTTATAAAAGTAAAGTAGTCAGAGTGGCCTCTAGCCAGACAGCAAGGCAGTCTATCTGCCAGATCAAGGAGATAGTTTTTGCATCTGAGGGGAGCGCCACACCTACTACCAGCTCCCCACTTTAGCACACAGATCCAAGTCTTGTTACTCATGCACTGAGTTGGTGATGATTGGCACTGAACCTAGAATCTTATTGTTCCATGGCGAATACTCTATCAACTAAGCTCAACCAGACCCAAAGAAATAGGACCAGAAAATACATACATACATACATGTGTGTATGTATAAAGTTTTTGAAAGAACAAGAAAATATGTCAAAGATTGACATTTAGATATATATATATATATATATATATATATATATTCGCATTCATATACACCTCTGTGTGTGTGTGTGTGTGTGTGTATATATATATATATATTATATATAAATATATATATATATATATAAAATTTGACAATGTGAATAATTATAAAGTTTTTGAAAGAAAAAGAAAATATGTCAAAGATTGACATTTAGAAAACCGACACTAAAGCATTTTGGTTTTAATTAAACCATCAACAGGACTCAATTGGGTTAATAATCATAAATCATATGAAAAGAAAATTGTGGAAATAAGTAAAAGCTTGTGAGCCTTTGTTTATGATGTTAAACACTCAACACTCAAAAATGTTTATGTATGAATAAGTAAAACAAAAATTTTTTTTAAAATTAAAAAAAAAAAAAAAAAAAAAAAAAAAGGAAAGTCATCAGGTGGCCTAAAGACGGTATCAGCAAGACTGTGTGGGAGTATCCCATTTTCACTAGCACTAGACCAAGGAGATTGTTTTTGCATCTGAGGTGGAGCGCCACACCTACCATTAGTTTCTTACAAATATGTGCAAGAAACCCTTACACAGTTATGTAGATAAATCACATAATAAGTGAATGCAGCAAACTAGTACAAAAGGTTGGTTGGTTGTTTTTTTTAGCATGTCAACCCTTGTTGGGTATTTTATGCCAAAGATGTTTTGTTTTATTCATTCTTGATGGGTATTCAAACTCAAACTAAATCAAATAGATGTGTTTGTGAGTAATAGACTCTTAGATTCAGACATAACAAAAATAGAATTACTCCCCATAATCAGTAGGAAGCTGATGAGAACCCAAAAGTGGGGTTTCCACCATCACACTTTTGCATTGGGGTTTGTACTGAGTGGATGCATGTTCACAGTATGATTGAGCTAATTAAGTCACTTTTAGGGTAGAAGCATTCTCTACTCTGTGTTAAATAAAACCTTGTTAATTTCCAACAACCTGGTCTTGCATTTTCATTCTGTGTTCTATATTTTATCTGTATGTAAAAACATAACATAGACATATGAAGATTAATTACTCTTTTTAAAACCATTTGAATCTTTGCAACATTGGGTTACCTTGCTAGTATTCATTTAAGTTTTAGCACCTTTTGTTTGTTTGTTGTTTTACTTTAATTTTAAAATCAAAGCCTGAAACATTTTAAAAATTAAACCAATCACAGCAATTGTTGATGCATTTCTGTTATCTGTGTTGCACTAAATCCAGCTTAAGTATTTTGCCTGAAGTTAATGAAACTTAGAGATACCAATGTTCAATCAAGATGAAAGACAAATTAAAAAATGGACTATTTTTGCCTTTGTTATAGTAACAACACTTTGAATCTAATTTCCAAACTTTAAAATCTCCAATTAAAAAAAAACCTTTTCCCAGTAAAATATCTTAAAGATGGATGCAAAATTTTGTTAATAAAACTTAAACTGCTGGCAGTGACTCTCTCAGGTATCACTTATTTACACTGAAAAACACTATGTGAACACCCTTACAATAATAATAAGACTTTATTTGAATAAAATGAGTTCTGATATGAATAGATATTGAACTTTGAAATATCCCATCACACAGGTAAAAAATACCAAGACAATTTGGTACAGCTGTGAGGTAAATTTAGTAGGCAAAGAGTTAAATACTAGGTTGATTGAATTGTTTTGCAATATTTTCATACATGCTAATTTATGGTATGCATTTCACTTGATTGTGTAGAATGAATATCATACTCACCTTCACAGGAAGGCTGTGACTAGCATTCAGTCACCAGACAAAAAAAAAGACAGTAACCGAATATACTCTGTAGCAACTGAGAGAACATGGTCAAGTTCAGTATATATGGATATAAATCTCTACAGACTGTAGCAGTTCAAGCCATGGGAGGTACCCATTGTGTGATTTGTAAGCAGCTCAGATGAACGTGCAACATTGTCTAATTCAGGAATATAGAATTTTGTATCAGACAATCAGCATTAAACTGATCTGACCATCAGTGTTGGTGGGTGGGTTATATAGAGGTTTGGGTTATTCCACTATGTACTTTGGCCAAGCTCATTCCTTGGTTACTAATTCAATGCTGGTTTTCAGTGTAGACACTTTGATCCATAAATACTCATCATTCTGTATATGTTCCCAGCAATGCAAGGACTATATTGAGTTACAGCTTGCTTCCTTGTCTGCCAATTTGATGGTAATTGGAATCCCACTGTGACAGTGAGTTTTTTTATTGCTTCTACAATATCAGGGGGATGAGTTCTACAAGGGGCTTATGCTTTACAAGTTTGAATTGGGCCCTAATACCACAGAAGCAACCAACAATATTTGTTGTGTGAAAGGTTGATCACAGTACAGTAAACAGATGATTCAAAAAAAATGTCTATGGTTGCAAGAACCTCAATGATCAGTCAAGATCAAGTAGGCCTACAACCATGAATTTTGAAACCCTGCTCTAAGCCATAGGAGGTATGTCAGAAAAGTTCCAGGACTGGTGTCACAAAAAATCTATTTCAAATCCAAACTATAAGTTATCCCCTTCAAAGTAATCCACCTGGAGTCTAATGCACTTTCCCATCCTTTTCTGCCACACTTGCATACACTCTGAAAGATTCTTCCTAGCTCTATCATCACAGCCTTTTTGATGTTGAGCACATCCTCAAAATGGGTTCCCTTGATGACCCCTTGAGCTTGGAGAAGAAGAAGAAATCACATGGAGCTAGGTTGGACGAATAGGGAGGTTGCTCCAGCACAGAGATGTTCTTCTTGGCCAGGAACTCTCAGATACTCAGGGCAGTGTGGGCAGATGCGTTGTCATGGTGAAGTACCCACGAGTTGTCCTGCCACATCTCTCACTTCTTCTCACGCATATAATGAAGCAAACACCACAGTATCTCTTTGTAGACATGCTGGTTGATTTCTAGCCCTGTGGCAGGAACTTGCAGTGGACGATATCGAAGAATGCGATTAAACTGGAACTTTTTTGACATACCTCAAATAAGTAAATCCAGCAAGTAGCATTATTCTTAACAACAGAATTGTTAAGAATAGTTAGAATACTCAGAATTGTCTTGGAGATCTGAAGAGACTTGCTGTCACTTAGACTCCAGTGAAAGTCTACCAGCTTGTGTGAAAAACTTACAAGAAGTGAAATAATAATAATTCTCTTTTTCATATTTTTGTCAGTTTTAATTTGAAAATATAAATATTTTTTCTGCTTTATTTAGAACTTTTGCCCTGAAGAATTTCAAGCTAATCAAATACCATCATAATGAAGTCATTTGATTAATTTTCTAAAAGAGAAATTCTCACAATCCAGAAATTTAACTTTGAGTTTTAGCGCTGCCAGTCATGATAGACTTTTTTAAAATTTCTTTTTCTTTTTTTTTCTTTTTTTTTTTTTTTGTTTTTTTAATTAGAATATTTCAAAGATTGAAAAAAAAAGATCTTACCATTGCCCCAAATAATGAAATCTACTTTCATTAAGCTCGTGTGTCCACAAAGAATCTATTGAAGAAAAGATGAAAAATTATTATTTGGGCCTTGAAGGAAATACAAAAAGGAGCAGAGAATTGGGCGTTTTGGATTATTATTTGGTTTCATTTTGAAATAAGTTTTTTCAGCTTAACCAATCATTTGGCTTTTCTTTTCTTTTTCTTTTTTTTTTCTTTTTTTTCTTTTTTTTTCTTTTTTTTTTCTTTTTTTCATTCCATCCAAACCTTCATTGATTTGAGAGTTATTCAACTGCAAGGCGTATGCACCTAAATATTGAAATAAAACTACAAAAACCCTTTTTCCCATTCTTGCATGTCTTTTTCAGTTCTCTAAAAGAATTGATTGAAAATAATATCAAAAAGGGAGAAAAATCCCCCCGAGATAAATTTATTCCACTTTTTCTTGCAAAAGAGGAAAAAAAAAAAGAAAAAGAAAATCATTTAAAGGTTAGAATTATTGTCCATTTAAAAAGAGTTTTATTCATAAAATTTCAACTTCTTTTCAGTTTCTACTAATAATCAGCTGATGAAAAGTTGAGATTAAATTACAAAAAAAAAAAAAATCGTCTTCTTCTGCTGCTGCCATCCAATGGTAGATTATTAATTGGATGAACATAATTATGAAATATAATTTATCTTAACAGCATGTCAACCCATCTAGGGTTATTTTATGCCTAGTACTTTGAACATTTATATTTACACTTTTTGTGTAGTTGTTTTTATGAGTTTTAAATTTTTTTTTGCTAACAGTTATTAACACTATTCCTATCTAATAGAAATACTTTTCTCACAGTAATATTCTTTTTAATATGGTTTTAAGTATTCTTGTCTTATAATTATTTGGTTTTAAAGAAATTTTTTCAAGAATGTTTCCAAATCCATGGACTATATGTTTGACTCAGACTCATAGTGGCAAACCCATGTTTAGCCTTTTTGTAAACATCTTTTCTTTTTTTATTAAAACATGTTGGCCATTGATGCTGATAGCTTTTTGATTTAGTGCATCCTGGGATGCACATATTTGCTTTGAATGAATCAAATTTATATGTCCCAACTAAACATTCTTAATAAATTGTAGGGTTTTTATTTATGATCTGGGGTAATAACTAAAGCTGTCTAACTCTTACCTTGTAACCTATCCTGTGTAATTCGTTTCTAAGAAACTACTGATATGTATTTACAGTTAGCTTGAAATGGTTTGGGAAGAAAAAAGAAAAACACTGGGATGCATGGATAGGATTTTACTGCATCGTTTTAGATTTTTGTGCGTCAGAAACGCAGGATGCGTACTTATCAGCATTTCTGGTTGGGTATAATTTTGTTATTCTAATCTGTCACAACTATCTCAATTTAGTTATATATATATTGTACATAAATTATGTCACTCTCTCTCTCTCTCTCTCTCTCTAATATAATATATATATATATATATATATAATATAATATATATATATAGAGAGAGAGAGAGAGAGAAAATAAGAAAAAAAACGAAGTATACCAAAAAGATAAATTTACTTTAGATGGTAAAGTTGACATTAAAACATTTCATTTTTTTTTAAACCTGCATCAGGACACTGGGATGAGTAAAGTATGGTCTAATAATTTCCATCACTGTTTAGACAATATTCATATTAATGTCCTGAAGAAGGTTTTAAAAAATGAAATGTTTTAATGCCAGCTTTATCATCTAAAGTAAATTTATCTTTTTGGAATACTTAGTTTTTTTCTTATTTCTACACACCATTGTTTTATTTCCATATTTTAACAACCATATATATATATATATATATATATATATATATATATATATATATATAATTTTTTCTGAATAAGAGGTGTGTAAAAAATATACCAAGTTTAAAGCTGTATTTATCAAGATAGAAATGTAGAATGAATGGAACGTTATTTTTCTTGAGAATACAAGGTGTTTCAAAAAGTACCAAAAATCTCGATACTTTTTTTACACACTTATATATATGTGTGTGTGTGTGTATTTAGGTAGCATTTTTCATTTATCTCCTGTATAACAATTTTATAATATATATGTATAATATATATATATAGTGAAACAATGTGTGCACAATATATATATATATATATACATATTGTGCACACATTTTTTTCACTATATATATATATATATTTGTACACACATTATCTCCATTTTCTCTATTGAAGAAAGAAGCCAGAATAAAAGCTTCTTTCCTTCCTGTGGTCCTTCTTACCCTTGAAGAAGGCTCAAGAATGTACCAGCTGAAACGCTGTAAACAACAAAATCAAGGAGTTTAACTATTTAAATAATTCTTTGAATAAAATAAGAATACATCCTTTAATCGACAGGTTTCAGTAAACAAATAACTTTCTTTATACCACTTATTTATTCAATCAAACAATATACTCATTGGACCTAGCCCAGACTGGGGGTCCAGTGGCTTTGGCCCTGGACTGGTTAAATAATTAATGGTGTAGATCCCAGGGGGCTATCCTCCCAGGCAATACCTGCCCCATTGATTTAAAGGGGCAGGGAAATGTTTGTTGCCCAGTGCCTGATACACCCCCCACTTCCTTGAGGGGGAAATGCTAACAGGAATCAAAGCATTTTTTGCACCTACTATCCCATGAGTTTTGGCTCGAGGGTGGTCCCACATTAAAAAGACCTTGTGTTACACCCATATACATGGGATGCAAAGTAAACAACTACTCATTTGTTTAGTATTTTTGATGTTATCTGTCATATTTGGTATATTTCTAGTATTCTGGCATGAAATCAGGCTACCCTGGCCAGCTATTTTGTTCCTACCAGATTCAAAGAAGTAGCTGTCCCTCTTTGGCTCTATACAAATCTCTATTCCCCTTCAAATATCACTGAACTATTTCAAGATCAATTCCTGAGAAATAAGCAAATCATATTTTTCTGCAAATTTACTCACAAAAATGAGTTTAGATTGTTTTTGTGTATTTCAAATCCTTTTTTTAGGAATTATTTAAAAGTTCCTTATTTCTTTGGGCCATTTCTCAAAATTTCACTTGGTAGTTTTAGAGAATTTATTGTTTATAATGCACATCTCAAGATTTCACTATCGCATGTTATTATCCATTAAGTTATTGATTTTTTGGTTTATATCTTCTTGAAAATAATCATTTCCCTTTTTCTGGTGTTTTGATTTATTTCATATACAGGGGCTGGTTTAGCTCAGTTGGTAGAGCATCTGCCTTTAAATTGCAAGGGTTCAGGTTCAATACCAGCCTCTGCCAACTCAGTGCATTACTAACACTTCTTGGCTAATCTGATCTGTATGGTAAAGCATCTGGGAGCTGATGGTAGATGTGGTGCTCTACCTCATCAATACACCGCCATGTCGGCTGGAGCATTAGAATGCACCAACTGCACCTCCGCAGAGGGAATAAGACTCCCCCAATGGGGCCACCTGTTGACCGTGGGTGGCGATCCGTGATGCTTAAGGATAGAACCCAGGTGGTTGAGCAGTCAGTGACTTGCAACACTCCACTTTGGCCCTATCTTGGGCTAGACGGGCGGCCGGAGAAGCCCCCTGTGATCAATTGGCTGGTCATGTCAAGCCCTAGCAACTATATGATTATCCCAACCCTATTGCAAGCCCCAACCCTGTTTATCATGTGGGTGCTAGAAGGTGGTGGCTGCGGGTCTACATGTCCTGGGAATAATGTTAAACTTTATCTGATGGTGAGGTTCCAGTTCTGGAGGTTTGGGGAATATGGAGTGCCCCTTCATTACCATTGCTCCCTGGTCTACTCTGACCCGGTGTGGTAGTACCTGTTAGGGTCCCATCTATGGGTGAATAGAAAAATGTATTTATAAAAAATTGATTATCCATTAAGAATGACTTTATTTCAAAACTTTATCAGCATTAAATGACCCACTGAGGTTGATATGCCATAAAACAAAACAAACCTCATCAATACAAACTCTCTGGTCTAGCACTGTTCAGCTGATACTAACAATAGGCCACTGTCTTTTTACTCCAGTATTTGATTTTCACACTTAACCACAAACAACACGTATTACTATGAGAATGAGGTAGCAACAAAAGATTATAAGTTTTTTGAATTTGTAAGTTATTATGTGGTTGTGTGTGTGTGTGATTTTATATATATTATATATATATATATATATATATATATACAGGGTGGTGCAAAAGTAGGTATACAACAGTATCACACAAATGAAATTAGTAGCATATTATCTTAAGTGTTCTCATTTTGTAAAATTTTGGTGTCATTAGCCATATTTAATTGTGACTAATAATTAACATGTTATTAATAATAATTATTGTTATTACATGTATATATAACATTTGTTTGTTTAATAAATGCAATGAGTATTGTAAGTGGTTTTTTAATAATTGTATACCTATTTTGCACCCCCTGTGTGTGTATATATATATATATATATATATATATATATATATATATATAGAGAGAGAGAGAGAGAGGGGGATCAAGCACAAAAATACTCTTCGATTTAGGTAGTCATAACATCAAAACTAATTGGAATATGGTGGCATCACATACATTAACACAAAATATTTATTTTCTTACTAGCATATATACATATGTGTGTGTTTGTGTATGCATACATGTGTGTGTGTGTGTGTATATATATATATATATATATATATATATATATATATATATATATATATATATATATATCTAAGAAGCCCGTTTGGTGTAGGGGTTATGGTACTGGCCTGTCAGCTTGACAGTCCGGTTTCGAATCACTCACAGGGCTGTCTTCCTATCTATAGCTCTACTGATGAGGCCTAATAGGCCGAAATGTACATACAGAGATTGATTTTTCTCAATTTGTTTAGCCTTACATTTGAATAGGCATTCTCGCCTAATTAATTAATTATTAATCAATTAATTTTCAAAAATTAGGTACGACTTAAATTAAGCACATATTCTCCCCAAAATTGTTGGCAAAAAGCCATATCCAAACACACCGTGTTTACATAGTTATATATATATATATATATATATATATATATAATTTTTTTTTTTTTTTTCTGGCATGTGTTATTGAATAACACAGAGTACTTCTTCATTATTTGGATCTTTCTGGTGTTAGGATCCAATTGAAATAGGATATTTCCCATACTGTCAGCCAGTGTGTCAATAAAATAGCATTCAACATTGGACATAACATACTAACTATCTTTAATAACTAACACACTTAACTTGCAACCCTCTAAAAATAATAAACTCTTCAAATTCAAAAACAACATAGATAAAAGACCTAAAAAATGAACTAAAACCAATTCATATATTCCATGATGGCGACTGAAGAAGCAGTCGAAAGCACTCAGGCTAACAGTATTGGAAATATCCTATTTCAGTTGGATCCTAACATCAGAAAGATCGCCAGACAAAAGACACAGATCCAAATAATGAAGAAGTACTCCATGTTATTCAATAACACATGCCTGAAAAATAACTTACTGCCAAAATACACAACATTTAATATATATATATATATATATATATATATATATATATCTAATGAATATCAGAAATGTATTTATTATATGAAGATTGTAATTTTAAGGTCCACATCATAAAATATGTGTGCTGTCTTGAAAATAATTGTATAAAAAAAAAAATGAAGCCCAACTTTTCTGGTAATTTATTAGAAACCATCTTTAAAAATAAACTGCCATAATTATTTAAAATGACAGATGAAATATCATTTTAAAAATGGATCCCCTCCTCCCCTGTTATTTTTTTTTTAACTTTTTCTCTCCTAATAACCAATTTGAAACATTCCCAAACATGCGTACAATAATCAGAGTCAATTATGCTTCACTTAAGAATATTTATTTTCTTCATAAAAATGTCTACTTTTCTCTCCTACCTTTTCCTTTCCTAACTTGCCTCTATTTTTGTATCATTTGGAGAAAATCATTTCCAAATATTAATGATGATTCTAATAATAATAGTAAGTGCAGTTCTCTTAAATTGATCTGGAAAAGTCTATATTTTGTGGAGTCATCTCTCCATCAAAAGCACTGACCCCTAAAAATTCCATATCACAACCAGATTTTAAATATTTTTAAGAATAAGAGAGCAAAGTCAGTTTTATAAATTAACTAGATGACCCCTTGTAACAAAGGTCAATGATATTATTTTTGAAATCCTTTGAATTTGTTTTCATGCTATTTGTTGTTGTTTTTGGTCAGATTTTTTTTACTCATTTTTAACTAAATCATAAAGATAAAAACTATGCAAATAAAAAAATTTAGCAATGAATTTATTAAATTTTAATTTCTAAATTCTTCTGAAATCAATTTTAATCTTTGATATTTTTTATCCGGGTACCAGTGATAAGGCATGTTAAGTATTCTATGTTATTTTAACTTGTAGTCAGGATTGAACTTGCAGCCTCCAGATAATTGTAACTTAGAACTGTATTAACTCAAAGTTTATATGCATTATGACATGTGTCCAACTGGACAATATAGAGTGAATTTTTGGAACCTATAAACCTAATGTTTTGTTTTTTTTACCAAGAATTTACACTTATAATTTTAGGAGTCAGTTTAGCTTAGTCAATAAAGCCACAAGGTTTCAGGTTTATACTGTGCATGAGTAGCACAGCTTGGATTGTGCAGTAAAATAGGGAGCTGATGGTAGGTGTGGCACTCCACATCAAATGCAAAAATAATCTCCCTGGTCTAGTGCTAGTGAAAAGGGGATAGGCTCCCTCACTTTCTGGCTGATACCAACAATAGGTACTTACTTACACTTATACTTATTATGTACAAGGTGTGTCAAAAAAGTATCAAGATTATTTGTACACACCTTGTATTCTGAAAAAAAATAACATTCTATTCATTCTTCATTTCTATCTTGGTAAATACAACTTTAAACTCGTACTTTTTTGACACACCTTGTATTCTGAAAAAAATTAATGAATGGAACGTTATTTTTTTCAGATTACAAGGTGTATCATTAAAAGTACAAGAAATCTTGATACTTTTTTGACACACTTTGTATGTTTTTGTTTTTTTTACCTTACTCATATTGTAATTTTTTTCATTTATTTTTTTAGTGTATCTTTTTCAAAATTTAAATTAAAGACTAATGATTTGAAGACATTAATTTTACAATAAATTATTTTTGTTAGCAAGCTGCAACTCCAAAATTTGCAGTTCTTATGATGAAAAAAAAAAAGTAAATGAAAGAAACAATGATATATAAAATGGAACAATCATTGATTCATTCATGGTTAGAAAAAAAAAAAGAAAGAATCTTTTATGTCTGAGTTTCTGAGACAGGCCATTGTTGCTTCTTCAATGATTCTTTTCAGATAAGAAACAACTAAAAGAATTATTGAATAAAAACAATTTTCTTTTCTCTTTAACCATGTCATTCATCAGGTTAAGGTTTGTTAAGAAAAAAGAATGTAAGAATAATTTTATCTCGACTTCCAGATAGTTCTAGATTGAATTCATATTCAATAAAATTTGAAGAAAGAAAATTCATTATCATATTATCTGCAGACAGAATCAGATAAAAAGTTTTTTTAAATGCAATAAAAAAAAACATGTCTTTAGTATATTGGAAATCATAGTGAAGATATTAAATTAAATTTTTTAAGTAGTGATTCATTGAAATATTGACAAGAAAATGATTCTAGTGTGAATATTCTGGCTCACCATATTTTTCTGCCATTTGTTCAATATATTTGAGGGTCATTCAATAAAGAAGGTGAATTTTGCTTAAGAGGTTAGCAATTGTAGAATCAACTCATGCAATGGGAGGGGGAGGGAAGGTCAAATGTAGAATCACCATTATACTTACTTTCACACAAAGAATGTGACTAGCATCCAGTCACCAGACAAAAAAAAGACGGTAACTGAATACACTTTGTAGCAACTGAGAGGACATGGTCAAGTGTTCAGTATATATGGATACAAATATACACACTAAAACCACCAGCCAATCAAAATGCTGGAAATAGACTTGCCCATTCCACAAAGTAGAAAAGCCCAAGCTGCAATTTAAACCACTTACCAAGTCTGGATTCTCAGAAGCTGATCTAACTTGCAACAGTTGATTATTGATCAGTTTACACAAATCTCAACACTAGCATCCAGTAACCAGACAAAAAAAAGATACTGTAACCAAATACAGGCTTTGTACCCACTACCAGAACACAGTCAAATGTTGGTTATATATGGATAAAAGTATCTGCACTATAACCAGCAGCCAATGAGAATCCTAGAAATGGACTTGTCCAAGGTACATAGTGGAATAGCCCAACCTGCTAATTAAACCATCTACCAAGTCTGGATTCCCAGAACAGATTCAACTTGCAACACAGCTGAATACTGATTACCTTATACAAATTTCAACAGCAATGGGGAACACTGTTTACAGTTACACACTTTTCAAGGTAATCAATAGTGATTGGTGCTTTCATGTCCCAGAAAACTGTCAGCATGACCTTCTTTACTGCATCAGATAGTGAGGCTCCAGCACTGGCATTCTAAGGAATGTTGTTAACCCTTTATTGCCATTACTCACAGATCCATTCTAATTTGAAGTAATAATACCTGCTAGTGTACCATATATGGGTCAAATAGATGTGTTTGTGATAATGTTGAAAATGATTTTGTGCTTTATTGATATAAGAATCATTCAAGGTGAAGAAGGTAAATTTTGCATAAGAAGTTGCTAATAGGAAGCACTGATTACAGTTGGCTTTTCAAAGGTAATCAGTAATAATTGGTACATTCATGTCCAAGGAGACTGTTAGTGATTTAAAGTCATACCAAGGACTCTAAGACCCTTCTAGCACATATAGAATGATAAGAGTTTGGGGTTACAATAAAAGCAATAGAGTCAAGACAATCATATAAATGCTAGGGCTTTGTGTGGCTGGCCAATTGATTGGATGAGACCTCTCAGACCACTCGGAAAGCCAAGGTAAGGGGTAACACAGTGTTGCATGTCAAGGATAGCTCAGTCAACATGATTCCCTTCTTAAGCATCACGGGTCACCACTCATGGCTAGCAGGTGGTCCCATCGGCAGTATTATACCCCTCTGCAGAAGTGCAGTCAGCATATTCTACAGCCTAACAGAGCGCATAGAAAATAGTTACACATCAATTTTATGACTTTATAATTTTACTGACCGCTGTGCCCATAACTTTTTCTTTATAAGAGAATCAGTGTCTTTTTTTACTTCCGCTCATAATGGCATACTCACTTTCAGCCTATTTGTTAATGTTTTTTGACTAAAACATGTTTCTCCATATACCTCACACATTCTTTGACTAAAAGATTTTAAACATAATAAAACAAGATAGTGTGAAAAAGAAAGCACAAGCTTACAAAGGAGGTGACAATAGATGCAGATTGTGTATGGAAGAAAAAACATGCATCTTAGAATATGCTGAAAACAAATTGTTGAACAAAAGTATCAAAATGATATTCAAGTGTAGTCATATTAATAAATTTCTCCCATGTTATTTACCACCTGATTTATTCCCTATTTATTCGGATCACTCTCTCTCTCTTCTCTCTTTCTCTCTCTGTATAATATATATATATATATATATATATATATATAGAGAGAGAGAGAGACCCTATCTTAAAATGGGAAATAATAAAGAAATGTAATAAATACAAGGCAGGAGACCAATTTTTCTGACTTTGTACAGAGGAAAAACTCTCCACTGCTAATTACAAAAGAACAAGTAATTAAACCAAAGAACAGAAATTCTAAATACATGTAAACATAAAAATAGGCATGGCTCTTTAGCCAATAAAAAATAAAAAGTAGTTACAACACAACCTTTTTACAAATTTAAATTTTTATGATAATTTTTGTCCACTCGGATTCCCAATCCCATAATAAAAGATGCATGTAAAAACCTCTTTCGGTCAGAATTATCCTGAAGAACCATTCTGGTGAAACCTAGATAGATAGTGTCTAACTCATGTAGGTCTTTATATGTGTGTGTGTGTTTGTGTGTAAGGTAATTCAAATGACTGGTTGTAAGGGATGATTCTATTTGGGATCTTCAAAATCTCACTGTATAACCATACTGTATGCTCTTGTAGGTGCAAGCATAATTCATACAAGGGTTTTTATAAATCTCTGAAGAGAGCTCAATGTATAATAATCAATAAATTAGATTATATACAGAGCAATATTTAACTTTCAAAGAAAGAAAAACTTAACAAACCGTCATCCCGTAATAATTTATTTCAACCAGAAACTAAAAAAGTTTTTTAAATTAAAAATTTTTTTTAATTTAAAAAAGTTTAAGTTTTTCTTTCTTTGAAAGTTTATATATATATATATATATATATATATATTATATTATTATTTATATTTTTGCTTGAAGGCAATTACAATGCATATATCGCATAAAATTTAATAATTATAGAAAATTATCATGACAAGTGAATCTCGGCAAAGAATTGTTCGGTGTGTAGAACATCGTACAGACTGTTTCAACTTTATTAAGTCTCATCAGCGATGTATACTAACGATTTCCCTCCGACAGAAATCGAAACCGGGACTTCAGCAGGAATAGTCAGAGACTATACTGCTATGGCCACGATATGCACCGGACAATCCTTGCGAAATTAATCTGTCAATGATACTGATATGCCTCTACCATATAAGGTACAGGGATGTTGAGTGAACAATAACAAACCAGGCCTATGCTCTTCGACAAAGGGAATAAGATTTTTGGATGTTTGTTTTTTAGAAGCATAAAATATATATATATATATATACATATATATATATATATATATATATATATATATATATATTTTTTTTTTTTTCTCAGAAGTTAAAAATTATTAATGCTATGTATATATCTTTTCCTTGTGTGAATGTATCATGTACTTCCATCTTAACATGTGATTATGCACCATACTATAAATATGATTGATTAGCCACTTTTCTCACATTTCCACCTGATGATTGTGCACTCCACACAAAACTTTGGGTTCATATTTTTAGGTTTTATACCTACTCTGCCATATTAGCATCAAAAACTTTTTTATGCAAATATCTTTATTTTCACTTTTCTCTTTTTTTATTATTATATTAAATCATATTTATATATCTAAATATACATTATAAAGATGAAATGACTTTTATATGGAAATAATGCTAATGACTAAAAGAAATGGGGGGGTGTATTTACATCTAAAGCTGTTGGAATGGAAGAATAAAAAAAAATAATTTGCAATATTTCAAAGACCCTGTCCTCTTTGTCTGGTGAGTGAAATGGCTTATATATATATATATATATATATATATATATATATATATATGGTTACTGTATGGGGAATTATTAGAAGGCACCCGACCTTTAGGGAGACCACGTCTGCACTTTAAAGATGACTGCAAGAGGGACATGAAGACATGCTACACCAACACATGGGAGGCTTGTGCAGAAGACCGTGTGACCTGGTGCCTCCTCGTCGTAAAAGGAGTGAAAAAGTGAGGAAAGAAGCCGCCACAGAAAAGAGCCAAAAGGAAGGAGAGACAACAGCAACCCCAGCAAGCATCACTGTTTGCAGTCACTGCACCAGGGATTGCCATTCAAAAATTGGTCTGCTTTATAAAACCATTGCTCTTGTTCATAATACCAAACAATTAGAAATCAATAATACTAAGCACATATTTATGAAAATCAAATTTTTAATATCAATATGCAAATTAGCCTTCCTGTTCACACTGTAAACTGCTATTTTGTTGTATATATAAATACAATTGCATTTTATTGCTATGTGAATATGGACAAAAATATTAATAATGTAAATCAATTTTATTTATAATTATAAATTATTTATAATATTGAGGTGTAAATAAAAATAAAACCATGGAGATTGTTGTGTAAATAACTAAGGGAATTATGACTTGAGTAGTGATATAGTTTTGGTTACAGACAGACAAACACACAATCTCCATTATGATAAGAAGAGATGTAGAGTATATGGAAATCTGATTGCTGTATCTTCAAATAACGGCTGAACGTAGACATCAGATTACATTGGTTTGTACAATAGAATTATTAACTGAGCAGAAGATTATGCTTGAGAGTTTTTCGTTTTAGATTTTTTTCAATAGAAAATATGAAAATTGAGTTTAGATTACATTATAATACCAAATATATATAATTAGAAACATGAATAGTTGATATACCTGGCTGCTTTTTTTTTTTTTACTAGTTTTTAACAAGTTTTCTCTTTAGACTTGCATTGTACTAAGTTAAACTTAGTAAGTGTCAACACATATACAAGATGTGTCATAAAAGTATCAAGATTGAAGCCAAGATAGAAATGAACAATGAATAGAATGTTCATTTTTTCAGAATACAAGGTGTGTCAAAAAGTTTTTTTTTAAATCTCAATACTTTTTGACACACCTTGTATTTCTAAGAAAAGGTACGTGGTGTAATGGTTACTGTCTTAGAAAATGGACATGCTGAGATGAGTTCAAGTCCCGAATGAGGCTGTTTGCATTTCACATAGCACTAATACCCTTAGGAAATGTATGAATCTCACTATTCTCTCTCCAGCTATTGGTAAATAGTGGGCTCTTTAACCTTGGTATGGCAATTAGTCTAAGATAAAGAGAACTCTGTTAAACTCTGCTTAAGAAATTGACCTTGTGTCACATCCTGCTCGTACCGAGGGGTTTGTAAACATGTATATTTCTAAGAGAATTTGTTTCTTATGTTCTTATTGATGAGGATTGAATGTTGGATCAGCCGAAACATTGTGTGAATAAAAACAAGAACACAAAGAAAGAATTCAATTATATTGGGATGTTAATATATTGGAATATATTTACTTTCTGGTATGATGAGTACAATGAGTTTTAAAAGTATACACATACACACAGAAATATAAACATATATATAAATACATACATAGCTTCTGTTGTAATTCTAGTATCACAGCTAACAGAGAAACAATAGAAAGAAGCAATGAGTATTAAAGATAGGGAAAAAGGTTTACTAAGCAAAGATTCAAGATAAACATAATAATTAGTAATTGCTAGGTTGAATTAACAAGTCCTATGAGATCTCGTTGTTTCTCTTTTCTGAGGTTTCATCAGACATTATTTATAGGAAAAACTGGTGATCCTATTCTCATTATCTAGGTACTATATAACAATCTGTGGTATAAAACATTAGCTAGATGGAGCTACTATTACCATTTTCCTAAGCTCATTTTCAACACAGTCACATTAGATCTTGTAGTTTCTCTCATTCAAGGATTTATCAGACATAATTTGTAGAAAAAGCAGATGATTCCATTCTCATTATTTAGGTAATATTAGCAAAACTAGGCACCCTCTAGTCGTAAGCATTTGAGTTTTAATCTAATGAAATATATTAAATTAGAAAGACTAATGAAATCAAATAAAAGATTATACTTATTTTGATTATATTTTGATTTGTTTCTATATAAAATCATTCATAGGATTGATTTTAACACATTAGAAAATAAAACAATTTTAGAGATCAAAACACCAAGTAATTATTTATCAAACCTGGTTTTGTTAAAACCAGTACACAAATTAACCACACCATATATTATGTAAACCTTTATTTCTTAGTGATATATAAGACACTGCAGGATTTTAAATGTACTAATAACATGGGCTGTTTTGAGGCAAAGCTAACTCAGATTATCATAGAGACATCATTAATAAATAAGATTTATTCTATGTATTAATGATTTTGATGAATATAAATTAAACACTCATTGATAAACTTACGCAATTCCTGAGGGTATTCTGACATAAGCAGTGACAGTTTCAGTTAGACAGAAAGACATCAAATCTCTATTATAATAAAATATAAAAGAATGTTTTTAAAAAAGTCCATTGACTATAAGCTCTTTCTTGTTTTCCCTGATTTTAACTATAAATTACATACTCATTGATAAACTTGTACAATTTCTGAGGATATTGTGACATAGTTTTGGTTACAAACAGACACTGAATCTCCATTATAATAATAAGATAAGATATGACAGATTCTCAACAGTGTGTAACTCGTTAGTGTGAAAACCAAACATGAAGGTATGTGGGCAGAAAATAAAGGAAAGTTTTGTGTTTAATGTCAGTTCAAACTTAATGTTTTTGTGTAAAAATCAAATCCGGATCAACTTTCTATGTTTATATCAAATTATTTGTTGTTGTATTCCATTTTAACACTAAATGAAGAAAATGGTACATCTGCCTAAAAAATAAACTGTTGACTTTTGCAACAGAGACAACAATAACAACAACAAGTTCAAAATCCGGAGAGTCGCAAGTGAGTGAGTAAAATAGAAATAATTCTATTAGGTTTTAAAATTTGATTAGCTGAATGATCTGATTGTTGTATATGCAATGAAAAGTCAAACATGATCAGATAAAACTCAAGGTATGACCTTTTGATAGATATGACAAAACTGATTTAAGACTGAAATCGTGTATGAAAAAAAACTTTATTGTTACTCATGTGATAACTTAGAGAGACAAAACTATTTAAAAACACCTACACGTACTTCTTTGAATTCAATATATATTTGGTATTATAATGTAACTTAAGTTTGATTTTCCTATTGAAAACATCAAAGTCTGTCTTGTATAATCTCCTCAGTCGATAATTCAGGCATAATCTGGTATCCACATTCTCTAGTCATTTGAAGATACAGTTATTAGATTTCTGCAGACATTAGTCCTTTGTAAGTAGAACTTTAAAAATAGAAGAGAAAATCGACCTGCAGTATCCAGGCTTTTACTTTAGTTTAACCCTTTATCTACATCTCTTCTACATGTGTCACTTTTGCAGTATATTAAATATCAAGTGGTAGCAACATGTTTCAAACAGGACCATCCTGAAAAGAACTGGACTCATTGGCATACACGACATACTTGTCCAACAGAACCTGAAATAGGCTAACCACTGAAACAGACTTGGGGATGACAGACTACCAAAGCAGATTCTGTACTCTCAACTGAGAGAGGGATCATGTGGAATCAGTAGACCAAAGCTCAGGTACAAGACAACATATAGAGAAACCTGAAGGACTTTAACATCTCCATAGGCAGTTGGCAAGATGCAACCAGAGACCAAATAAATTGTAGGAAAAGGATTCACGTGGTGTCATCATGGGATACGGGGGGGGGGGGGGGGGCAAGTAATAAAAAAAAAAACTTTATCTAAAAGAAAAAAAATTTAAAAAACCTTTATCTATCACTGCCATCTGCAATAGCCATTGGAGAATGAACATCATACTCATCTTCACAGGAAGGCTGTGACTAGCGTCCAGTCACCAGATAAAAAAAATGACAGTATAACCAAATACAATCTGTAGCAACTGATAAGTATTCAAACCATTTACTAAGTCTGGATTCTCATAAGCAGATTCAACTTGTAACGCAGTTGAATACTGATCAGTCTACACAAGTCTCTACAGCCATGTCCCAAATATCAGCCTTTTTGCCTAATTACTATTAGACACTTACAATGTCCTAGATGTAAACAAACAATCATTCAGGAATTCCAACGTCATAGGCATTCAATCTAAACCATTTTCTAAGAACTGAGGATCTTGGGTGTTTTAATCTAAAAAGAATTCTGTCTGTCATGTTATATCATGTTTCCCTTGTCTTGGTGAACATTTCACACACAGCCCTTATGGCAAACCCAAACCCTTTTTATCATATGTGTGCTTGAAGGCAGTGGTTCAGGGTCTAAATGTCCTGGATATAATGTTAAACTGTATCTAGTAGTAGTGAGTTGTCAATTCTGTAGCTCTGAGGAATGTGGAGTAACCCTTGCTATTATTCCCAGGTCCACTCTGATCTAGAGTGGTAGTATATGTTAGGGTTTCATCTATGGGTTTATAGGGACCGAGGTTGTTTGGTGAGTGTTTAGTTGAAGAGTCGATCCGAGTTATGGGTCCCCACAATTTATATGTATAAGGACTACGGAAATGTAGTTTCCATAGGTAACAAAAGAAGACAAAATTGATAAAGGAACAAACTTTATATACATAAATACAATTAATATAGTTTCATTGTTCTTTCAGTGGTGTTGCAGTCTGATTGTGTCTGTGCATAGTTGTGTGTGACAACTGTGACATGGTGTTTATATTAGTGTGATTGCTTGTGTCAACATGATAGTAGTTTTGTCTGTGATTGGAACCTATGATTGAAAGTTGAAATTTGTTGTTGTTGAGCGAGAGAGAGAGAGAAATAGGAGACGAAAAAAATAGACGGACCTGTCGTATTTGATGTTTTCGGACGTTCCCACTGTCGAGTTAGGAGCATCCACTCCAACTCTGTCGAGTCAGGAAGAGTGAAAGCTCCTCACTGTCCATGTCTCTATCTGAAGTTTTTCCAGCTCTATGGGCTTTTTTATAATTTTAATTATTCATTGTCTACGTGTTCCTTAAGCTAAAGTATTCATCAAATATCAGGTGATTTGCAATGATGCAATATCGAATGATTTTGGTATCTGTGGAAATCTGGTGACAAATTCGGATGTTTTTGTTACATTCTTATGGCGTACATATTTTCCCATGGAATATAAACCATTGTTTCTAAAATATTTCTAAACTAATACTATTTCGATTATCTATTTGTTTACCTAATTCTAAATTCATGATATACAATTGTAAAACAAGTTATCTGAGAAAACTTAACTATTTTAATTTATTCAATTCCACATGCCGTAAAAATATAGGGGCCAAATCCCTATAAATGGGTTAAATAAACGAGTATAAAAAATAAGTTTAAACAAAATTTAATACCCAACAAGAATGGATAAAACAAAAACATATTCAGCATAAAATAACCAATAAGGGTTGACATACCATAAAATCCAACCAACAAACTATTTCACTCATTTCTTGAAATCACTCAACCAGGAAATAAAGAACCAATTTCTTTGAGAAAAACATTTGATGTTTAAAATTACTTAGTTTTGGATAGCCATATATATGTATATGTATGTGTGGGAGGAAAAATATGGAGGTAAATCTGACAGTATGTAGAAACTAAAAAAAAAAAAAGGATTCCAAAAAAGATAAATATATAATAAATCTATCTTTTAGGGAATATTCGGTTTTTCTATTTTCTACATATATATATATAGTTAACTATATCCATAAATAATGATAGCTCAGTATTGGTATTAGAACATATATATCTAAGATAATACAGATGGAAATTAGCATGCAATGTTGATTTCTGTATGCACATTTTTTATATTTACCTAAAATGTATCACTATTGTATATACATCAATTATGAATAATGTAAATCTTATACGCAATAGTTATATAACAGTGGTTGGTGACTGTAAAATTTTAGATTTTATCTTTGGATAAGTTGACCAATTTTAATATATATATATAAAAACACCTTTACTATATTATATATATATATATATATATATATATGTATGTATGTATGTATGTATGTATGTATGTATGTATACCTTTATTATCTTGTTTTACAGATATTGAGCCTTTTTTTTTTACTTAGTTCTGTAAGTCTGTTTTTTCTTCATTGATGATGACTTTAATTCATTATATATGTATGTATATATATATATATATATATATATATATATATATATACACACACAAGAGAGAGAGAGAGAGCTAGACATAGACTTTATAGATGGTTGCACATATTCACCTGAAGATCGTTTACATGAAACTTTGAGTCATGAGTGGTTTTGTCTTAAAATTATATTTCATTATTGTAATAATGTGATATCTACTCTGCATTAGGACCTCCCGAGAATGATGAGCGATAGGGACAGATGGAGAGAGATTGTCATGGATATGCGCGCTGAAAGCGCGACATGATGATGAGGATTATGCATAGAGCACTGCAATATATTTGATGGTTTTGTGATCGTTTTTAGATCTTATCAAGTAATAAGTTTACCAACTTTATCTAATATATATATTTTTTTTTGGGGGGGGGGGAATTTGTGCTTAATTGAAGTCATACCTAATTTGAAAATTAATTAGTTGATAATTAATGAAATAGGCGAATATATCTGTTCAAATCTAAAGTGTAAACAAATTGAGAAAAAGTAATTCTCTGTATGTACATTTCAGCCTATTATGCCTCATCAGCAGAGTTATAGACTGGAAGCTGCTTTGTGTGTGATTCGAACCTGGCTGATAGGTGAGGATTCTAACCGTTACACTAGCTGGTCTTTCCAGATTTCTCGTTTTGTTTATAAACTGTATATCCTACATTTTTGGAGATTTGCTGTATGACAGAAAATTAATTTTCAAATTAGGTATGACTTCAATTAAGCACAAATTCTCCCAAAAATTGTCGGCATAGCTATATCAAACAAACTGTTTGCATACTTTCATATATATATATGTATATATAAGTTGAATTTGAATTGCAATGGTTTGAAAAATTTCCTTAGTATTGTTTTTTGTTGGTATAAACAGGACATGAGGGGGAGGACAGAGGAATTTAAATGGCTAATAACCCTACCCTAAAAATAAGCATCATAAACTATGTAATATAAACATTAAGAATGACTCAAACTACTACCAAATTTAGTTGGGTCTGGCAAAATCATTGTGGCAAAAATGATTGTACATGGTCTGAGAGGATACCAAGGATTCTCAAAAAGAGAATCTTTTCTTTGAAATAATTTTATAACCATTTACATGACCAATATTTAAGCCAATTCTTACCTCAAGGTTCTTGGTTCGATACCAGCCCTCACCAATTCAGTGTATAAGTAGCACAGGGATATGTGCGGTGAAGTAAGGAGCTGATGGTAGGTGTGGTGCTCAGATGCTAAAAAAAACAATCTCCTTGGTCTAGCGCTAGTGAAAAGGGGATAGACACCCTCGCTATTTGACTGATACTGACTTTAAGCCACCCCGAAAACAACTTTTATATATATATATAATTGTCGGCTTAAAGCCATATAAAAATACACATTTGTTTGTTTACTTAACTTCATATATATATATATATATATATATATGAGGTAGACAGATAGATATTGAATTTACTTTTCTGCGATTGAACCCTGTCTTTCCAGTTCCCTTCAAAGCAATAATAATTTCCTAAATGCTTTATGATCATCTTTCCGCCATGTCGGTTGGGGCGTAAGAATGCACCGACTGCACCTCTGCAGAGAGGTAAGACTACCCCAATGGGGCCACCTGTTGGCCGTGGGTGGCGACCCGAGATGCTTAAGGATAGAGCCCAGGTGGATGAGCAGTTCATGACATGCAATACTCCACTTTGGCCTTATCTTGGGCTAGACGGGCGGTCGGAGAGGCTCCCTCCGATCAATTGGCTGGTCACGTCGAACCCTAGTACCTATATGATTTTCCCAACCCTATTGCCCTTATGGCAAGCCCCAACCCCACTTTATCATATGGATGCTAGAAGGCGGTGGCTGCGGGTCTACATGTCCTGGGAATGACGTTAAACTCTATCTGATGGTGAGGTTCCAGTTTTGGAGGTTTAGGGAATGTGGAGCACCCCTTCATCACCATTACTCCTTGGTAGTACCTGTTAGGGTCCCATCTATGGGTTAAATAGAAAAATGTATTTATAAAAAAATTGTATTATCCATTAAGAATTGATTTATTTCAAAACTGTATCGGCATTAAATGACCCACTGGGGTTGATATGCCGTAAAACAAATTATGATCATCTTTTTTCTTAATTTCTGCTAAGAACATCCCTCGGGGGGGGGGGTCCAAAAGAAAAAAAATGGTGTACAGATTATTATTTTAACATTTCAGACTAGAATTCACCCAGCAGCTGTTCTGCTATCAAAGATCCACATCTTGCTTTGTGAATTGATCGGCAGCAGAATTCACCGTTATTCACCAGACTTAACCATTTTGTAGCGAGAGAGAATGAGAGAGAGAGTGCAGGGGTATTTGAAGAATTCCAAATATTTGGGATTTCACTTTCTTTCTTTCTTTTATCATTGTAAAGCATTGTTGCTCTTAAACCAAATGGAATTGGAGGAATGCAGATATTGGCAAGCATTGTATTTGTCTATTGAGTAATAACAGAGAATTTCTAATTCTATAGGAATTCTTCCACAAATATACTTCTGTCCATGTGCTTGTAAAAAGCAAAAAGAAAATTTTAGACTTTTTTTTTTTTGTTATTACTCTGAGTAATGAAAGAAAAAAAGACAAACCAATATTTGAAGATGTCTGTTAATGTCAAAATTACTTCTTGAAGCTTAAAGTAGCATTAATAATTTTTAACTTCTGAGAAAAATTTATATATATATACATATGGTGTAATGGTTAGCAAGCTAGACTCGTAAACCATTGTTAGTGAGTTTGATTCTCACTGGGTGCCCATACTTCTGGTCTTGTGCTGCATCTAAGCTAAGCTTAGTAAATAACTATATATATATATATATATATATATATAATCCAAATGACTGGTAAGTAAGGGATGATTCTATTTATCATATATGATTCTATTTATCATATATATATATATATATGTCACCTTAAATTATTTACTTATATATATGTATATATATATATATATATATATATATAAAGTAAGGTAATCCAAATGACTGGTAAGAGATGATTTTATTTGGGATCATCAAAATCTCACTGTAAACTCTTGTAGGTGCAAACATATATACTCATACAAAGATTTTTATAAATCCCTAAAAAGAGCTCAAGGTGTAATAAATCAAATTATATACAGAGCAATATTTAACTTTCAAAGAAAGAAAAACTTAACAAACCATCATCCTGTTATATTCTTATTTTGACCAGACACTAAAAAATGAGTCTAGCCTCATCAGACGGGTTTTACAATATAACTACACTAATGGAGAAATTTATACCAGATTATAGTATATATATATATATATATATATATATATATATAATCTTATTATAATGGAGATTGTGTGTTTTTCTGTCTGTAACCGAAACTATATTCCTACTCAAGTCACAATTCTCTTAGTTATTGACATCACATTCTCCATTATTTTTATCTAAACCTCAATTATTAATAAAATTGTCTTACATTATTAATACTGGTAACTATATCTACATACTGATGACATGCAATTATATTTATATATACAACAAAATAGCAGTTTACAGTGTGAACGGGAAGGCTAATTTACATATTAATGTTAAAAAATCGAATTTAATAAATATGTGCTCAGTATTATTGATTTCTAACTGTTTGGTTTTATTTTAATGAATATAAGCAAAAATCTCTTCAATGAATCTTAAATGAAATCTATTAACAAGATAAAATAACTGTCATTTTATTCTTTACTTCCTCTTATAACTAAATACTTAAATTAGAAAAAATAACAATGAAAGACGAGAGTGATGGAAGAGTAAGTTTCAGTTGTTCCATTTTTTATTATACTCCCTCTGTTTCAAATCTTTTATTATACTCCCTCTGTTTCAGATCTTTTTATCTGTATTCTTATTTAGTTTCATTAGCCTTTCTAATCTAATACAATATTTTATTACATTAAAACTTAAATACTTGCACCCGGAGGGTGCATATATTTGCTAGTATATATAATAGTAGTAATAGTGGAGTTTCAATCTAAATGATCTCATCAGGACACTGAATGGAAGGGTCAAACAATTAATTCTAGCTTAGTTTATAGAGCAATATTTACAATTTCATATAGTCCGCCTATTTGGCAGATGAAGATTTCTCTTTAAAAAGTTTCATTAAAATAAATTATAATAGGCCAAAATTACCATTTTTTACATTTTCCTTCATATGGAATTGTGTGTATATATATATAATATATATATATATATATATATATATCCTTCATATATGTGTGTTATATATATATATATATATATATATATATTATATATATATAATATAATAATATATATGTGTGTGTGTGTAATAGTAGAAAAGATCTCATCAGAACCTTACCTTATACTTAACTAAGTTGATGTCATTACTTAGTTAAACAGATAAACGTTTCAACCATTACTATTGGAAAAAATGTTTATCTCAGTTTTACTAAGTAATGAGATGAACTTAGTAAAGTAAAAGGCAGGGGTCTGATGAGATCATATAGGTTGAAACCATGGAAGACCTAAAGCTCTTTTCCACTATTACTACTATTATTATTGCTCTATGTCTATGATATATTGAGCACGTTTGGATAATTTACTAATGCCACTGCAATGGGAAAGTTAAAGCAGCAATTGTATATTTTATATATATATATATATATATATATATATATATAATTCCATATTAAGAATTTTAAAACTTGGCTTATTTATTTCAATGAAACTCCTTTTTAATAGAAGTCTGCCTCTGCCAAATTGGCAGTCTGAAGATGTGAACTTTAGATATTGCTCTGTAAACTAAATGAAAATTTTATTCATACTGTAGTCACCCAGCTATATTTAGCAAATACTGTTTTGCCACTTATGTCATTCAAGTTCCAACCTTTTTTTGATTTGGAAAGCTTCAAGCTTTCTCTTCAAACTTGTTTCTTTCATAATGTATTTTTCCACT
>CM042144.1:36822937-36872937 GCA_023376005.1 Doryteuthis pealeii
GAAATGCCATAAAATCTAACCAACTAACCAACAGATAGTGCATTTGTCTACTTGTAAAATATGCAATGACCTAAGAGTACTTTCTCAGGTGATGCAATTTAGATGAGGCATCTGTTTTCTGCTTGATTTGTTGACTAATCTATTTGGATGTTAAAGGTCTTGGGCAAGTCTTTTCATTCCTGAGGAAACAGCCAATACAATTAATGAAATTGTCAAGTTCATAATGCTCCAAGTTTATACTTTCATACAAACATTTAAGATGAAAATATTAAAAAGTAAATAAAAAGTCTTTCTTTTCATTAGAATATTATAGCTGACTATTTCTATTGTCAACTCAACCAAAAGGAAATTTTGGTCTTGTAAACAGACATGAATATTTGAATAATGGTATCTCTCTCTCTCTCAAAGAACCAATAACATTCAATGAAATATCCGACAATGGTCTGCAGCTGGAGAGCAAAATGTATCTTTGGAAAAACAAACTCCTTAAGAAACATGGATTCTGCAAAGATCAGCCAAGACCATTTTTAGAATTTATTTTCTTTTTCTTTTTTTTTTTTTTAAATGTTTTTTTAAATTTATTTTCTATAATCTTTAACTCTGGCCTGTTCTCTTTTGAAACTGAGTGCTTTCGATAATATTTTTTTCTTGGAATAGCTATCATATCCCGCCCAAAATCACATGCGCACACACACACACACACACACACACAAGACTTCTGAATAAAGTTATGTCATGACAATATTCAGAATTATAAAGCATGAATTCTTTCATTCAAGGAATTAATCATAAAGCATCCTTATCTTTGTTGTTTTGATGACATTTCAACTAATACAGTGTTGAGGTTTATGTTGCTTTCTCACTACAGCAGTGAGAATGATGGAATAACAATAAAATACAATCTTATTTTCTATTAACTAGTCTTTGTCAATGGTAATTTTGATTCAAATAAATAATACCAGAGAAGAGGCATTATTAACATGAGGGATGGGGTATTTTTAATACCTGAGAAGGGGCATTATTAATGTGAGGGATGGGGCACTTTTGATATCGGACAAAGGTTATTTTTAATACGAGGAAAGGGGAATTCTTACTAAATTATCAAGATTATATATAGAGAAGGTTTGTTCATAAAGACTGTGAGCACTTTAATGAATTTTAAAGTACACACAGATTTTGTGCGCACCCTGTGTGTGTATATATATATATATATATATATATATGAGAGAGAGAGAGATGAACTGAAATTTCTAATTCTGCTATGGAACTTCCTCAGGTTTGTTAGCATTATTTATAGTCTTACTCCGCATGAATATTTACTGCAGAGACTTTTCATTTCCTAACAACAAACTTATCTACTCAACAACCAATGGTAAAAAAATATAGACTCATCACTCTAAGAAAATGTTTCATTTGCTAAAGTAAAAATCAGAGGGAAAACCTATTTAAGCTTCCATGAAGCCATAAAGTTTGACTATCAAATGAAATAGAGGTTGTCTCAGATTTGTACTTAGTTTATTTTTCATAGATTGAAAAATCACAGAAGAAACGTTTTCTAAGAATGTTTTCTAAATCCAAATTCTTGCCAGGAGTATATGAATATATATAGCAATAGTATAATCTTTACAGATCACTGCTGTCACTCACAATCCTATAACCCCACCACCAAGACCTTTCATCACATGAGCCCTCAAATGACTCCTCAATCCCACTGCATATCCACAAAATTTGATGCAAATCTGACTTAGGAAGGATGTCCTTACCATTGTATCGGATGGATCAGATGATAGAAATTTGAGGTTTATGCACCACCATATGTCTCTTAAGACCAGAAGCTGACTTACAGACTTTGTTAAAGATTGCACAAGACACATTCATGCATACATTGCTTTTTTCGGATATGTCACATTTTGTTGGATAAATTTGAATATTTCATGTTTTTTTTGTTTAATTCAAATTTAAATTTTTACTCAAAAGGCAGTACTTTACTATTTATTTATTTTTTTATTTATTATAAATTTCTGCAACTATGTGTTTGACATATATCTGGCAATTATATATTACTACCTGCATTTTTCTTTTGTTTATCTTTTTAAATCTACACAACAATAACAACACACATATGAATATATACATATTGTAGAATAATCATACTAAGTTCCAGTTACTATCGAATTGGTAAGACAAGGCAGCAAGTAGCTGTAACTGAATACAGATCTAATCTTGTTGCAATCCTACTGCAGAATGCCAGGATATTTATAAAGCCTCATAACATCATAGAAACCAAGAAGCCAATCAGGACTGAAGGAATGGAATCACTCAAATACATAAATGGACTATTCTTGAGTTCCATAAGTACCAGCTGTCTTAGGCCTAGTTCAGTTGTGCTTAGCCAGTTGCTGTTGTCCAAACCAACAGTATACTGATTGACTGACTTCAATATGGGCTTCATAGATACCCTAGCATTCTGCAGTAGGATTGCAACAAGATTAGATCCGTATTCAGTTTTGGCTACTTATTGCCTTGTCTTGCCAATTTGATGGTAATTGAAACTTAGTATGATTATTCTACACATATATGCTTACAAACATTCCAAACTTCTAAAAATCTTTGGTGCTAGGAGGTTTAGATAAGAGATTGTATAAATTCTGTATATGAAGTATTGGAATTATAATGGTTCATGATTAGGTGCTATCAGCATGGATTTGAGTTGATGAGTATTACAGAATAAATCTGAAGATCTTAACTGTAATCTCTTAAGTTCTGCAATGGCTAACAGATAGACAGACAAAACAGAAAAGGTATTTAGTGAAGATTAAGAATATTTATATTAAATCTTCCTAATACAATTTCAGTTGAAGGGCTCTTATTAACCCTTATACCACAATGAACTGCACCATCTCTCATGCATACACACACATACACACATTCATACATACATATATACATACATATAAAAAAGTCATCAGGGTGGCCTAAAGTCAGTGTCAGCCAGACAGCAAGGGACTTTGTCCCCTTTTCCCTAGTGCTAGAACAAGGAGATTGTTTTTGGCATCTGAGGTGCAGCACCACAGCTATCATTAGCTCCTCACTTTACCGGACGGATCACTGTGCTACACATATGCTGAGTTAGCAAGGGTCGGTATTGAACTAGAAACCTTGTGTTCCCTAGTCGAACACTCTACCATTGTTTTTATATGACAGAATAGACAAAATATCATACAGTCTTAGAAAGTCAATGAAAACAAATATACTAATGCTAATATTGGTCCTTGGTGAATGAGAAATATCATCTTGACCTCAAAGCAACCCAATCCTTGTAATAAAAATGACTTATTGGTTAGAATATATTATTTTACTTTTTAGATTGTTCAACATAATATTTACACCAGGAAAATTAAACAAAAAAGAAAAAAAAGAAAAAAAAACACCAAGATTGCTGAAGTTTATCTGTCAAATCAAATTAGTTTTCATTTTCTTTTTCAATCTAAATGTTGATTTCATTATTCATTTTTTTAATCATTTTTTTCTTGTGAATTTGACATTTTGAAATTTGATCAAGTTTTTGTTTATAATCTTTTGCTCACAATATTGATAAAGCACAAATAATTTGACAATTACCCTTGTTTCTTCTAATTAAACTTAACTTGTACTCAAGGAAAAATTACTTGAGCTTATGTCAGGGTGACATATTAGACCTTTTTTTTTTTTCTTGTTTTAAATTATTCATTGATTAATATACACTCCCAACAGCCATGCAAATTTCTCTCATAGTCTTTATCTTGGAATATATTTAAATCAACATTTAATATTAAAGAAAAAGTAGATTACTTAGGGCAGGTACACTTAGTGTAATAGTTATTATCATAGGAAAAGGAATTGTTGACTTAAGTTCAAATCCTAGATGTAATGCTTAGGGTATGTTCTTCAAGAACTCTTTCTGAGATTTCTTCAGGACTTGATCATTTCTGACCATTCCATAGAAATAGAATGCTGCATCAATAAGTCATATGGCTAAAATCCCCCAGATTGCTCAACCCTAGGGAGATGGGGAGATATATGACATCAAGTGGTATATTTGATATATATATATCACTATATATATATATATACATATATATAGTAATGCTGATAGCTTTTGATTTAGTGCATCCTGGAATGCACATATTTACTTTGAATGAGTCCCTGGGAAAATTTATGGGTCCCAACTGAAGTTTCTTTATAAATTGTAGGGTTTTTATTTATGATCTTGGGAAATGACTAAAGCCATCTAACTCCTACCTTGTAACAAAGATCCATGACTCATCACCGGTGATGACTCTCCCTAACAAGTCTAGTTCAGTTTCAAGACACTTGAAGATGTCCTGACACACTTGCAAGCAGCTATTCTTCTGGCCATCGTTCAGCAGTTTCAGCACCATCTTTCCGCAGACTTTCCACATATTCAAATCTTCAGTGATAATCTTCTAGATGCTGTCTCTATTCATGCCCAGTTCATTTACGATCAGTCAAACAGTCAGCCAATGATCGCTACACAACATCTGCTTGACACGCTCAACATTAGCCTCAGTCTTGGTCGTTGAAGGCCTTCCACTCCTGGGATCGTCTTCCACATTCTTGCATCCCTCTTTAAACCTCTGGTACCACTCAAAAACATGTGAGTGTGACATCTTCTCATCTCTGCAGCAATCCCAGTGCTTCTGACAGTTTTCCCCAACTGAACCAGAAACTTCAAGTTTGTTCGTTGCTCATTGCTTGACAACCTCAAACAGAGGATATGTATATAAAAGCATGTGGAAGAAAGTTCTGTAGAAAGCTGAGATCACAGTTACAAACTTCAGAAGTAATGGTTTGGAGAGTAAAACTTGTAGTTTGGGTTTCAAATAGATCTTTTGTGACACCAGTCCTGGAACTTTTCTATCATACCTCCTATATACTAAGTAAAGTAAAGTCATCAGGGCGGCCTAATGTCAGTATCAGCCAGACAGCAAGGGAGCCTATTCCCTTTTCACTAGTACTAGACCAAGGAGATTATTTTAGCGTCTGAGGTGGAGCACCACACCTACCATCAGCTCCTCACTTTAATCATAAGGCGGATGAATTATGAAATCAGTGTAAATTAACTTTTTTTTTATTTAAAATGTTTTAATATTTCTTATTGAAACCTTTGTTTTTTCCTATTTGATGTGATGCAAAATTTTACAGGTGTATTTCTTTTTATTTCAGGTGAGTCAAGAATTTTTGTATTGAATAAACATCTTTTCCCATAAAGTAAGTCAATTCAACAAATATATTATTAAAAACAACAAAAAAATTTATTTTCCTGGAAAATCTTATTTAATTTTCATTCTCTCAGTAATGTTTGCATTAACTTATGACTACACTACCAACAATCACTTTTCCTGATTTTCAATGCACAAAATTACAGATTAAACACTGAAACTTGCTCCAACATTTTTTAAAATGCTTAAATGTGTTTATCTTATCTTTTTTTTCTCCACTGTGTTCAGTGTTAGTATATCATGGATATACTAATGCTAATATTGGTATGTACAGACTCAAATATTTCATTCAACACCAAGCAAACTTACATTGATTCCTGACCACTGACAATCCCTTTCTTCCTGATTTTCAAATGTATTTCTGTAATAAAATCATTAGCAATGCACATGTATCGTACATTTCATCAAGTTGTGCTGATAGCACTGCTTCTTTTGACTCTGTTTTGCCACCTGTCCCTATCGATCATCACTCTTAGTAGGTCCTCTAGACAGCATCCAGTGTCTGCACAGAGCTGAATATAAGTCTTTGCTGGTCTGCTAACACTGGTGTGTCCATGTCCAGGAGTCCACAGGAGAACATCGTTTATGTTTGTCGCTGCTTTTCCATCAGTGTCAGTATGTCATGTTTGTCTTACTTGGTTTGTGAGATAGGAGGTTAGTGGCTGTATAGCTGCTTTTTTGCAAGGTGCTAGTTTTAGGATTTGTTCAAAATGCACACAGCCTCCTTGTGTAGTTTCCATCTAGCTTTTTCTCCAAGCATTTCATTGAAGTCCAGGTGGTACAGATATACAATAGTACTGACACAGCTGCAGCTGAGAAGAATTACTGTTTTATTTTCTCATACATATAATAGACCTATTTTTTCAGTGATGATTATATCAATTTCTGGCCACTGAAAATCCCTTTCTTCTTAATTTCAATTATATTTCTACAATGAAATCATTAGTAATGCATATGAATTATATATATATAACTTGATCAACAGACCTTATCTAATTTTCAGTTATTGGATAGTAAGGAATGCATTAGAATAAAAAGAGCATGTATTAATAATGTTTTTTCAAAGTTATATAATTGATTAAGTAATAAATCAATTTTAAACAAAGATTGTTCGGACTATTATCCTTGTCTTTATTGTTATCTGTACAACGTTTCAGCTAATATGCTCACCAGCCTTCTTCAGGCATTTCTTGTCGGACTCGGGAACCTTCTTTTCAAACTTGGGAACCGTCTTGTCATAATTGGGAGCCATCCCGGAACTTTCAACCCAACCCTTTATTCAATCCACGGGGGTATCCTGTTCTCATTCTGCTAACCATAGCTGGGGTACAAGACACAGCTTGTGTTAGTTATTATTCTATGTTACTGTCACCCCTGACCAGAATTGAACCTGCAACCTAGAGATAACTGTGGCTTAGAACTGTCTTAAACCAACACCTTTATCCACCATGTTATGTGTCCAATTCAGAGAAAAAATACATATGTATTTATTATGTACTTTATTCCAAATATATTCTCTAACTATCTTCTTTCTTTTCTAAGTCTGTCGCAGACGACAATGACGTCAACATCACTATTCTCTATTGCTGTGAAGCATTTCTCAAGCAACATTTTTTTTAAATTCTTTTTTCGAGCACTTCAAAATTCTTCGTATTTTAACAGCGTTAATTTCAAACAGCAAGCATTCAACTCTGACAAAGGCCATTATCCTTTGTATGCTAAAAGATTTTGTAGTTTTCTATTATTATTATTTTAATTTTTATCTAAAATAATAGTAAATAGAATACATGTGTACATGAACAGACTCCTGGCCGAAACACGTGTTAGTAAAGTAAATCTATTTTATCCATTCAGCATTTTCTTTCTTTTGTTTATGTTTCCTTTTCAACATATTATGTAAAACATGATATAATGAATCATTTCTACAGTAAACAATATCTCATAAAAAAAAAGAACAACTTATGAAGAAGATAGAATAAGAAAATGTTAATAACTGAATTTATGTGTTGTATTGTGTTGTGATGATCTATGAGTGTCTAAGAAAAGATGAGAGAAGGAGAGAGAGAGAGGGAAGACTTGTGGTTTTATTAGGCGTCTCACTGATAAAGGATAAGACAAACACAATATAATGGACTTAGAAGATGAGAACTTGGCTGATAGTAGAGATTGAGTTGGTCTTTTGCTGCTTAACTATTTCCAAGGAATAATTCTTCTTAGTCTCTCTTGTTTGACTTCTGTCGGTTTTATCTGCATTAACTTTCTCCTGAATACACTTATATAGCATCTTCTTATCACCAAATATCATTCTTAATGTGGTTCATTTGGCTTGACAGTGTGAGCTGTCTAATCCTTTCCTTTGGCTGCTTATCATTAATATTATATATATATAATATATATATATATATATATATTATATATAAGAGGGCAGGATTAGTCGGTAGAGCGTTCGGCTAGGAACCACAAGGTTCCTAGTTCGATACCGACCCTCGCCAACTCGGCGTATGAGTAGCACAGGGATCTGTGCAGTAAAGTGAAGAGCTGATGGTAGGTGTGGTGCTCCACTTCAGACACAGAAAGAATCTCCTTGGTCTAGCGCTAGTGAAAAGGGGATAGACTCCCTTGCTGATTGGCTGATACCAACTTTAGGCCACCCTGACGACTTTACTTATATATATATATATATATATATATATATATAATAAAGGAGAATGGAAATAAATCAGATGGTGTGTAAGTATATAAAATATGAAGAAAGAAAAAACAAGGTAGTCAGAGAATGATTTTATTATAGTTAGAAGTACAAGCTCATATATACATGTGGAGGCATGTGGTGTAATGACTAGTGTCATAGGAAATGGACTCGTCAACCCGAGTTCAAATCCTAGTCGAGGCTGTGTACATTTCACATTGTGCTAATACCTTTGGAAAAGGTATGCATCCACCAGCTCTCCCTCCAGCTATGGGCTGTTTAACCTTGGCTAGGTAATTGACCTTGTGTCACATCCTGATCATGCAGAGGGGTTGGTAAATATATACTCATATATACATATAGGACATTTAATAGATACATATAAAACATACAAGAAGTATTACAAGAATACACAAACGTACCATAACAGATGAAATGCACATGTTATTCTATATATAAGCAGTGTATAAAAAGGAGAACCAAAATTGGTGTAAGTCTTACTTGCCTTTTGGTAGTTTTCATTTCAATAGCAAAGCAAATGACAATGCCATTCACTGGGTGGTAAGACTGAGTTTATTCCATGAACAGAAATCTGATCCATTCGAAGAACAGGGACAAAAAGAGGCTTAGCCACCGTTAAAACGTTTCAGTTTGTATATTAAACCATCATCAGGGTATTGTTAATATTTGATGCTGTATCTTCAGAATATTCAATATAAATATGGAAAGAAAAAAAGAGACAAAAGTTAACATTCTATAACTGTGAGTAATGTTCTATTTCAAAACTGTGATGTAATTAGTGTTCAAATTATTTGTTCTTTTTTGGGTTATTTTTTTCAATTTGATGATCTGAATACCTTGTTTTTTCATATTTTATGTGTGTGGGTGTGAGTGTCTAAGTATATATATCGTTATCCATAGATAGTCCTGTTACAGCATATCAAGTCTCTTTAGAACGGCTAGACTTTGTAAGCTGCTTCAAACCGGGATTGAAACTCAACCAATTTTTCATCTGCTCTCACACACACACACACCTATACAGAAGAATGGGGGTGGGGGTCAAAATTAAGTTTCTCTATTAAAGAGAGTTAAGTTCAAGAACCTCTACAGAATGAGTAACCCAATTTTTACAAATGATTGAGTAATACCAAATTAAATAAAAATGATTGAATAATACCAATTGCTAAATTGTTGGGAATATGACAGATTTAATTGATAGGATTATTAAGATTAATTGGAATGGGGTGGGGTGGGAGAAATAGCGGATTATTTCTTTTAAAAAAAATCATTCTGAAAGCTGTGCATACTTCTTCAACTAATGCTGTTGTTTGAATCAACATTTCTGGAGAAGAAAAAAAATCAAGTTATTTCCACAATCAGAAAAGCATTTGCAAAATAACTGAAATCCCTTTAAGGATCACGCAGACATGTGAACTTTATCATGGTTGATTTAATATTGTGTTATTATTGTGTGCAAAGGAATTTATCATCTCTTTTCTTTCCTGACATTCTCCTAAATAGAGATAAGGAATTTCTGTAATGAGAGAGAGAGAGAGAGTGTTGGAAGTCGAAAGAGGAAGATGACAGAAAAAATGTTGGTGTAAGTACAATATATGTAAGAATACACGTAAAATATCTTTAAAAAAATAAGTGTGTGTGTGTGTGTGTGTGTGTGTGTGTATGATAGATGGATACTTAGATATGATGGAAATGGTCGGAAGAGGAAGATGGAAAAACTAAAGAGAGATGAGAGAAAGAAATTGGTGTAAGTGCAATATATGTAAGAACACCTGTAAGTATCTAGAATATATATATATTATATATATATATATATATATATATATATATATATATATATAATGTGTGTGTGTGATAGATAGATGGATATATAGATAGAGATGGGGGGGGGAGAGAGAGAGAATTTAAGTAGGAGGAAAATGGAGAGAGGAAAAGTCAATGTGACCACAATATATGTAGAAACATATGTAAATATTTAAAATATAATTGTGTGTGTGGAGAGAGACAGAAGTGGTTATGTGATCTTTATATATTTCTGTGTGTATGTATTGGAAAACAAATAAATAAATATATATATATATAATATATAATATGAACAAAAAGTGATAAGACAAATAGGAATATTTCTTTTATGTTTATTATTCTCAACTAGTTTCGGCCTTAGGTCATCATCAGGAGAAAATTTCTTGTTTGAAGAAATTGTTTTAGAGTTTTTTTTTAAAAAAAAGAGATCATTATTAAAAAAAATTATTAAAGTTAAGATTTTTTGAGTGTTTGACAGGCCACTATAATCCGGGTAGAGAAGTGTGTTAGAAGTAGCGAATTCATCTGTTCCGTGAAAAAAGCTTCTTTGAGTTGGGTTCTTTTTGAATGTTCTTATATATATGAGGAAGGGTTTTTAGGAATTGTGTGTATATCCATATATGTACACATATAAATGTATATGTGTGCATACACATGTTAGTGTGTGTATGTGTATCTAGGTGACTGTTAGATTTTCAAATGAGTCAAGGAGGGGTTTGTTTGATGTGGGTTGGTCAGTGTTACTGACTCCCACATTTTATTTATATATATATATATATATAGCAAATATATGCACCCTCCGGGTGCAAGTATTTAAGTTTTAATGTAATAAAATATGTTAAATTAGAAAGGCAAATGAAACTAAATAAGAATGCACTTAAAAAGATTGGAAACAGAAGGGGGTATAATCGAAAAATAGAACAACTGAAACTTACTCTTCCATCACTCTCGTCTTTCATTCTTATTTTTTTCTAATTTAAATATTTAGTTAAAAGAGGAAGTGAAGAATAAAATGACAGTTATTTTTTCTTGTTAATGGATTTCATTTAAGATTCATTGAAGAGATTTTTGCTTATATTCATTAAAATAAAGCCAAACAGTTAGAAACCAATAATACTAAGCAGATATTTATTAAAATCAAATTTATTATATCAATATGCAAATTAGCCTTCCCATTCACACTGTAAACCGCTATTTTGTTGTATATATAAATACAATTGCATGCTATTAGTATGTAGATATGGTCAACAGTCTTAATGATGTAAAACAATTTTATTAATAATTGAGGTTTAAATAAAAATAAAATCATTGAGAATGTGATGTCAATAACTAAGGGAATTATGACTTGAGTAGTAATATAGTTTTGGTTACAAACAGAAAAACACACAATCTCCATTATAATAAGATATATATATATATATATATATATATATATATATATATTGTTTTGGATACACTACCACCTAAGGATATCCTTTCATTGAATATTTGTTTTAAAAAAACACACACATCAGAATTTTATTCGTTGGTTATCACAGAAGGTTTTTCTTGATTTTAAGTTAAATTAAATATGTATAATGTATATAATCATTCCTTGGACTTAGCTAACCCATTGTATTGGAAAGTGTGACATATCAAACTGTAATATAGAGAATAGACTTGTAGAAAGGGTGATCTAGTAACCAGTTAATTCACAAGTTGTTGGTATCAAGTCCCAAATCAATGTTTGGGGAGTGGCCTAAATATCAGTATCAGCCAGACAGTGAGGGAGTCTATATTTATTATATTTTATAGATAATACTTATATATTATTTTTATTATATTTTATATTTTATTATATTTTATAGATTATACTTTCTTCAAATCGAAATTATATTGGGTAATTTCAAATTAAGAAAAAAAAAGCAGATTTGGGATGAATTTTAAATTCATGTTAGTGGGACCTGTGGATATACCACAGTATGATGATAATTTAATTATTTCAACATTTGATATGTTTACTTAAGATCTATTGCAAAATAGTTCAATATGTAAAAAGTATAATAATCTTGATTTAACTCTCACTTTTTCTTTCTTTCCTTTCATCTTTGCATTTTTTCATTGTTTGATTGAAACAAATTAGTGTTATCCCTTCCTCATGCTCACCCCCTCTATCTTTCACCTTCTCTCATTATTTATTTCTTATTATATTTTTTCTGAATAGCACATCCTTTTTCTTCCCTTTTTTATAATAAAAATGGAATGGTCCATCATTTACTTAAGGAGACAACACTCATTTGGACGGTCTCATTTTTAATCAGAGGGTGTTGCAAGATGATAACGGCCTAACAATTTAGGAACACAAGTATTGATATATAGATTACAGAAGAACTTACTATATCATGTTATCATTTTCCTAATCTTTGCCATTGCTGTCAACTGTCAAGTATATTCACTTGGCCCTATTGACAGCAAGACTTTTAAGGGTTATCAGCCAGGTGGATCCTTTTCTTCTTCATGGCAAACAATTTAAGCAACAATGGCACGAAGATAACAATCTACATGACACTTCTTCCTATAATTCATCACATTGAGTTCCTTGCAATCTCTTTTATGATGGCTTTTGTTAGTTTATACAAGTCATAAAGAAGCTTCCAAGATAGTACCTGCAGAACATATCCTGAGTATTTATTTTGCCAATTGTATGTAGAAGCCTTTAAAAAAAAAAGCACTGCCAAAATTGCACATCTTGCTGGGGGGTCTCACAGTATCACTCACATATATTTGTGATCAGAGGTTTCTTATAGGGAAATATCCTTCCTTACAACAATAATGTTAAAACTCAAAAACATTTTCCTACCACTTAAATTTCATGAATCCTAAGATGTTTTTGTGGGTTTTTAATATTCAATATTTTAAAGCATATATATATATATATATATATATATATTGAGAGGGGGGGGAGAGAGATAGAATTCCTGGACCCTCTGATCTCCAGTTCAAACAATTCTCTTTTTATTTTATGTTCCACAACTTTTTTTTTGGCAAGCTTCAGGTATTTCTATTTGTCCAATTTTTCTCTTTCTTTTCTTTTGACTTTGTGGTTTGCTAAAATGGTAAAATCCAATAGATAACAAGTCCTTTTTTTCTTGAACTATCTATCTATCTATCTATTTATGAAAGAGAAGATGACTTACTGGGGGGAATAGAATATCGAGTTAATTGTAACCATCAATACAATTATTAACCGAATAAGTTGAGGTTATATAGAATATAAAAGTGCTCAATGGTTAATAGACCAGATTTAATTGAAAGTTATAGATAGATAACCCACTTAGGTTTCACCAAAAATGGGTCATCAGGGTTACTCGTAATCAATTAATCAAAATAATTGATTAATTAAGGATAATTGTGATAGTCCTTAATTATTAATTATTTTGATTAATTCATTACGATTAACCCTGATGAGCCATTTTTGGTGAAACTAAGTAGGTTATCTATCTATATTTTTCTACTATCGATCTATTTTATATATATATATATATATATATATATATATATATTTTACAGAGTTTTCACAGATCAATGTTCATTATAAACAGCGACCCAGGTTTCATGCCAAGGGGCAATCATCAGGTTGTTGATCAAGATCCCATGGTGTTTGTTGAAGATCTTTACTCAATGTCACATTTTGGACCGCAAATAACGTCGGTTAGTTCCGCGGACGCTATTGTAGTTCGGATTTACTAAAAATAAATTTTTTCAAAATTTGCATTTTTTTGTAATAATGCCAACGAAGTTACCTCCCTTTATTTGTTAAAAATAGAAAATTTTTTTATTTTGAAAAAAATTTTTATTTTTTATTTTTAAATTAATTCGGTTTGACAAAGGATGCATATGTCTTCAAAAAACATTTTTATATATATGGTAGAGTCTTTTAAATTTTTTCCAACATAATACAAAGGTGGATGGTGTTGTTCCTCTGTCGAAAATCCATTTTTTCACTGTTGAAATATCAGATTTCTTTGCAAACAATTGCGGAATTGATTTTCAGGGTGGATGTTGAGTATCTCCCCTCCATGCATTTAGGAAGAATTTTCTTTTATGGGGACATTGTTTGAAGATTTCCGATTTTTTATTTAAACTTCTATTATTATTATTATTATTATTATTATTAAAGGAAATTAAATTTTTTAATATCCTAAATTTTTCTGTAACACATAGATTGCAGTACTTAGAGCCGTTCGTGTAACATTTGGGATGATCTAAAATTCTCCACTCTATTTTGTAAGGCATATCTTTTTCTTTTAGTTCCCATATTTTTGTTGCAAGGGAAGTTGTTTCTTTTTTATCTTTCTTTCTGAAAGATTCCATATGCGAGTAGTATCTTTGCTTGAAGTCAGTATATATAATATATATATATATATATATTATATATATATATATATATAGTCTAAAATAAACCTTTGAGAAAGAAGAAGGTACTTTGAAATATAAGGAAAATATATAAGACTAAGAACACAATATTCATTATTTTGATTCTGATTTTGACTTTTTTCCATGCTTCTAAGACAACCAATTTTTTTTTCACAAGACTCATTAGAGGTACCAATAAAGAAGCATACATGAACTCCATAACAAAAAGAAACCCACCTTTTTTCAAACAAGATAAACTTTGAAACCAGTCAACATGTTCTCAAATGCTTATAATTTCCCACCAATTCTCCTCCCACCATTCCCCATACATTCTTATAAACTTGTAAGCCCCTCTTCCTACCAATTCCTACTGCTACTGTTTGTTTAAAAAGAAACAATGGAAAGATCTCACTAGTTCCACACCTGATGATGGCACTAAATTGTGCAGAAAGCGCTCATGGTAAAACCTTTGGTGGATTCATACACCAATTCCACCCAGATATTAAAAAGATAGACAGACAGTTAGAAAGGATCGAACAAAAACTCGTCAGATAAGAATTGTCAGTTGAGTTCAACAAAAGATTATATATATATATATATATATATATATATATAGTCATTCACAGACACCATGTTTCGACATTTCCTGTCTCTTAAGTGTTGCTCGACCCAGCAACTACTTCTTGCCAGGAGTGAAAGCCAACTGACTTTTCATCAGTCCAGTTCCTTAACCCCTCAGCCATCAGCATATATATATATATATATATATATATATTATATGATGATATTATAAACTTGTATTAGAAAAAATAGCTGTGCAGCCAATGAAGCCAAAATCAGATAACACTGAATTCAGGCAACTTGATATATATATATATATATATATCAATTCATTTATAGCTTGATCAAAGAAATTCACCACTGGTGTATCAAAAGATATATCTTTCCTATTTGGAAATATTATTTGATTAAATATATATATGTATATATGTATATTTCCAAATATGAAAGATATATATATTGATACACCAGTGGTGAACCTCTTTGATCATGCTATATATATATATATATATACTTAAATCTGTTATATCTCTTATCTCGTGATTTAATAATAGAGCTAAAGAAACAACACCATGTCTAAAAGTGACTTGATAGAACACAAATTAGAAGCATATTACTCATACACACACTTGTTTGTTTCTTTTTATACCTACCCCCCTGATTTTTATACCTACCCTATTAACCTGTTTGTCAGAAAGACGGATATTTATAATGCAGAGTTTTCAATGATAAATTTGGACAAATTGAGATAAAAATCCTACGTTATACATTTCTTTTTGTATTAAAGCTAAGCACCAGACTCTTTTCTTTTCTCTTCATCTCCACTCATTTTGTTGCCAAATTCACATCCTTTTTTATTGCCAAAATAATTCACAAAGTATTTTATAATTTCTTTTTTTCTTTGATGAAATAGATATTAATTTAACCTTTCTGTAACAATAAGTTTTTTTAATATCTTTTAGGAAGTTGATAGATTCTGCCATGTTAAATGTAGTTAAAAGTTGGCAGAGTGGCCTATTATTGGTATCAACAGCAAGGGAGTCTATACCCTTTTCACTTGTGCTAGACCAGAGACATTGTTTTGCTGAGGTGGAGAACCACACCTACTGTCAGCTCCCAGATGCTTTACTACACAGATCAGATTACCCAAGCTACTCGTGTGCTGAGTTGGCAAGGACTGGTATCAAACCCGGAACCTTGCAATTCCTGGGTTAATGTTCTACCAACTGAGCTAAATGTAAACATGGTCAAAACAAAATATCTTATTTTGAATATTTGGGTGGTTATTTATTATGGTTCTCTTAGTCTGTCTCAAGGCCACATTAAACAAGGATACAAACAGAATCAAACTCACTACACTAGATTGGTTGCTTGGTTTAATGGCATATCAAACCTTGTGGGTTATTTAATGCCAAATATTGATTTGCTTTTTTATATATATGATTTATCTATAGAAATGATTTTTATCAACTTCATGTGCATTAATAAATTAGTAGAAATAATTTTCATTAACTTCATGTTTATTTATAAATACTGGTAATTAACCCTCAGCCACAACCTTCTAGCACCCATATGATAAGAAGTGTTGGTGGTTTGCATAAGAGCAATTTGAAGAATACAGTCAGGGCAATCATATGGGTACTTGGGTTTCTCATGGTCAGCCGATTGATTGGATGGGAGCCTCTCTGCAGTCAGCCTATTCTATGCTCCACTAACAGGGATAGATTGGCTAATGGGTCTGTGATTTTAATAGTAAGTATAAATGTTACAAAGACTTTTTCCTGAAGAATTATTAAGCTCCAGAAAGCAGGTGGTGGCATTCTTTTAATTTCCAAAGAACACTTCATTAGGAATAATTTATATGATTCATACAGACAAGCGGCAACTAAACTGTGTATTTTGTGTCCATTTGCTGATATTCTAATTACTTACATTTATAATAATTTGTTATATTCTACCATTTATTACTAAGAGGAATTTGTGTTATTCCTTGAAACATCTAATGATTACTTTGATTTCTTTGGTTTCCTTGGTGAGGCTTAGAATATGCTGACTGTATCTCCTGAAAAGGGTTAAGACCCTGACAAAAAAAAGTGTCCTGGGTATGATACTACATTTGATTGTAAGGCTGCAATTCTGGAGATCTGGTGAGTGTGGGGTATCCTTTCATTTTCATTACTCCCAGTTCCACTCTGCCCCAGAGTGTTAGTACCTGTTTGAGTCCCATTTATAGGTCGAATAGATCTGTTTAAAAAATTATTTGTATTTGATGGCATTAAATGACCCAAAACAGTTGATATGCCATAAAACAAAATGTAGGGTCTAGAACTCTCCTGTGCCCTGGGGACAGGAAGTAGGGAGATTAACATCCCTTGTTAGCTCATAAGAACTTTCTCTTAAACTGTCTCGGCCTCAAGGAGTAAGCCTCATAGAATCGGGCTCTCCCCACTCAGTCAATAGTGACTGAAGAAAACCCCTCAGTGAGGGAGCATAGCCAGCTACACCACTTGAGCACCCCCTTAGCAAGGGAGATAAATAACTGTAAGTACTGCCTTCAAGTACTCATTATATTGTTGTATCTAGTTGTGTTATACATGTTAATAAACTTGGTTAGAAGTACATGTGTTTTTCCCTCATTATTTTGATTAGTGTACCTGTATAGATATTCCTACCAAAAAAAAAAACACCATTATTCTTCAAGTTATGGCAAGTAAAGGTGACAAACCCTACTGAACTGTAAGATTCCGAGCTCTCCTGATACTCTCTGGGTGTTGCCTTGATTCAGCATTAAATCCCCTAAAAAGGGTTGATATGTGAAAACACAAAACAACCAACCAAACACTGACTCAGTTTTGTTTGTTGTTGGGGTGGCCTAAAGTCGGTATCAGCCAGACAGCAAGGGAGTCTATCCCCTTTTCACTGGTGCTAGACCAAGGAGGTTGTTTTGGCATCTGAGGTGGAGTGCCTCACCTACCATCAGCTTCTCATTTTACCACACAGATCTCTGTGCTACTCATACGCTGAGTTGGTGAGGCCCGGTATCAAATCAGGAACTTTGAGAAACTTATGCGGACACTCTACTAACTGAGCTGTACATTTGAAATTGAAAAGTTTTAAAGTTTTTCTGAAGTTTTCTTGAATTCTGAGGAATGGCAAAAAAGATCAGCTTAAAGAAATAAACAAAAGAATGAAATAAACAAAACAAAAAAAAAACTGATAATGACTTATCAGAAAATGTTTTTCAAATTCCGTTTAGTTAAACGGTATTTCTAGTTCCACTCTTATGCATCAACTAATTCTTGCTTGCTTAGAGAGTTCTCTTTCTTCCTTTAGCTTAATTTATTTTCTTTTTCTTTGAACATGACTTACAAATAATTCAGTATCTTGTGGTTGTTTCTCTCCAGCAATATTTACTGTCTATTATAAGCTTTTCTACTTTATCAACTCACAAGAGATTTTTCATATGGAAAAAAAGAAAACAAACACCAAAAAAAACTACCAATTACTATCTTTCTTTTTATAAAATAGTTACTGATGTGCAAAGTTGTGCTGACTTCATTACCTTTGAGCAAATCAAGAATTCTCTAGAATTTTCTCTCCCTCATTTCTTCTTTTTATTATTCTCCTTTTTTTCACTACCCATACCAAAAATAAATTTTGTCCTTCATCTTTTTCACTTCCTCTCCGAGACACACTGGAAAAGAAATGTTCATAATTACAAACCCAACTTTTTGGCATGACTTGAAAGTTTTTTCCTCTTGCAATCTCTGGCCTATTTTTTTCTGAAGAGAAAACTAAAAGGATTTCATTCCAGAGAAGAAAAAAAACCTTCTAGATTTCATTAATGACACTCAGATGAATTATAATCTGATTTTTGCCATTTAAGCCAGTTTTGTTTGTCACTTAAGAATAAGTTGAGATTTTTTGACATATCAAAACATTAAAATTGCTTGGGAACAGAGATGAGAAAAATTGATATGACCAGATTAGATTTCCAAATGGATAACTAAAAAAAGAGATGAATAATAGGGGGGGGGGAGACTGTTTTAAAGAATATTGGCCATGTTGGATTATCTTCCCTTGCTGCAGTGTTCGCCGATAGGTGGCGTTAGTATTTGGCCACAAAGTGGGAATTCTGAATTCCTGCTTTGTGGCCAAATACTAATGCCACCTATCAGTGAACACTGCAGCAAGGGAAGATAACCCAACAGCCAAAAGAAGAAACTCTTCATGTTCTTTGGTGGTAACCTTTTGAAAATACTTAATTTCTTATTTGTTTTTCCCCCTTGCTTCTCTAATAATAAATGTGAACATCAGTGTGTCACATCTTTTCAACTTTACTCCTAGAACCCATAACTGAACATATTATACCATTTTGTAATTGGGCAGATTCCATGAGCAAATTATAAATATTATGGGCTAAATTTTGGTTATCAAGTTTTATTTACTACAATTGTTTTCAGTGATATATTCAAGTCTGGTTTGTAAAGAATAGAAGTCATAATTCTACTGTTTAGTTATTATTTACCCAACCCATTCATGATGTGCAGAATGTTTTACAAGGTCACAAGTATGGAGCATTCAGTAAGGATTGAACTCACTTTTCAGTAGTAATAGATCTGTGAGACTAGTTTGCTAGCTATTATACCAGAATGAGATTTGCAACTAGGTACTCATGCAATCCATTTACCATGGGTAGGATATGACACAAGGTTGCAAATGTGGCACATCCAGCGAGCATCAAATTCCCTTTTCACGAGTAATAGATCTGCAAGATGGACTTATTAATGAGTGAGAAAGAAAGAAATATGTTTATTTTCACACATTTTTTCACAAAAACACAAATGATTAATGTGTGGAGAATGATCACAAATTAGAACTGAGCCTATTCTAATAGTGACCACCTATTTCATAGGTTTTCAGGTTTAAATAGGTTTAAAATATTTTAACAGGTATAAGTAATTCTTTAAAGAACAAAGGTTATTCATTTCAAATATACAGTAGAGACTGGGTCTCTTTTTTTTTGTTGGTATTTGATTACTTCTTTTAAACCAACCAATAGTAATTCCTCCATTAAAGTGAGATGAGTCTCTTACAAGGCATTGTTGATTTCATCTTTTATGTGATGATGGTCGGAAATCTGGATGTCTGCGTTGGAATTTTCAGAACCCCACAAATTTTTCTTTTATAATGTCACATAGTAAATAGCTATAACACCTTGGCACAACACCATGAAGACAAGAGGTCCAGAAGAAAGCACTGGCACATCAACATTTTCAGGGACAGCCTTCACATGTGACATCTGTGGTCAAGAATGTTTTTCGAACATTGGACTTTACAGTCACAGGAGGCACTGTAATTTCAGAGGCACAAAAACTATATAATATTCTTCCAAGACTGAAATGCCCACCAATGAGTAAATAGCTATAACATAGTTTTCCAAACTCTGTTGGTACAATTTAGTATGTCACTGATAATCTCTGCGTGTATTGATTTGTTTAATCATTAATTCAATTTTTTATTGGATTATATTTCTTTTTAGTTAAATATTGAGAATTATATATTTGGTTCAATAAAAAACTAATGTTAAAAAAAATGTTATTTTTAAAATGTATGCCACCGACACAAAAGGTTTTGAAAGTTTGAGGAATATCTTGAAAAATTTCTAAAGCAGACATAACCAAACTTTCCTATTTCCCCATTTTAATTTTTCTCTATTCAATTTCATATGTGGCTTATAAATATCATACTCCCTTAATATATTTATATAAATTTATCTATATAAATATATTAAACATTTTTATATAACTTATTGATTTGATATTTTTTTTAAAAAGACAAAATAAAATCAGCATTACTTTTCAGATCTAATAGTTGATGCATGTGGTATAACAGCTGCATGAATTAAAAAAAAAAAAAAGAGAGAATATTTTTTAAAAACTGCAACACTGCAAATGTTGACAATAAATAAAGATGAACTCTTTAGTGAATGAGTATCAATTGTGAATTGACTGGCAAAATCACTACAATGTAATTGTTGTATAACCAAACAAAGATTACTAAATGAGAAATAACCAAACGGAAACTGGAAAGGAAATGGAATCTTTATAATAACAAAATACAATACTTGTCAGCATCATGAAGAAAGGTAAACCACTGCTAGAGGTATAAGACTAACAGAGGTGCATGCTGTAATGGTTAGAGTCGTAGGAAATGGACTCGTTGAACCAAATACTATACATATATAGAAATAAATGCCTGGCTTTGGCATTAAATAGCCCACAGGGAAAATGATTTAATTAAGGGATTATGTTGGTCATTTGTTTTTTATAATCTGAGTACTTAAACAGCCTATTCATCATTATTTACCAACCATTCAAAATTATTAGACTGGTAATATTTATTTACTTATTATTTATTTACTTATTATTATAACAAAATCATCTAAGAAAGCAATTATTAATTCATTGTTAATTATTTCGTGATAAAATTCTTTTTGTCCAGCTGATTTTTAATTAAGTCTTTGTTAAAACTTCCTAAAACAATTAACAATTTTGCTAATTATTTTATTCTTTTTTGATTTGGTGCATCAAAGATTTTACAAGTTCTTGGAAAATTGTTATACAAGGTGTGTCAATAAAAGTATCAAGATTTTTTGGACGTTTTGACACACCTTGTATTATGAAAAAAATAACATTCCATTCATTATTTTTTTCCAAATACAAGGTGTGTCAAAAACAAATGTAGTTTAAAGCTGTATTTACCAAGATAGAAATGAACAATGAATAGAACATTATTTTTCTCAAAATACAAGGTGTGTCACAAAGTACAAAAATCTTGATACTTTTTTGACACACCTTGTATAATGGTAGGCATACCTTATCATTTTTAGTAAGTAGTGTAAAGTCTGCCTAGGAGGAATCACAACGTCCCTGGTTTGATACCAGTCTCCTTAAGACAGACTAAGAGAAACTTAATCAATACCCATACAGATTTTAAAAGTAAGATGTTTTGTTTTGATCCTCTTTATATTCAAGCCAGTTTAGTTAATTCAGTAGAACATTCACCAAGGAATTGCAAGGTTCCAGGTTTGATACCAGTCCTTGCAAACTGAACACATGAGTAGCACAGCTTGGTTAATCTGATCTATGCCTTAAAACATCTGGGAGCTGATGATAGGTGTGGCGCTCCACCTCAGCAAAAACAATCTCCCTGGTTTAGCACTAGTGAAAAGGGGATAGACTCCCTCACTGGTTGGCTGATAATGACAATAGCTCACTTTGCGGCTTTTTTTTTTCTTTTACTAGTGTAGAGTAATTTAAGATTAAGGGTAAAACTGTGGAAAATTACAGTTGAATTCAGATAGTTTGATTGACAGGTCTTGAACTCAGGTTGGTCCAGAATGAGGCTCTCATTGGCTTAGAGAGTCACGTGATTAGGGAATGCTGGTAAAGTAGAATTAGAAGTTAGTTGAGGCCTGTTTGGGCAAGATATGTCTTTCTATCTCTGCTCCCCTCCCTCCACGTGCATGTGGGTCAACAGCTGAAAAGGCATTCTGGGGAATAAAATTGGATATACATAAGAACATGTCTCTATGATGATCCATGGGTTAAAAAGAGCAAAATGGAACTCAGAAAGAGACAAACCCCAAAGTGGGGACAAAAACTGATGAGAGAAGAAAACCCTGATATAAAAATCTAAGGAAACCTGACTAAGCCCCACTAACCAGGTGATATTTAATATGTCACTCTCTTTCACTATAACTATATTTCAGTTTACATATATGAAACAAATGAAAACTCATGGGGGGAATGAAACTGTATTCACATAAAAATATGTCTCTGTGTTGTTCCATGAGTTAAAAAGAACAAGATGGAACTCAGAAAGAGAGATAAACTCCAGAGAGAAAGAGAGAGTCACTCCACCCTCCCAGCCAGATGAAACTTGTGATACAAAAGGCAGACACCCAATGGAAGATGGAAGAACAGAAATCCAATAGAAGCAGACATTATAAGAGTATAGAGACCCGGTACACAAGAAGATTTCAACTTCAAAATCAGAATTTTAAGTGGATATATGATAAAGTTTGTAAAATGAATGCTGAAATCATAAAAGAATCAGTCGAGCTCTATCATTTTTTCTTTGAATTGTCAAAAATTTAAGTGAATATATAATAAATAGCTTAAGAATATAGGTATAAAATTCATATATGTACATGTGTATACAGTTATATATATATATATATACACATATATATATATATATATACACATATATATATATATATATATACACATATATATATATACACATATACACATATATATATATACACATATATATATATATATATATATATAAATACACACACGTTAAATATATATTAACATGTACACACACACACACACACACACACACATATATATATCTCTATATATGTGTGTGTATACACACATACATATATATGTACTTGTTTCTGCTTTACAATTTTCATTATTTTTTCAAATATATAATTTACATAGATATGTATATGCATATACGTGTGTGTGTGTATATTATATATATATATATATATATATATATATATATATATATATATATATATATATATCACATACATAGATATGTGTATGCATATATACATACAGAGATGCTGATGGGTACGTGTCCTGTGTCACTGGCGCATAAAAGTCTAAAAGGACGCAGAAAGATTGTATCCATGCATCCCAGTGTTTTTTTCTTCCCCCACCATTTCCAGCTAACTGTAAATACATTTCAATATTTTCTTTAAACGAATTACACTGTATGGGGGTACAAGGTAGGGTTAGACAGCTTTAGTTGTTCTACAATTTATTAAGAAAGTTTAGTCAAATTTCCCGGGGACTTATTCAAATCAAATACATACATCCCAGAATGCACTAAATTAAAAAGCTCTCAGCATCACTGTATATGTAATGTGCCTAAGTTTGTTTGTGAAAAACTAGAGATTTGAATATACAATGAAAAAAAAAATTTTTGAAACTTTTTACAAACTTTTATATATATATATATATATATATATATATATATATGAATATATTTGCTTTACCAGTGGAAATTCTACCGTATATATGTATAATAATTACATTAATTTAAACTATAAATAACATTTAGAGATAAATCAGTATTGATTTTTATTTCTATTTTAGAATTTGGTAATTATTAACAGTACATCTACCTCATAAAAATAAGTGGAATATAATCGTACAGCAATAAAAAAATAAAAAAAATGAAAAAAAATTGGAGATTCAGATTTCTTAAGCAAGTCATTCACTTTTGTAGGTAAATATATTTATCTTAAATTCAATTTACTAGTCGTAATCAGCTTGACTAACTTCCAATGCATTGATCTATATCAGGTTTTCTACTTCAGATATTAACTAGTTTATTTTTGAGCTGGAGGCATGTGGTGTAATGGTTAGAGTCATAGGAAATGGACTTATCTACCTGAGTTCAAATCCTGGACAAAGCTACAGTTCACATAGCGCTAATACCCTTGGGAAAGGTATGAATCCAACTACTCTCCCTCCAGCTATGGACAAATAGTAGTGCAGACTGTGCTCTTTAAACCTTGGTTATTTCAGAGAAGGAAAACTGTGAATTCAAACCTGTTAAACTCCGCTTGAGGTGATCACTACTAGAATAGCCTCAGTCTTAATTAGTGATCTATTTCACTAACTAAATTACTAGAAATTAATTTTCATCCAGTACAAAGCTACAATTGTCATGTCTCCTGTGAGCATTTAATCTACTTTACTAATAAATCTTGGCGGGTTGGTTGGTTGGTTTTAAATTTGATTGGTTATTTAATGCCAAAGTCAGTCTTTTCTGTTTCTCATCTTTTTTCAAGCAGTTTCAAATGACTATTCTTAATATGGACTAGTTTAGCTCAGTTAGTAAAGTATCCACTTGGAAATTGTAAGGTTCCTGGTTCAATACCTGTCTCTGTCAATTTAGTGTATGAGTAGCATGGCTTGGGTAATATGATCTATGTGGTAAAGTGTGGGGAGCTGTCAGTAGACATGGTGCTCCACCTCAGCCAAAAAATATCTCTGGTTTAGTGCTAGCAAAAAAAGGGATAGTTTCCCTTACTATCCAGCTGATACAAATTACAAGCTGCTTCACCAATTTTACTTTCTTTTTTTTTTTACTTTATTCTTAATACTAATAATTTGCACACAATTATATCATTTTAAGTATTTCTTAGTTCAGTTTGTTGAGTATCCACCAAGGAACCTTATTCCAGGTTTGGTACCAGAGTAGCACAGTTTGGATCTGTACAGTTAAGTGGTGAGCTTATGATAGATGTGGCACTCCACTTTGGCTCTTACTTAGGCTAGATGGGCGGGTGGAGAGGTCCCGTCCAATCAATAGGCTGGTCCTGTCGAGCCCTAGAACCTATAGGATTGCCCCTACCCTATTGTCTTTATGGCAAGCCCCAACACTTTTTATCATATGGTGCTAGAAGGAGGTGGCTGAGGGTCTTCAAGTCCTGGGAATTATGTTAAACTCTATTTAATGATGAGTTTCCAGTTCTGGAGGTTTGGGGAATGTAGAGCACACCTTCATCACCATTGCTCCCTGGTCCACTCTGACCCGGAGTGGTAGTACCGGTTAGGGTCCATCTATGGGTTAAATAGAAAAACATGAGTTTATAAAAAAATTGATTATCCATTAAGAATGAATTTATTTCAAAACTTTGTCAGCATTAAATGACCCACTGAGGTTGATAAGCCATAAAACAAACCAAACCAAACCATGATAAAAAAAGAACAAGAAAAGGGTTTCATTTTTCATGTAACCAATGGTCATAAGAGAAGTGATGTCTCAAGTGATAAAGGAAGACACACCGCCAAACTAATTCCTTGTTAACCTACACATATTACCATTCCAAGTGGACCTGAAACTCTCCAGAACACTTGAACACTCCAGAACAAGAGTCTCACCATTGAATAAAGTTTAGAGTCTCACTCAAGATATCCATTTTGATTAGGTCCAACCCATCTGTAGCATATTGTAAATTCCACCAACTAAGTAAACTAGTAAAGGTCTATTGAGATTTAAATCTCTTTATTGCATGCAAATCAAAGTTTCAGTTCAACCCAGTAAATTCTGTGTTAGATTACTGACTTTGTAAGTGATTATTTCTTGGACATAAAAGTCAACGTTTGATTGTCAGTTGTTGATGTCATTTCTTTCTTTGATGTCCTTTCTTATAAGTGTTTGTCCCAAATCGGAAGTCACTCATAACTTTTACTGGTCACAAGATAAACTGATTATTCAGAAAGAAAGAAAGCCAATTCATGGAAGATCTCATTTAGTATTATCAATATATATATGTATATATATATGTATGTATGTATGTGTGTGTGTGTATGTATAAAAAATGATGTGTGTGTGTATGTATAAAAAATGATGTGTGTGTGTATAAAAAATTATATATATGTGTGTGTATAAAAAATATATATATATATGTGTGTGTGTGTGTGTGTGTGTGTGTATGTATAATAAATGATATATAAATGTGGGTGTATGTATGTATAAAAAATGATATATATGTGTGTGTATGTATAAAAAATAATGTGTGTGTGTGTATGTATAATAAATGATATATAAATGTGGGTGTATGTATGTATAAAAAATGATATATATGTGTGTGTGTGTATATAAAAATATATATGTGTGTGTGTGTATGTATAAAAATATATATATGTGTGAGTGTGTATGTATAAAAATATATATATGTGTGAGTGTGTGTGTATGTATAAAAATGTGTGTGTATGTATGTATAAAAAATATATTAGTATATGTATATATGTGTATATATATATATATATATATGTGTGTGTATGTATGTATAGAAATATATTAGTATATATATATATATATATATATATGAGATAAATATTTTAGAAAAAACAAATACATGATGTTAAATTCGCTGACAGAAATCTGTTTCGACCCTTTATTGACGTGGTCTTCATCAAGAGCGAGATGTGTTGATATAGAGACGGTGTGAGTGGACTGTTATAAGACGAAAGTAGTATAGACGAAACGTTCAAGCCAAAATTTTCTTTTTTTTTTTTTTTTTTTTTTTTTTTTTTTTAATTTTGAAAATGCATATTCTGTTTTGAAAATAAAATAAAATAAATTTTATTTTAAAAGCAATTGATAATTTGCTTGAAGCATTGTTAAGTATGTTATAATATATTAATATTTTTAAGGCCAATACAATGTGTATGAAAAATAAAAACAAAAAGATGTTATTTTTGTCTTATCGATTTCAAAGCATGAACTTCATCATCAGAGTTTATTTTCAGAAATGGACGTGCTTATATTTTTATTTGTGTGGTTATAATTTCTCTTCTTATTTCCTTTTCCTCTCCTTTTTTTTTTCTCTTTCTTCTTCTCCTCCTTTATGAATGAAATGTGCGAATAACTGTAATTTCTTATTTCTCTCTTCTTTTTTTTTAAATGTTTGTTGAGAACAAATAAAATTTTATTTTATTTCATTAAATCAGAAGCATTTTAGTCCACAAAGAAAACTCAAAAGAATTTGATGTAAATATGTATAAAAATGTATAAGAAAGTATCAAAAAGTTCAAATTCCAGTGCTGCACACCACAATAATCACTGGAGAAGATGTAGATATCCAGGTATTTTTGAAAAATCCGGCTATGATCTTGAACGTTTCGTCTATACTACTTTTGTCTTATAACAGTCCACTCACACCGTCTCTCTATCAACACATCTCGCTTTTGATAAAGACCACTTCAATAAAGGGTCGAAACAGATTTCTGTCAGCGAATTTAACATCATGTGTTTGTTTTTTCTAAAATATTTATCTCATACTTCCATTCACTTTTCATATATATATATATTTATTTATGTATGTATGTATGTATGTGTGTATGTATGTATAAAAAATATATTAGTATATATATATATATGTGTGTGTGTGTGTGTGTGTGTGTGTGTAAAAGGTTTTAGGTCTTGTTCAACAAGAGGAAAATATTTCATAATAAAGAATAATGATAATTTCCAAGAATTATTTAACTTTTTTTTTCGAAAACAGGAATTGTTTGTTTTTTTTTAAATCCTAAATATTATAAGTTTGACAAATTTCAAAAATGTTCAATAATTGAATATATACATACATACAGATATACATAAGTTGAAATAGACTTATATACGCAATGTTGTGGTTGACTATAACAGAGACCTGAAAAAAGCTGGAGATATAAATATATATATAACAAGCTCAAATGTTTTTATTATAATAACAATCAAGATGAGGATATTCATCTGAGTAAATCGGCAAATGATCAAGAAATGTTATTTATTCATTCTTTGGATATTTTTACTTCCTCTTAATCTTTATTTTGGTATTTTTCTTTTATAATGTAAAGAACACAAAACCATTTCAGAGCATTCTTTCAGCTGATCAACCAGAACTGATTTTTAACTGAGACAAAATGACAAAAAGAACACTTGAAACTTCCATGACTTTTACATTCGTTTACATAGCGACTGTAAATTGCATTCAATATTTTGTGTATTCGATTTGATGTTGACATTGCATTTAATGATGTCCTCAATTCTAAGTGCTTACATTTAATCTCAGTTATTGATAAAAAGATATTTAAGTATCAGTCGGTGGAGGTGTAAAATAGGAAAAGACGAGTCCAAGAGAAAACGGAATCATCAAAAACTAAATGCCAAGATCAGCAATTATAAAATAGGTCGCTCAGACATATATTAAACTTGAAGTGGCTATCCAGTGTTGCCTGGGTAGATGAAGGGGGGGGGTTAAAAAAGATAGTCTTGCAGATCCATTATTGTTAAATCGCGAGTTGGATCCTCGTAGGATGCCCCATTAAAATCCCTACGTAAAAAAAGACCTTGTGTCGATCCAGACACTCTGAAAAGAAAAATTAATGTCTCCTATTTAAAATACTAAATACCAAAACAATTGCATGCCGTTATCATATAATTTTTATTTTCTATTTTTTATTTATCTTCACAAATATAAATCAATTCATTATTTTTGTTCAAAAAGCAAGATCTGGTGATAGTGAATGTGTATATATATTTACTTTGTCATTGTTTTATTTTCATACACACACATAAACTGCTCTTTATATATGTATAGATTATTTCTCTGAATTTTTTAGATGAGGCTTGATGATTAGTATTATTTGGATTATTCTTTTCAAACTCTGGATCCTTCTTGTCATTAGGGCTATGTGAAATGCAAAGTCTCATCCAGAATTTGAACTTCATTAATCCTAACTTAGATATAAAACATATGTGGATATAGGCAGAGCAGAACCTATATTTTAATATATATATATATAGTGGTATCAATGGATTTAAATAAAAGATAGTTAGCACCAAAGGCCTTTTCATTCATCTTCTCATCAGAAGGGGAATTGGTGAAGTTGTTAACGGTTGAAAGTTACATATACTGAGAAAAGTTAAGCTAAATACATGAGAACGTTTAAAAAGATATTTATACTCATGTAGCCATAGGTATCTATTATGCATTTATGTTGTAAATATGAACTAAAATCTGTGCTAAGTCTATCAAATAACAGTTGCTATTCTGAGAATAGTCTTTTAAATTCAGTTTGGTTTAATGACACACCTACCATTGGTAGATTCCATTATTGTTATTGATAAAAAAAAACTAATTGATTTATTTCAGTGTGCAAAATTTCCCTGATATCAAATTATGTAATGTAGCTATCTCTCTCTCTCTCTCTCTCTCTCTCTCTATCTATCTATCTATATATCTATATATATATATCATTGAGTGTTATGGTTTGTTGATTGTCCTGCCAATGCTATGCTTCATAAAATACTTTATCAACTCATGGGAGTCAGTCAACTTCACAATATTCAATCACTCCATTTTTTTAATGTTTTCAGAGAGAAAAAAATGTAAAGAAATTGAATAGAAAAAAAATGATTCATTTCATCGTTCGTATTGACTGACAAACAGATAGTAACAATTTAAAACTTTGTTGCTACTCGATTACTGAAGTTAAGCAACATTCTTTATTATAAGCAAAATTTTGGTGACCTTTTGAAATTGAAAATTCCAATAATAATGACTAAGAAAAAATTGACTGCATATCACATGTTGGTTTGATTGGTTTAGTTTAATCAGTAGAGCGTTCACCTGGGAACCACAAACTTCCTGGTTTGATATTGGCCCTCGCCAACTCAGCATATGAGTAGCACATGGATTTGTGTGGTAAAGTAAAGAGCTGATTTTAACAATTATATATTCGAATTATATACAGATCAAAAATGTATATTCACATTTAAAAAAATTTTTTTTATTGTTTACAGAGGAGTGGTAGTACCTGTTAGGGTCCCATGTATGGGTTAAATAGAAAAATGTGTTATTAAAAAAAATTGAGTATCAATTAAAAATGAATTTATTTCAAAACTTTGTTGGCATTAAATGACCCACCGAGGTTGATATGCCATAAAACAAACCAAGCCAAACCAAACTGTTTACTGATCAAAATTGCATGTTAGTCAAATATGTTGAATATGGTTTTTATTTGGCTGGAATTATTTTTCATAGATTTATTTTTTGAATTGCAAAAAAGTTTTTTTCTTTTGGTTTACGTATTACAAATGGTTTTCACTTTCATGTTTCAATTATGAAGATTAAGATTTTTGAGATAAATGCAGATTCATAAAATAAGACCTTGAAAATATTTAAACCCATTATAATAAAACCTTGAACCATGTGGTCTTTCCAACAAATCAACCATCATCATCATCATCATCTCCCACAATTAGCATGGATATCCATGACAATGTCTCGCCAACCTTTTTTATAATTCATTGTTCTCGGGAAGGTCCTCTGCGCAGCATCCAGTATCCGTGCAGAGTTGGTCAATGTAGGTCCTTGCTGGGGGTGGGGGGTCCACATTAGCATGTACATGTGCTGATTTCCACAGGAGAATGTCACTTATGAGTTCGTCTTTGCTTCTCCAGCAGTTTTCAGCATGTCTTGTTTGTCTCACTCGGATGGTTTGTAAGATAGGGAGCAAGTGGCCGTACAGCTGGTTCCTTGTGGGGTGTTGTTTCCACAACTTGTTCAAGATCACACAGCATTCTTGTGCCGGTCCCATCTAGCTTATTCTCCAGTCAGTTTGTTAGGGTCCAAGTGGTGCAGCCATACAACAGCACTGACACAACCACAGTTTAGAAGAATTGTCGTTTTAACTTGTCAGTGAGATCAGATTTCCATATGACTGATAATCTGTTTATTGCCGACTATACCTTTCTTATTTGTGTATTAACATTTATTTAAGTATTATCTATTATTGCTGTATAAGAAGTATTAACAAAACTTTGAAAGATCTTAAGACATAAAATGGCTTCCTTGAAGAATGAAAAAAAATTTATAGAAAATGTTATTCTTTATTTTCTTATAAATTGATTTAAACAAATGTATCAAATGGTTGTTTGATTAGTTTTATGGCATGTCAACCCTTGTTGGGTTATTTTATGATCAGATGTTTATAATCATTTTAACAATCATAGACCCCAATTATATACAGACCAAAAATATAAATTCACTATCATTTTAAACACAAGCAATGTCCTGGTATAACACTAAACTGCATCCAATGGTGAGGCTCAAGTTCTTGAGTGTAGTCATACATTTGCTAATACACGAAGAAGTTAACTGGATGACCACTTAAGCAACAGGAGGTATGGTAAGCAATCTGAATCCCTTGTTTATCAAAATTCCTTCAGCATTAAATGACCCAAAATGGGTTGGTATGCCATAAAACAACCAACCAACAGTCAACCACCTAATAGTTTATAAAACTCTCATATAATATTCAAATAATGAGAATAGACTCTTCTGTTTTTCCTATAAATTATGTTTGATGAAACCTTAGAAGAAAGAGACAAAATCTCACAGGACTTGTTGATTCAACCTAGCAATTGCTAATTACTCTGTTTATCTTGTATCTTGCTTAATAAACCTTTTTTTCCTATCTTTAATACTCGTGTTTCTTTCTATTTCTTTTTCTGTTAACTCAAGTTACAAGAAAACTATAGATATTTACCTAAAAACTATTTGCTTAAAAATCATTTAAAAAAGAAAATAAGATTTGGAATTAAGTAACCTGCAAAGGTTGATATGCCATTAAATAGAATAAACAACCTACAAACCACCATACTTCCAGTTTAAAACACTAACCACTTATCTATTTCATTGGACCTAAAATCAGTACCTAATATAATAATCTATATTATTGTTGTAACTTGAGTATCAGAGTTAAAAAAAGAAATAATAGGAAGAAACACAACAAGTATTAAGAATATGGGGAAAAGGTTTACTAAGCAAAGATACATGGAGACTGAGTAATTAGCAATTGCTAGGTTGAATTAACGAGTCCTATGAGATCCTGTTGTTTCTCTTGTCTGAGGTTTCATCTGATATTATTTATAGGAAGAACAGATTATTCCATTTTCATTATTTAGGTAGTATATGACAAAACCAAACGAATTATCTAGCTACAAACCATTCACTTAAAAATCATATATGATAAAAAAAAAACAAGATTTGGCATTAAGTAGCCCACAAGGGTTGATATGCCATTAAAGAAAATACCCAATTAACAACCATACAAGGTGTGTCAAAAAAGTATTGGGATTTTTTGTACTTTTTGACACACCTTGTATTCTGAAAAAAAAATGTTCCTTTCATTATTTTTTTTTTCAGAATACAAGGTCTCAAAAAAGTATCAAGTTTAAAGCTGTATTTACCAAGATAGAAATGAAGAATGGAAGTAATGGTTTTTTTTTTTTTTTTTTTCAGAATACATGGTGTGTCAAAAAGTACAAAAAATTTGGATACTTTTTTGCACACCTTATTTCTCTCTCTCTCTCTCTCTCTCTCTCTCTCTCTATATATATATATATATATATATATATATATATATATATATATATATAGTAGTAATAGTGGAGTTTCAATCTAAATAATCTCATCAGGACACTTAAGGGAAGAGTCAAACACTTGATGTTATTTTTTTTTTCAGAATACAAAGTGTGTCAAAAAGTACAAAAAATCTCAATACTTTTTTGACACACCTTGTAGTTCCAGTTTAAAACCCTAACCACTTAGCTATTTCATCAGACCTAAAATCAGTACCTAATTGTCATTAATGGACGTTCAGGTGAGCAAATATTTACATTGCAGATTGTAACATTCCTCGACTGTTTTAATGTCTGATTTGTGTGCAATGAATGTCTCTGAACGAGCATAAAAAACCTGTGACCGTACAATGGACTTAAAAACTGCTAATCTTTTATTGTTACAAAACATTGTCATCAACATGTATGACTCAGGATACAGGTATTTTACAACGCTGACCACAAAACCGAAAGCCTACTTTTCCCAGGTGTGTAAGTTTAATTAGTTCCACCTGTATTGTATTTTAATCTTTCTGCTTCACTAGTGATGAACAAAAAAAAAAAAAGATTTGAATCATCTCAAGGCATTAGATAAGCAAAATTTTATTGAAACAACAGAAAAATGTTGTCCTGTGCAAACTTAAATAATATTATGCAATTTATTCTGTTCCTGTGTAGAATATTTTTTGTTAATATAGAAGGATATTTTCCATACATTTTTTACTGTGTGTCAAAAAATGAGGGGGAAAAACAGTATATTATTTAAAACCTATTAATTGCAGAAATATCAAGATGTGTTGTATAAGAATAGCTACCTACCCTCTATACCATAAAATAATGGTTGTGTCTGTCTGATAAATAGCTGTTAGACAGACAAGATGATGAGTTAGTATATATATATATATATATATATATATATATATACTAGCAAATATATGCACCCTCCAGGTGCAAGTATTTAATTTTTGATATAATGAAATATCATATTAAATTAGAAAGGCTAATGAAACTGATTAAGAATGCAAATAAAAAGATTTGGAACAGCGGGGGTATGATTGAAAAATAGAACAACTTTGAAAGTAACTCTTCCATCATTTTCCATTCCTCCCGTCTTTCAGTGGTAAATTTTCCTAATTTAACTATTTAGTTAAAAGAGGAAGTAAAGAATAAAATGACAGTTATTTATTCTTGTTAATGAATTTCTTTTAAGATTTATCCCCCGAGAGTTTTGCTCATATTCATTAAGATAAAACCAAACAATTAGAAATCAATAATACTAAGCACATATTTATTAAAATCAAATTTCTAATATCAATATGCAAATTAGTCTTCCCATTCACACTGTAAACCACTATTTTGTTGTATACATAAATACAATTGCATGTTCTGTGAATGTAGATATGGTCAACAGTCTTAATGATGTAAAACAATTTTATTAATAATTGAGGTTTAGATAAAAATAAAATCATGGAGAATGTGATGTAAATAACAAAGGGAATTGTGATTTGTATAGTAATATAGTTTCGGTTACAGACAGACAAACACACAATCTCCATTGTAATAAGATATATATGAGTGAATAAATATACTACTTGGAAGCCCTTGATTTGTGTCTTATTCACTTTACATATCTCTTACTTCTCTTTGTGGGTGAATAAATTGGCTGCCTTATTCACAACACAAATATGAAACAGTGTTGTGGGTATGATATTAACTGCATCTAGTGGTGAGGCTCAAGTTCTTCTTCATGGTGTGTAGTCATACATTTGTTGCTATTGATACCAGGTTCATTCTGATCCAGAATAGTAGTACCTTCTAATGTTTCATCTATGAGTGAAATTGATCTGTTTGGAAATTATTAGTATTAGATGAGAATACTTGAAACCATGTAACAGTGTGCAAACTAATGATTATTTATCATTAAGTAGAAATAATATAATTGACATCACAGAGCAATCATCAGGCAAGAAAAGAAAGATTTTGAGAAATAAAAAAAATCTAAAGTTGAAAAGATGAGCATGAAACCAAATGGCTGCAGATAAGCATCCATGTCATTAAGAATATCTACAAAAACTAATATATATTTATTATATATATATATAGATATATATGTACAAGGTGTATCAAAAAAGAATCAAGATTTTTTGTACTTTTTGACACACTTTGTATTCTGAAAAAATAACGTTCCATTCATCAATTTTTTTTTCAGAATAGAAGTGTGTCAAAAAAATACCAAGTTTAAATCTGTATTTACCAAGATAGAAATAAAGAATGAATGGAATGTTATTTTTTTCAGAAAAAGTGTGTCAAAATGTACAAAAAACCTTGATACTTTTTTGACACACCTTGTATATGTATATGTATATATATATATATATATATATATATATAAACAAATGAAGCAAACTTTTTCTTCCTTGTTAAATGCAACTTTGTTCTTTGTAATCAACACTTCTTTCTTTTTTTTTTATCATGCTAATCTGTCCCTGATATGTATTATCTGATCCAGGGTTTGAACTCATGGCTTTCCGAGAAACAGATAAGCTTTTGATCACGTTCTGTAGGATGCTCATTTTTGGTTGTTGTTTTAATTGGGTGGGAGGACAAAGTTTACACTTAATGTTTTTATCTTTCTTTTCTTCATCCCCCTGTGTTATATAGATTTTTTTTATGGGTAAAATAGAAATTGCATCAGTGTTCAATTATGAATTGCAACCTTTAAAAACATTCGGCTGAAGGAATAATTTTATCAGGAAAAAAGTGGCCGACCAAAAGGTTAAATTCTGTTGTCTCTTGGCGGACAAGTTATTGAGAAAAGAAGATTACATTGGTTTAGGTATTCAGTGGTGTATTATGAAAATAGACAGGATGAAAAAAAAAATGAAATGTTCTTTTCCTAAAAGTTGAATGAAAACATAAGTAAAAATTGAAAAATTTTATTTAAAACAAAAATGAATGTGTAAACAAAAAAAAAAAACAATAATTAAGGAAAAAAATTCACATAACATATGTTATATATGGTGTGATCAAAAACTATTGAGACTAAATCTTTGTTATATTTGCACACCATGTAATATATATATATGTATTTGTGGGGATTAAAAAATGCGAAAATAAAAATAAAATAAAAAAACAACAAACTCCCATGAGGCCTTTCACCGGAAATACCATCTGCACATGTCCGACAAAAAGAACTGACTCCCTACCCCAAAAATAATATCTCAGCCATTTCAAACTTAGGCCGCAACTGAGTGTAGGTCGTTTCATGGTCAGGAGTTCTCCCCTGGCCCCCGTTCAATAAAGCCTTTGTCTCATGCCTCCTTCATGCCTAAGTTCCAGTTCAGTGTACCAGCCCAGAAGAACAACCACCAACTTTTATTGGAGTTAAGATACCAGTACAAACGAACTTAACTTAGCCCCATATATTTCCCCAACTCCTCCACACAATGGCTGAGGGTCTTCCTGTCCTGGGAATGACATAAAACTCTATCTGATGGTGAAGTTCTAGTTCAGGAGGTTTGGGTAATATGGAGTACCCCTTCATCACCATTGCTCTTGGTCCACTCTGACCCGGAGTGGTATTACCTGTTAGGATACCATCTATGGGCTAAATATTTAAAAATTTTATAAAAATTATTTTTAAAAATTTCTACTAAACTATCGCTTATAAAAAACTTGAACTTTACCCTATAAACTTATCCCTTAAACTGATTTCCAATCCACTTAGCAGCAAACAATCTACTGTCAAAATCAATAAAAATCATTGAAAAAAGACATAATAAATTTGACCATCCATCACAACCTACCACTTGGCATAAAATAAGCCTGGATGGGTTGACATGCTATTAAAAATCAATCAATCAACCAATCAATCCTTTGAACAAGCAGGATGTAATAAAAGGTTAGTTTGTAATCAGAGTAAAGCTGGTTTGAATTCAGAGTTTTCCATCTTCTATATTGGTTACCTAACTAAGTCTAAAAAACCCAGTCTGCCCTACTATTTAGCCACAGCTGGGAGAGAATAGATTGATTTCATGCCTTTTCCAAGGGCATTAGCATGAACTGAAATGCAAACAGCCTCATCCAGGATGTGATCTTTGGTCACCAATTCAATTTTTTGCAATGATAATTGTTACGCTAAACATGCCTCCTAGATTTTTTTTAAAAAAAAGTCTGCTAATGCTGATTTTCAAAGCAGGTAAATCCATTCTATTCAGAAGAATGATACAACACAATCTTCATATTCAATATTTATCCCCTATTTTAGGGTTGATTTAGCTCAGTCGTTAGAGTGTGTGCCTAGGAACCACAAGGTTCTTGGTTCAATAACGGCCCTCACCAACTCAGCGTATGAGTAGCACAGGGATCTGTGTGGTAAAGTGAGGAGCTAATGGTAGCTGTGGCACTCCACTTCAGATGCAAAAACAATCTCCTTAGTCTAAAGTGGCCTATTTTCGGTATCAGCTTGACAGCAAGGGAGTCTATCCCCTTTTTGCTAGCACTAGACCAAGGAGATTGTTTTTGCTGAGGTGGAGCACCATGCCTACCATCAGCCCAGTACCCAATCTGCGCTACTCATGCGCTGCGTTGGCGGGAACTGGTATTGAACCTGGAATCTTGTGATTCCTTGACAGATGCTCTACCGCCTGAGCTAAACCGGCCCCTGTCTTGGTCTAGCGCTAGTGAACAGGGGATTGACTCCATCGCTGTCTGACTGATACTGACTTTAGGAAACCCAGATGACTTTACTTTGTACTGTATTAACCTTAGTAAATATCTTGGGTGCTCATATTCAGAAATGGTTAATTCAACTTGATTCTCATCTCAGATAAGAAGTAGCCTGTAATCGACTAGTGTTTCCGCAAGGTATCACTAAGAGATGTGACCAAAGATGTATGTAATTAGAAACTGTATTGCCTCGAGATCTTCAATGTCTAAGTGTAATTTATTAATTCCCATTAACTGGTAGAGAGTAGAGTTAAATATTTCAAATTCGATTATGCACCAGGTTGCCTAGGGTTCAGTGGATATGGTGTTCACTAAATAAGGTTTATTGCTATAAGTCATTTCCGGGAATCAGTCACATGACTTGTTTCAGGATTACTGGGGAAAATGAACATCTTTGATTAAAAATTTGGGTGGGGTGGGGGAAATGTCTGATGACAGAAATTCTTCAAAGTCTACTATGTGCATAATGGTTTACTATCTTCTGAATAAGATTATTTGACTTAATAATTTCCTTTCATATATTGTACCCAGGAGAGAATTATTTTTTATTGCTTTGAGTAAAGTATAAAAGTCATCGGGGTGGCCTAAAGTTGGTATCAGCCAGACAGTGAGTGAGTCTATCCCCTTTTCACTAGCACTAGACCAAGGAGATTGTTTTGGTGTCTGAGGTGGAGCGCCACACCTACCATCAGCTCCTCACTTTACCGCACACATCCCTACTCATATGTTACTCATACGATGAGTTGGCGAGGGATAGTATCGAACCAGGAACCTTGTGATTCCCAGGCAAATGCTCTACCGACTAAGCTAAATTGAAACATTCAAAACTCACTTTAAGTTTGGTCAAAATAAACATCTAATTACTTTGGAGTATTTTAATTCAATTCTACTTCACTTTTCTTGTACTTTCAATGGGGCCACCTGCTGATTCCTGGTAGCTGAGCAGTCCATGGTATGCAATATTCCACTTTGGCTGTTACTTAAGCTAGACAGACGGTCTAATAGACCCCTTCAATCAATCAGCTTTCTTAGTAAGTCCTAGCACCTAAATGATTGTCCAAACCCTATTGAACTTATGGCAAACCCATTACCCTTTTTTATCATGTATGTGCTAGAAGGCGGTGGTTGGGGGTCTTAGTGTTCTAGGTATGACATAAACTCTGTCTAGTGGTGAAGTTCCAGTTCTGTGGGAGTGTGGAGTGCCTTTTCATTGCCATTACTTCCAGGTCCACTCTGATTTGGATTGGTAGTACCCTATTGTACTCGGGAGAATATATATATATATATATATATATATATATATATATATGGTGAGTCTAGTTCTCAATATTGAATATTTCATATTTGTATATATGTTTATTATATATACATGTCTATTATATATATTTGGGGGGATTTTGTGTGAAGCATGGGCTGTGAAATGAATAAGAAACTCAGTTGTAGTTTAAGTGTTAAGTTTCATTTTATTTCATTCTATATTTCAGAAGATAAGCAGATAAGCGATACCAGATAATCAAGATTTACATTTTTCTTTTCATTGTGGACAATTTCATTTTTAACAAAAGGATGTTGCAGGATGATAACAGTCGGAAGATTAAGGAACAAGAGTACTAATATATAGAGAGAAATTCATGAGAATAATTTATTAAGCAATTGTGTGAACACTTCCAATTCCCTTGAATGTAAGACAGACTCCTAAGAGTTTCAGAGATGGAAGTTCAAACCAAAAACAATGATTATTCTTTATTTTCAATTCTGTTGAATTAAAGGTCATTGAGATGGGATAAAAAAAAATACAATACAAAATTAAACAACACTTGGTAATTCTAAGAATCTAAGAATAAAAAGAGATTTGAACAGAATGAAAATAATAGGCTCACTTTGAATATCCATTTACTTAGTTTAGTATAGATTCATTTTTTTTATTATTACTTGCTGTCCATCATATTCGATGATGACACCATGCTAATCCTTTTCCTCCAATTTATTCGGTCTCTGGTTGTATCTTGCCAACTGCCTATGGGGATGTTGAAGTCCTTCAGGTTTCTCTTGATGTTGTCTTTGTACCTGAACTTTGGTCTACCGCTTCTACATGATCCCTCTCTCAGTTGAGAGTACAGAATCTGCTTTGGTAGCCTGTCATCCCCAAGTCTGTTTAAGTGGCCAGCCTGTCTCAGGTTGTGTTGGACAAGTATCTCATGCATGCCAGGGAGTCCAGTTCTCTTCACGATGGTCCTGTTTGAAACATGTTGCCACCACCATTTAATATATTGCGCATATAGATTACAATTGCCAAGTATAGGGCCCATAGTTTATAGCAAAGACAGGTTTAGTATGGCACAAGGTTGCAAGTAAAAATATAATAGAAAAACATGACTTGTTGGGTCACCCATTGAACTCTGGGTAGATAATTGTGATCAGGAAAGAAGTGAGTTTGCAAAGTGAATTTTTTTTTAAATAGGGCCAGAGAATTTTTTTTAATCATTAAAATCATTTTGTAAGATTTCTAGGAAAGTTTGACCAAATTTGAATTTAAATGGACCTGATTCTTAAAATTCTATTAATAGCTAACATGTTGAGAAGTTGTGGGGATGACAGAAAATCATTTTTTATGCAATATCAAAAATAATCCTCCTACTTCACCATAATTTCAATTGACAAACAAAACTGTAGTAAAAAAAAGTTTTAGAAAATAAAGTAAAATGTTTTTATATTTCTTCGGTAGTTAAATTTACAAAAAAAACTGTTGACAATTTTTACCATGAAAGAAGGGGAAAGGGATGGTAAAAAGAGATTTCTCTCCACTGTTGGTTTGTTGGTGGTGGCAGGGGCCAGCAGCCAGTTTGAGTGACTCTCCAAATTGCTCTCACAGATAGACTAATATATAATAGAGGGGGTGAAATTGATAGGCAGTGAGATTAGAGAGAGATTGGTTACTTTATGACTTAATCGCAAATTACTGCTAATTAAAACGATGAAAAATTTTTTTTTTCAAACATAATTCAATCCCAAAAGTAAGGAATATTTTAGTATTTAATTTTAATCATTAAACTAAACAGGAAAAAAGCCTTAGGGAAACAAACATTGATTCACTCCGCTTTAATATAATAATAGATATATATCTATATATTGTTTATTTGTTATAAGATACTATACAATTAAAAAGCATGTGTTACCATTGGAGTTAGCTACTTATCATCAGGACAAAGTGCCTTGATCATCCAAGGTGCTTTGAACTGATAAGTAGCTGATATACAGCTTTAAAAAAATAATAACAAATACTTTTTAATTATATAGTATCTTATAACAAATATATATATATAATTCAGTTCTTAATTGCAATAATAAAACAATAAAAAGAAGCAAACTATACATGTCCTTATTTGTTGGTAGAAAATTTTGTATATCAATTGAAATAAAAAGTATTTATTTATTCTATGAATATTTTTTTTTTAAAGTTTTCTTAATCAAAAATCGATATATTTTAGTATTATTTGGATTATTCAGACTATTATCTTCATCTTTATTGTTATCTGTACAACGTTTTAGCTGATTTCTTGTTGAACTCGGGAGCCTTTTTGAACTCAGGAACCATCTTGTTGTAATTGGAAACCATCACGGAACTTTGAACCCAACCTTTTATTCAATCCACAGGGGTATCCTGTTCTCATTCCGCTAACCATAGCTGGGGTACAGGTGTTAAGCTGTGTTAATTATTATTCTATATTACTGCTGCCCCTGACCAGGATTGTACTGATAACAATAAAGATGATGACAATAGTCTGAATAATCCAAATAATAATCATCCTCATCTCAAAGATTCAGAGAAATCAATATATTTTGTTCTAAGAAATAAGTGCTTAAATTACAAAAATTTAAATTCATTTCTTAAAATAGCCTATTACAGTGAAAAAACTATTAATTTCAGTATTAAAATGTGTCTTTATTTGTAAGTGGAAAATCCAGTATTCATTTATTCTGTAGATAGGTACAATAAAAAGAAACTAAGAAATAAAAATGTGTCCTTCAAATAACAAAAAACTAAGAATTAAAAATCTCATTATAATGTATCATAATTATTATGTTACAATAACAAAAGTAGATTATTATTATAATATACACATAAACCAGTGCAAAAGCAAAATCATCTATCAAGCATTTATATATCTGTATATATATATCTATCCGCTCCTATACTGAGAGAGAGAGAGAGAAACATTTTCACTAATACTATAATGAAGTGTTATGGCCTTCTAATGGCATTGGTATCCACCATTCCTGGACTGGATAGACATCACATGGCAACTGAGTATCATCTACACTATTCCAAATTAGTTTCAGATTAATATTCATTCTGGCTGCTTGTGTCATCTTGTAAAATAATATATGTGTGCGTGTTTATATATATACATATATATATATATATATATATCATAGCTGAGGGTCTCAATATCAAGATTAACAGGGCTGCAGAGTGGCAACGTTTTCATCATAAACCACCAAATGCAAATAGAAATATCCCCTGTAATGTGCGTGACTGCATTTGCAAATCCAGAATTGGATTAACTAGCCACCAGAGGGTCTACAATTCTTGAATGGACTTCTAAAAGAAAAAAGAAAGAATATATATGTTGTAATGGAATATTCCACACTCTCTCTTACCCATGTGGTCTGACTATATATATATATATATATATATATATAGTGAGCACGCCATTATACTGGGCTGGCTTCAAGGATTAGTAACGTACCTCACTATTCCTTGTTTGTCTTATTGTATCTTTCTGCAATAAAACCTATCTTAAATCTACAAATGTCTTGACTGGTTCTTTCACCCGACTACAACCTTGTCTGATTGTATCCCTTTTAAGAACACAACAATATATTTATATATATATATATATATATATATACACACACACACACACACATTATTCTATTTATCAAGTATCAAGCTGGAAGCACACAGTGTAATGGTTACCGTCTAAAGAAATGTATATGACAAGACAAGTTCAAATCCTGAATGAGGCTGTTTGCATTTCACATAGCGTTAATACATTTTGGAAAGGTATGCATCCAACTATTCTTGCTCCAGCTATGGGTAAATAGTTGGGCAGACTGAGCTCTTTAACCTTGGTTAAGTCTCGGAGAAAGAAAACCTTGAATTCAAACCTGTTAAACTCTGCTAAAGAAATTGAACTGTCACATCCAACGTGTGTCGAGGGGTCGGTAAATATATATATATATATATATATATATATATATATATATATATATATGGGAGAATATGTGCTTAATTGAAGTCGAACCTAATTTTTAATTAATAATTAATTAATTAGGCGGGATTACCTATTTAAATGTAAGGCTAAACAAATCGAGAAAAATCAATCTCTGTATGTACATTTCAGCCTATTAGGCCTAATATATATATATATATATATATATATATATATGTGTGTGTGTTCTTTCTTAGAAGTACTCTGCCACGTTCTGAGATTGCTATAATCATTGTTGGATAGAGTCTCAAACATTCAACAGTGATCCTTCTTTATTCTTAGCATTGATTTTATAAAGATTTTCTTCTTGTTGCAACTGTGAAAATCATCATCCTCATCATCAATGTATGCTGTCAGCCTGGTTTCATTTGACTCTCTCTCTCTCGCCATTTCTCCCTATCAACTTGGTAAGTCATCTTGACAGACTCCAGTGTCTGCACAAAACTGATGAATATAAGTTTTTGCTGGTCGGCCAACACTGGTGTGTCCATATGTAAGAGTCTACAAGAGTGTTGAAGTAAGTTAACATACTGTTGGTTTGAACAACAACTACCTAAGCATAACTGACTGGTGCCTAAAGCAGCTGGTATTTATGGAACTCAGGAATTCTCCATTCATGCATTTAGATGATTCCATTCCTTGAATCCTGATTGGCTGCTTGATTCCAGTGGTGTTATAGTGCCAGATAAATAATTTGGCATTCTGCAGTAGGGTTGGGACAAGGTAAGATCCATATTGAGTTACAGCTTCCTTGTTGCCTTGTCTTGCCAAGTCGACGGTAATTGGAATATTGCTTCTATAAGAACATCACATGAGTTTCTCCCTGCTTCTCCAGCAGAGTCCAGCATGTCTTGTTCATCTTACAGGGATAATTTGAAAGATGGGAGGTAAGTGGCCATACAATTGCTGTTTTATAGGGTGCTGCTTATAGGATTTGTTCAAAACAGTACACAACATCCTTGCATCATTCCTATCTAGCTTTTTTCTTCAGTATACTTATGTAGTTCTCATTTGGCTTGTTCTCCAGATTCTTCAAATGATACACCCCAGGTTTTGAATTCGAAGTTTTTCCTTCTCCTAGATTGGTTAGCATGTTCCCCAAATCAGCTTTTATTATCAAATACTCACAAATTGACTATTACAAACTTTAGTCCATGCATCTTATACACTGAAACATGTTTGTCTCTCATGATTATCTTATATATATTTACCAAACCTTCTGCATGAGTAGGATGTGACACAAGGTCAATTTCTTAAGCAGAGTTTAACAGGTTTGAATTCAGAGTTTTTCCTTCTCCAAGACTGGTTGCCGAACCAAGGTTAAAGAGCCCAGTTTGCCCTGATATTTACCCATAGCTAGAGGGAGAATTGGATTCATACCTTTCCCAAGGGTATTAGCGCCATGTGAAATGCAAACAGCTTTGTCTAGGAATTGAACTCAGGTTGACGAGTCTATTTCCTATGACTCTAATCATTAGACCACGCACCTCCATCCTATATTGATTATCCTATATTGAATAAAAGAAGGGAGATATTAATTTCAGTCTGTGTGACAATAACATAATGGCTATATCAATTGTAAGCCCCCCCCTCCTCAACATTATATTTGCATATTGAGATTTATATGAATAGTTTGAAGAGTAACAGAATAAGCAATTTGCTTTAGAATATATTTGTTATCAAAATACTCATTAATATCTTTCAATATTAGTCTCTTTTCTTCATGTCTTTGATATCCACAATTTATTTTTCTGATGCTGGACAGAGGAAGCTCATAAGTCAGCGGTCAAGATAAAATAGTTCAGTCAGGAAATTACTACTACTCTTCTATAAGGAGGGGAGGGGCATCTATTGATGAAAAAAATAGCCACCAAAAGATTACCATGAATTGAATTCAAACCAAATGAACAAACTACATCATCCTACACATGTGTCAATAAGGGGTGTACTCTGCTGAGATAGGAGCTCAGGCACCAATGTTTGAAAAATCAGCTACAGAGCCCAAACTAAACTGAAACCATATAATTGTATAAAATTTAAGAAACTATGAGTTAAATAGTACCACTGCTGTTCTTCTACAAAGATGTCTTTGGTATAGATAACCCATGAGGGTTGATATGCCTTTAAACAAAGAAACCAAACCAAACTTAAAATCCTGGTATCTTTGGTTTAGAAGAAAATGAATGTTTTATTGTTTTTAAATCTGTAAAAGATGTCCATTTTTATGGGTTATCCTGTAAGTAGAAATCTATAAATTCATAAACTGATTTTTAAAATGGATAAGCTTTGCCTATCTGAATGATTACTGGAATCAAATCATTGGATTAATACCAGACTAAAATAATCTTGGAGAACAGCAAATTTATGCTGATTGAAATTTGAAGATATCTTAGATAGCAGTAAGTAAAAAAAGTAATTAATAATATAGTTCACTTTTGGAACAGAGGACTGGGCTTTTTGAGAAATTCAGGTATCATTTCCAGCTGTCATAATGATAAAGGAAAGCAATTTTCAAATTGCATAAAACAATGTTTCTTACATATAGACTTAAACTGGTATGATCTTTGAAATAAAATAACTAAAATTTTCAAATTGCATAATACAATGTTTCTTGCAAATAGTCTGAAACTGGTAAAATGTTCAAATTGCATTATATAATGTTTCTTACTAATACCCTTAAACTGATATGATTTTTAAATAAGATCACCAAAATCCCAAACTGCAGATACTAATGCATTAGTAAAGACTTAATATGTCTTAGTATTTTTAGGTTTCTTTTTTTCTCTCTCTCATCTTTAACAGTTTGTAGAGAAAATGCTTTCTAAGAATTCTTCCTTTTCAATATTAATCTTTATTTAGTTTCCACAAGCAAATCCCATTTTCCCAAGCTAATCCTTTTGTGTGTGCAATTGAAGGAACTTTGCCACCCAAAAATAAAACCAAATTTCCAAATTAAGAAACAATACAAATCCAGATTATTACATAAAAGTGGCTTCATTTAATCTCCAACTTTTAGTCTCACTCTTTTACTTCAGAAAACACTTTGAACCTTTTAGAAATGAAAGAGACAAAACGTTTCGCACAGAATTGTTTAATGGAGCACAGAGACAACAACTCTAGACTTTCTAAACACTTAATAACAAACTTTTGTACAATCTATATATTAAAAACTTGTTCCTTAATCTTCTGACCGTTATCATTTTGCAACACCCTCTAGTTAAAAATGAGACCGTCCAAATCCTCCAAAATGAAATGCAAAAAATATAAATTTTTATTATCTGGTGTTGCTTAATCATCGAATTCTTATTCGACAGTTATGGACAGGTAATAAGCTTTTGATTTGACCCCTTAAAAGATGCGCCATTACAGACGAGTAGGAATTAGTTTTAGATGTGATGCATATTTCAGAGCAGGTGGACCTATGGGTCACCACTCTGGGTCGGAATCAAATGGGCAGGATTGTGAAATAAAGCTTGATCAAGAAAACAACCAAATTTTGTTTGTTAATTAAATATTAAAAACAATGACCAGCCCAGCACGAACAAGAATCAACAAAATACCCAACCCTTAACAAGAAGCCCAACCAGAGAAAATGGCAGCTGACTTAGATGAAGATCCAGAACCAGAAATGTAAAAAGTAAGACCATCATCATCTCTACCCTATCTAACTGTATGTCTCTCTCCCTCGTTTATATACCGATGTTAAAAGAATATATAACAATACGAGGAAATCGAGTTACGAGCGGAATAAATTGAACTTGTAAGTCAAGGTACAATTGTACTAAGTTGTCCTAAATCAAGTAATTTTTTAATTCTGTTTTTACAAAATCTATTTCAGATAATCAAAATCTTTATGAGCAGATATCAAGTTATTTTTCTGATGTGAAGGGTCAGTCTGGTTCTATGAAAATCAACAACCATTAAAATATAAGTCAGCAAAATACATTTTCTAGAGTTTTTTTTATTTATTTATATATTTTTATGCTTTTCACCACCCCCTCCTGGGTTATAGACTGTTGACAAGAGATCTCCAGACTGTCTTATTTTGGTCTTTTCTCGCTAAATTGTTCCAGGTCTATCCCAGCTTTCTGCTGTCTGTCTGCACTAAGGATATTCTGATAAGATCTTACCAACTGTTGCCATGGAAATAAAAACCTCTGCAGAGCTTAGTTATTCTTTTATTAACATAGAATCTAAATTTTACTATAAATACTATATTCTATTTTCTTTGGTACTAAAAAAAAAACAACAGTTTTTTTAAAACTAGCATAATACTAAGTTGGTGTTAAAAAAATGAAAAATAAAAATTTTTTTTAAAAAGTGGAGTGGCCTATTGTCAACATCAGCTAAACAGTGAGGGAGTCTATTCCCTTTTTTCTGCATCTGAATTGGAATGCCACACCTACTGTCAGCTCCCCACTTTATCGCACAAATCCAAGCTGTGCTACTCATGCACAGAATTGGCTGTGGTTCCAAGGTGGATACTCTACTGACTGAAGTTAGGTGTAATACACACTAACTAGGGAGTCTATCCCCTTTTTTTTGCATCTGAGTTGGAGCGGCACACCTACCCTCAGCCCCCCACTTTACTGCACAAATCAAAGCTGTGCTACTCAAACTGAGGTTCTGAGATGGATGCTTTACCAACTGAGGTTTGATGTAATACACATTAAATTGGTTGATTTTAACAGTACTTGTCTGGGTTATTTTATGCCTAGAGGTTAGGGAATCACATTCATGATATATTCATAATTGCATTTTTTGTGTAGCTGTTTCTTTTTTCACACAGTCCTATTTAATATGAATAATTTGCAAATAGATCTACTGAGACCTTAACAGTTATTACCATTCCAGCTCAGAGTAGACCCGGGAGTAATGGCAATAAAGGGGTGCTTAACAATCCCAAGATCTTTAGAACTAGAGCCTCACCATCAGATACAGTGTAGTCTCATACCCAAGACACCCCCCCCCATTTTTTTTAGGTGTCTTGCCTATCTGCCAGGGATACAGTCAGCATATTACTTCAGCTAGACAAGCAATCGGAGCAGTCTCCTCTGATCAATCGATGGTCATGTCCACCCTAACCCAAAGTGGTAGTACTTGTTAGGATCCTATCTAGGGGTTAAATAAATTTTTAAAATGAGCATTATAAAAAGGGGGTTAAAAAAGTGAATACCCACAAGAATGAATAAAACAAAATGTCATCAGCATAAAATAACCCAACAAGGGTTGACATGCCATAAAATCCAATCCACCAATAGTCAGCATACTCTATGCCCCACCAGCTGGTGTAGTATATTGTGTTATTTTAATCAAAAAACCATCATTTTTTTAATCATCTGATTCAGTGACTATAACTTTGCCTAACTTTTTTCTTTTTTTTTTTTTCAATTAATTTCTTGTTTTTTCTTTCACTTAAATTTTTTTGATATATCTAAGAATACCCCCTACCTCTTATCGGCTGAACAAAATAGTTTTTCAGACAGTTTTGTTTGGGTCTTTTCTAACCAACTGGTTCTAGATGTATCTCATCTTTTAAGTGTGTATTTCACAGTCTTGGCACCAGATCTTATCATTTCACTCTTTTTTCTTTCTTTTTTTTTTACCTTTTGGGGTTCCAGGTTCAAGTTTATCTTGTGGTGTTGATTTTTCTTTTTTTTCTATTTTACCTTAGGGTTCTCTGGGTTAGAGTTCATCTTGTGGTGTTAGTCGATTTCTTTTCTTTCTTGGATATATACAATTCAGTTCCATCTTCTGTCTGTTCATGGAATCTCAGAAAATGGTCGTCTTCTCTTTGAGTCTTATTGATTTCTTGTCAATGTTTCTGTAAGGAATGGAATTTTTTAAAGGGTGCAGTTCTAATCCCATACCTTATCCATCACCTTCTCAATTTAGTCTTTTCAGTTAGTCAATCTGACAGCAATTTTTATCCTCATTGGGAACCCTACGGTTGTAACCCTCTACCAGCATAATCTCAGTAAAGGCATATTTATAACAAAATTTCTAAGCTTATTACTACTAGGGTAATTCAAAAGTTTTATAATATTTTGGTATATGCTATTTGTGGCATATATATATATATATATATATAATATATATGGAGACACTTGGTGTAATGGTTATATATATATTATATGCTATTTGTGGCATGTATATCATATATATATATATATATAATATATATATATATATATATATATATGGAGACACATGGTGTAATGGTTACCGATGAGTTCAAATCCCAGACAAGGCTGTTTGCATTTCACATAGCACTAATATCCTTGGGAAAGGTATGTATCCAACTATTCTCCTTCCAGCTATGGGTAAATAGTAGGGCAGACTAGGCTTTTTAACTTTGGTTAGGCAACCAGTCTAGGAGAAGGAAAACTCTCCCTACTCTCTCTCTCTCTCCCAATTTTCATGGTAGAGCACTGTAAAGGAGACATCAGTTGAAATTTCACCATTTACCGTAAGCATTTACTCGCCTATTGTTTACAGACTGGAGTTCTCTGGTGATTGAAAAAACATATATTGTATAAATATGTATCAATTAATTGTCCACCCTGGACTGACAGTCGCTGAGGGCCGTAAGGGTAAGGAATATGGCAGACAAAAATTCTGTCGGCTTTCGCTCCTGGCTAGAGGTAACTGTTAAAAAAGTCAAGCCGCAGTGATGAGACATAAACGGCAAAACCCGTGTCTGTGGATGACTGAATATATATATATATATATATATATATATATATATATATATATATATACTAGCAAATATATGCACCCTCCGGGTGCAAGTATTTAAGTTTAAATGTAATAAAATATTAGATTAAATCAGAAAGGCTAATGAAAATAATTAAGAATTAAGATAAAGATTTGAAACGGAGCGGGTATAATCGGAAAATAGAACAACTGAAACTTACTCTTTCATCACTTCCGTTTTTCAATGCTAAATTTTCCTAATTTAACTATTTAGTTAAAATAGGAAGTAAAGAATAAAATTACTGTTATTTCTTCTTGTTAATGAATTTCTTTTAGGATTTATTGAAGAGATTTTTACTCATATTCATTAAGATAAAACCAAACAATTAGAAATCAATAATACCAAGCACATTTTTATTAAAATCAGTTTTTTAAATATCAATATGCAAATTAGCTTTACGTTTACTCTGAAAACTGGTATTTTGTTGTATATATGAACACAATTGCATGTTATTAGTATTTAGGTAAAGCCAACAGTATTAATAATGTCAAACA
>CM042144.1:36880437-37035437 GCA_023376005.1 Doryteuthis pealeii
TTTTATTTTTATTTATTCATTATTCATTTTTTATTTATCTAATATTTATTTATTTAATTTTTTTTTTTTTTTTTTTTCTTTATCGATATACTTATATCATTAAACAATTTTTATTTATTTCTTCCTCAAAAAGATTTTTGCAGACTGCACTTTGAGAAATCATGCGCTTTTCCTCAGTTCAGATGTTTTATCCACACAAATCTGTCAACATCTTTGATAAATTATTCATAGATTTAAATAATCTAAATGTGCCTTCACTTTCTTTTGTATAGAAAAAAAACATGAGATCCGTCTAGCCATTTTTAGTATGTTCATAACTGTTTTCACAGTAACTTGAGCATTACTGTGTGTACATAGACATTCTCCCATGAGGTTACTCAGTTGTCAGTGAGATGCCATTCAATGGGCTTCTATATGACCATTATATTTATAATAACCAAGTGAGCAAATTCTTTATATCTATGTATTCAAACAAGAAAAAGTTATTTTCAGAGAAAACCTGGGTTAAAACAAAAAGCCTACAACACTTCTGTATCGTTCTTTTTTTTTTCTAAAAGGGCCGGTCAATAGAGCGTGCATCTAGAAACCACAAGGTTCCTGGTTTGATACCGCCTGTTGCCATCTCAGTGTATGATTAGCATGGGGATCTGTACAATAAAGTAAGGAGCTGATGGTAGGTGTGGTGCTCCACATTAGATGCAAAACAATCTCCTTGGTCTAGCGCTAGTGAAAAGAGGATAGATTCATACGCTGTCTGACTGATACCAACTTTAGGCTACCCCTACAACTGACTACTTTTTTTGCTTAATAAATCCACTTGTATATGTGTGCTGAAGTTATGGTTACAACACATAAAATAAGCACTCTCTTCCTTCAGTAATCCTCTCTTTTATGATGGACTAGCAGGAGGAGCCAGTTCTTTATAAATTGTGACTCTGAGAGCAACCACATTTTCCTCTCTCTTCTTTTTGTTTTTTTTTCTTACAAAAAGTTACATCATTCGAGTTTGTTAGCCTCCTCTAATCCTCAGTTTAGATTTGTTTCCCTGTGTTGTGTGACTCTCTTCTTATATCCTCTGGCTTAGGAATCACAAGATTCCTGGCTCGATGCTAGTCCTTGCCAACTCAGCGCATGGATAGCACAGCTTAGGTAATCTGATCTGTATGGTAAAGTGTAACACTGACAGAAGGTGGACACTCAGTTCAGCAAAAATATCTCACTGGTCTAACGCTATCAAAAAAGGGATAGACTTCTTCACTGTCAGGCTGATACCTGAATAATGAGCCACTCCATTAACTTATCAGGTTTTTATTTCTCTTTCATATCAGGGGTTCATCTTCATATAATGTTTGACATCTGCTTTCTTCAGCTAAAGGTTGTCTCTTACTGGGTTCCCCTTTGTGTTCTTTAATCAGGAAACAACACAGAGACATTTTGTCCCCCCCCCCCACGCATTCTTGACCCACCTGCACATAAGAGGGGGGGGCATCAGCAGAGATGGAAAGACATTCCCTGCCCTAACAGGCCACTGGCCTCAACTCTACTAAATTATAATTCTACTTTCCCAGAGTCCCCTAGTCACGTGATCCTCTAGGCCAATGAGAAGCCCCATTCCAGACAACCTAGGGTTCATGGCTGCTGCCATTCAAAATATACAACAGTCATTTTCAACAGTTTCCCATTATTTTAAATTGCTCTACCCTACTTGCTAAAAATGATAGGCATGCCTATCCATTTTGTAACACCTGTAGTTTCACACTAAAATTGCCATTGAAACAACATTGATGAAAATGAAAGAAAATGTGATGAGGCAACTGATGAAGATCCCATTAATTTTGTTGCAGCCAATTATGTAATTAATGAATTCTGCACAAATATTTATGTAAAACTGTTAATTGTAAAATAACCAGTAAAGTAAGCATAACATGTAAAAAAGAGCTGCAAATATTTAATACTAACTTAATAACTTAACAAGGAAGCACATTTCCTAATGTAATGGGTGAAGCTGATGATTTTTGATAATTTCATGAATATTGCGCTTAAACTTTTGAAAATATATCAACATGAGCTTTTTCTCCAGGATTCTTGTGGAATTAATTTCTTCTAATTACTAAAAAGGTTTAGTAATTTCCATAGACCCCTGAATACTTAGAGATTGTTTGGAAAAGTAGAAGGGATGCTGGAATAAGTGTGCATGGTTTCTAGGTGAATAATGTGAACAGGGCTAAGGTGTCATTGCTCTAGGCAGGCTATATTTTATTAATATTAAATAGCTGGGTATTTTCCAGGGATACCTAATGCCTTAATCCAACAATAATAAATTTATATCTTTCCTGGTAAAAATTTGCCCTGAGAAGGTATATTCATGATGTTACGCAAAGACTGTAGATGCCAGTTAAAGGGGGTATTTTTAGGGTTTAAGCATGTACTGATATCAATCCATTTGTAATTTGATTCTAGATGCAAAATTTCTGCCAGCCGCACTGTACAAGAAAAAGGGGAAACAAAAAAACTGAGGATTTCTTGTTATTGAAATAAGGAAACCATAAATTCTGTTGACTTGTGAACCAGACACCTTTAATTTATTTCATCTCTTTCATTCTCTCTTTCTCACCCGGCCACAAACATATGGGACATAACAAAAATAAACTAACATCTTATAGTTACCCTGGTAATGATTATAAACATTATGCTTGTGATATATACATATGGCATAACTACATAAATCTCCTCTCTCTCTCTCTCTCTCTCTCTCTCTCTATATATATATATATATATATATATATATATATGTATATGTATATAGGACCTAAATGAGTCAGATACTATCTACCTAGGTTTCACCCGAATGGTTCATCAGGATAATTCTGATTGAATAAGGTTGTTACAAATGGCTTTCATTATGGGTGTGGGTATCTGATTGGGTAAAAATTAGCATAAAAGGTTAAAAAAATATGTTTGTATGAGTTTAGAATTCCAGTTCTTTGGTTTAATAATTCCCTTGGTTTGTTGTAGTTAGCTATGGTAAGTTTTTGTCCCGCTATATATATATATATATATATATATATATATATATATATATAGTTTTAGAATTTAGATCAAACTTGGTAATTTTTGCTAATCCAAAAAATAGAAGAAAAAAAAGAAGAAAGATATAAAAACGATACATTTGCTATTTGAAGAAGAGCCAAATCTTTAGAAATTTTAGCACTGTAAATTCTCATCTATTAATGGCAGATTGCCCATTGCAGTTTTTCAGAATATGAGAGACTCTTGTGAATTGTAATATTCCTTTACTTTGAAAATAGAAATGACATCACGATGCGAGTGATATCATCATGGTTTATGAGCAAAACCAACAATCGGAGATAATAAAAAAAAATTGGGCTTAGAGCTTGAATCATTTTTGTCTTTTTCTTTCTTTTTTTAGAATTATTTATGGCTTCCCTAAAATTTGGATATCAGCAATTTGTCTAATTCAAGCAAATGGGGAAAAATGGGAAGTTTAGTAACTGCATTTAGGAAAAATAGGTTGAGTCCCCTGTGTCATCATATATATATATATATATTATATATATATATATATAGTGTTTGTGTGTATACTCCCAAAATTGCTATCAGTTTTAATGTTTACATTATCTTACAATTTACTTTGACTCTGGCAAATTTTGGCTATCAGTAGATTTTGTGTGTGTGTATATTTATACATGTATGTTTATGTATACATATATATATACATGTATGTTTATGTATGCATGCATATATATGTATATATATATACAAGATAAAGAAAAAATGCTATAACATTTACATATATATACACACACACACATAAATATATATATATTATAAATCATTCTGTGTGGGCCTTTTAGATGGGAACATATAAATTTGTGTGAAATTAATTTGTCATCAGATACACAGTCATATAACCTCTAGTCTCATGAATGTAATATTACTACTGAAAAGTGTGATCCTAGCTGGATGCCCTATACTTACAAACTTGTGGTTTTATGGAAAAATACAGGAAATTTGATTGACAAGATTTAACCCTATATTTGACCTCTTCCCTCATTGGACAGCCAATGTGAGGTGTTAGTGTAGAAAAATCAGTTGTGGCTGGATGACTGGACAAGACAGATTGCAAGATGGCATGTCTCGACCAAACAGCCATTTCTCACATGTATTTGTCTTGGGTTTAATAATAAAATCAATACAAAATAAAAGAAAGTTTTTGTTCATTTATCAAAAACTAAGCAATGACACAAGACGAGACATCCCAAGATCAATATGAGAAACACAAGATAGAAACTCAAGACCAGAAGAACAGCTATCCAGAAATTGATGACAGATACCAGCTCAAACCAGATAGACAGATCCAGCTACACAGATAACTCATACCTTGTGCAATCTTCAGACTACATTTGTCAGTAACCAGGTGTTGACTCCATGTCCACATTACATTAATTTAACTCATTTTATCCTTTATATTATATATATATATATATATATATAATATATATATATATATAGGATATAAGTAAGGATAGTGTAGATACAGAATTAATGGGTCTCAGTGTCAGTTTCTAATTCACTAAGCACTGTTAATTCTGTGTTTATGCTATCCTAGTGAATTAGAAATTGACACTGAGACCCATTAATTCTGTATCTACACTATCCTAACTTGTATATATATATATAAAGGATAAAATATAATTAAGAAAATGGTATAAAATAGACTCAGTGCTATTATTAAGAGTTCAGGTTTAAAACTGAATCATGATATATATAACAGATTTTATCATTACCTGTTCAATTTATTTAAGAAAAGTTTTTCTCCATCACATTTTTTTATTTTCTAACCCCATAACCTTAAGTCTTTTTTCTTACCCTTGAGCGAGACTCATCCATATTGTATTAAAACAGAATGCATTTTAAATTTAACTTTGTTTTCTGATTATATTTGTCTATTAAATATGTACAGCTCTTTGTTCTATAACAAAAATGGCTGACTAAAGAATGTCTAAAAATCTACCATCGACTTGTGAGGCAATTTTCTCTTAATTTAATGCCATTTGTAAGATTTCTTTTTTTCTCTCAGGAAACAATTCTGATTCTTGTATAGCATTAATTATTCGCTCAAGTTACAATTAAGTGGAAAACAGAGTCTAAAATTGGGTCTGTGGAAGCTCTTTAGCCATTCATATATCTATATATAAAACAGCTTACTTCACCAGGTGAAATTCTGTAACATTTTTCTCTTAATGGTACAATCATCTACAGTGAATGGATAAATAAAAAGTTAAAAGGTATTAGATAGCATTAAAAGATACAGGTAAAAGGTAAATAATAATAGGTAAAGTTTGATGGGAGTTTCAAAAGAATACTGTGTGCGGTCATAAAGAAGTCTTGGAAACAATACCACACAAAAAAACTGCTCCATCCAAGTAAGACGGAGAAGACATTCTAGACACTGCTTGAGAAGTAAGAACAAACTCATTCCACCCTGTCGGCTGGGGCGTTAGAATACACTGACTGCACCTCTACAGAGGCGTAAGACTCCCCCAAAGGGGCCACCTATTGGCCGTGGGTGGAGACCCATGATGCTTAAGGATGGAACCCAGGTGGTTGAGCAGTCCATGACATGCAACACTCCACTTTGGCCCTTACTTGGGCTAGACGGGCGGTCGGAGAGGCCTCCTCTGATCAATCGGCTAGTCACATCAAGCCCTAGCACCTATATGATTGCCCCAATCCTATTGCCCTTATGCCAAGTCCCATGCCCTTTTTATCATATGGGTGCTAGAAGGCGGTGGCTCTTCATATCCTGGGTATAACGTCAAACTCTATCTGATGGTGAGGTTCCAGTTCTGGAAGTCGGGGGAATGAGGAGCACCCCTTCATCACCATTGCTCCCTGGTCCACTCTGACCCGGAGTGGCAGTACTTTTTAGGGTCCCATCTATGGGTTAAATAGTAAAACATGTTTATAAACAAAACTGATTATCCATTAAGAATGAATTTCTTTCAAAACTTTATCGACGTTAAATGACCTACCGAGGTTGATATGCTGTAAAACAACCAATCAACTCATAATTGATATTCTTCTGTGGAAACCTACACATAGACATGCCAATGTGGGGCATCCAGCAAAGATCTACATTGATCAGCTCTGCACAGATTCTGGTTGCTGCACAGAGGACCTCCTGAGGGTGATGAATGATAGGGATGGATGGTAAGAGATTGTTATGAAATATCCACGCCACTAGTGTAGCCGGATTATGATAGTAACTGTTAGTGTCCTATCTATGGGTTAAATAGAAAAAATAAGTTTTAAAAAGATTGAACAAAAAAATTGAGTACCCCTCAAGAATGAATGAAACAAAATGTCTTCCGCATAAAATAACCCAACAAGGGTTTACATGCCATAAAATCCAACCACCTAACCAAACCTATGCACTGAGTTGACTGTAAGAGAGTATAATGTATTTGGGAGAAATGACTGTTCCCTTGTTGTATACTGGATCATACAGTATTCAATAACATGTGCACCAGACATTAGTAACTCAAAACAGAGTGCTAAAACCTCAGGGTAGATGGTTCGCATAATGGTTGAGTAATCACTCTGATGTTCTCAGACAGCCATGTATAAATAGTCCTGGACCAGCGCATTCACTCTCTACACAAAGCTGGGAGCGAGAAGTACTTGTATTATCCTCTTTGTAATGAATCCCAAATTATAGCAAACATCACTGGAGAGTGATAAAATTCAAAGAAAGGGATATTTACATCAGCTTGTTTGTTTTATTGTATAATATCTGTTTAGATTTCAACAGGGATGGAATTGGGGAACATACCTGCATATAGTGTTGAAAGGTATTGTCTTGTGGCTTGTATGGAATGTACCAAGCTGGCTGGTATATTCACTTCCATCTTCTGTTCACCAAAATAGAAATCTGTAAGACTCCAAGTCAAAGGTCATTATGATTCATAAAATCTTCATCACAGTCAAAAAAAAAACAGCAGAACTGTCTAAAGCCTATTCAAGGTCACGGAATGACATAGCAGTGAGCAATCATGTGACAGGCAATTAAGCTATTTTTGACCAATCGGAAGCCACCACAGACTGAAGCTGTAGATGCTTTCTTGATCCTATTAATATCACACGCATCCCACACTGACCATTTCCCAATATCACAGTCCTCATGCAACTTTGACAGATAGTAGCTATTTCACTTGGCTCAACCACTCAGAATACATTCCTTTAGGACCAATCCACCTTATCTCCTATACACACCAAATGATAACACAAATAAGTCATCCATTAATTTACCATGAACTCAACACCACAGAATGGACATTCAACAACTTAGCTTCTTTGTAAGACCTCTGAACTAATACAGTTGAAGGTCGGTTCTCAAACATAATTTATTCCAAAATTATGTTCAAGATTTGTTTGAAAAATGAAACAATATTTCCTTAAGAAATTTTGTAAAATGGATGTATGCATTTTTGACCATCAGACCTCACAACTTTCCTCTTTCTGGTAGTATCACTGCAGCCTTTCTTAGGATCAATGAATGAGGGTTACAGTAGCCGTAAGATAGAGAATAAACACAAACTTGTTCAAGATAGCGACCGATGTTAATTGATGTTGTTTGAGTAGATTTGATCAGCTATTCATCTGTGTATAGTTTGCCTTGGCACAATTTTTAATTTCATTGGTTCGACTCGTGTCCAAAGTCCAAAAATTTGTTTGACAACTTTTTTACTCAAATTTTTTATTTGAACTCTGAATTTCCCGACTTCAAAGTCATTCATGAACCGATGTTCCACTATATAAGGAAAACCCTCTTATATAAATTCCACCCCATTTGTTGATTCTCTTGTTTTCTTAGCATTTCTTCCACCAAGCACCCCTTACCTCACATATGCACCAAACGATAACCCAGGATAAGTCAGCTATAAACTTAGTGAGAATTCAACACCATAAAAGGGACATTCAACAACTTAGCTTCTTTATAAATCCTTGAACTAAGATCAGTGAACCCTATTGTATAACTACATAAATTCCACCCATAGTTAATTCTATTGTTGTTTTATTACCATTTCTTCCACCCCTGCAACTCGGTGACCGAGATAGTCATGGATATAGCAACCAGTATGGTATCCTAGTCAGTAAGTCACCCTCTTCCACTCTCTCTTTCTCTGTTGCCATATATCTATTAATAATGGAGATTGGGTGTATTTCTGTCTGTAACCAAAACTGTCATGACTTACATCACAATATCCTCAATGATTGTATAAGTAAGGAGTATTTGATTTATAGTCAAAAATGTTGATACATAGGATAAAAAGAACCCTGTGTTATATACACTCAAAATTTGAGTAAGCAATTTTTAAAATTGTTTTTTTTACTCTTACTTTTTAGTAACAAGAAGTTAATTAAAAAGTTTACAAATAAATAAATAACTACAATTTAGTGTAAAATTTATGTGCAAAATATTCAAAATAGTTAAAAGATGTAAAGTTTTTATAAGTTGGAAGGCTTAAAGTAACCTTCCATGTGGGTACATATGTTTACCTAAATTACTCCAACAAAGAAGTTATATATAATAACAAACATAAACTTTAATTCATGAGCACATGAGAAATACATACAAGACAGAAATACATATACTCATAACAAAGGTCAATAATTCATAGTGAACAGATACCTAAACCTATATAAAGAATGTAGGACTTATTTACTACTGAAGTGATACAAATTTTCTGAAGGAAAGTCACTTACTGATAATTAGTTTGGGGGGCAAAGTCTCCACTTAAGGGGCAGAGGCATCAAGCGCCTAAACCATGTGAAGTTTTTGCTGGCCCGAGAGAGAGAGAGAGTGCATTAGAATATCCCGGCTACTACTTAAATACTCTAGCCCTCTATTGACGAAACCCTGGAAGCAAGGGAAGATAACCCTTCTGGATTCGACACCATCCGGAATTACCATTTTACTGACCCAACATAGTTATTTAATTAATTAATAGATGCATGCAACATTTCATTTGAGGGGACAGGATTGAGTTTCCATTTCAAATTGTTTTATTTGATGATTTTTACTTATGATACAAACCCTTTGACATTGAATTTTTAACTCCCACTTCAGGCAATATCTTTCAAAAATTAATTTTTACACTACCTACAGGGCGTTGTTGTTGCAAGTGAATATAACAGATCATTATCTTTCTTTATGGATTATACACGAGTCTGTCAAATGAATCAGATGAAATGTGTTAACAGTATCAGCAACACAAAGAATGAGTTGAATCATTTAAACAAAAATCTTAATGACTCTCCATAAATGAAAAGTGCTCTTGGTGTGATGTTTATCATCATAAGAAATGGATTCAGTGACCCAGGTTCAAATCCAGGTCACGGTTGTTTGCATTTTACATAGGGAAAGTTAGGGCATTCCATCGTGGTGTAATGGTTACTGTCATAGGAAATGGATATGGTGAGACGAATTCAAATCGTGGTGTTGGAATATTTTGTAATATAAGGTGTGCTGAGGTCCACCGCTTAAACTTATAGACCTGTGTGGGCGCATGGATTAAAGACAGCCAATCAACAGCCCAAATACATGGTTAGTTAACTATTTAATTGTCGATCTTGAAAGCCATTCATTTGCACGTATTCGACCTGGATGAATGGATCTGCAATCAAGGACTCTACTCAACCCAATACTAACAGACACTGAGGAACAACCAAAGGATTCTTCACAAAAGATCAGCTTCTGCTTAACACAAGGGATCTCCATTGTAAAGTGCTCTCACTTGAAGTCTAAAAATGGCTAATACTCTTGGGAGAGGTATAAATCCAACTATTCTTTTCCCACCAATTGGTAAATAGTAGGGCAGACTAGGCTCTAACCTTGGTATGGTGGCCGATCTAAGAGAAGGAAAACATGAATTCAAACCAGTTGAACTCCACTTAAAAATTGAACTTGTATCACATCCTGTTCATAGTGGAGGGGTTGGACTGATTGATTTTAATGGCATGTCAATCCAACTTGGGTTATTTTATGCTAGGAGTTAGAGAATTGCATTCATTGTATGTTTACATTTACATTCTTTGTGTAGTTGTTTCTTAGGATTTATTTTGCTCATGGTCTTAGGAAAAACAAATAAGTTTTAAAGAAATCTATTTAACCCATAGATTGCTACTGTGCAGTAAAAAAAACTGATGGTAGGTGTGGCACTCCACCTCAAATGCAAAATGATCTTGGTTTAGTGCTAGAGAAAAGGGAATAGACTCCCTCGCTGTCTAGCTGATACCAACTTTAGGCCATCCTGACAAAAAGAAAAAAAAATAAGCCACTTTTCATGTATCCGGTGTATTCCATCATAAAAAGAACAATTTTAAGTTGAGTAATATTTCTATATTTTCAACATGTTGAAAATGCTTTTTTCAACCAATTGAACTTTTTCTTCATATTTTTATATTATGTATTTACCCAAACCCTCTGTACAAGCTGGATGTGGCACAAGGTCAATTTCTTAAGTGGAATTCAAATTCAAAATTTTCCTTCTAGACCAGTTTCCATACCAAGTTTAATGAGCCAGTCTGCCCTACTATTTACCCAATTTAGTTGGATTCATACCTTTCCCAGTTATCATTGTAGGAAATGGACTTGACTACTTGTTTGCATTTCACATAGTGCTAATACTCTTGGGAAAGGTAGCGTATCCCATCGTGGCACAAAGATTAGCAAGCTAGTCTCACAGATCCATTACTACTGAATACCAAGTTCGATCCACACTGCCCCATACTTGTGACCTTGTGTTACATACTACCAGTGGTGAATTGATTGGGTAAATGCCTACCTTTCCAAAGTGTATTAGCACTATGTGAAATGCAAACAGCCTCGTCCAGAATTTGAACACAGGTCACCATGCCCATTTCCTACCATTCCTTCTATTATTGCCATATCATTTCAGCTGATCCATTCTTCATATTAACACTAGGATGTGTTGTTGAAAGTTGAAATACAAAAAGTCATCAGCCCTGTTGGTTGGGGCTTTAGAATACACCGACTGCACCTCGGCAGAGAGGTAACCCCATTGGGGAGGGGGGGTTACCTGTAATGCTTAAGGACAGAATCCTGGTGGATAAGTTGTCCATGACATGCAACACTCCACTTAGGCCCTTGCTTAGGCTAGACAGGTGGTCGGAGAGGCCTCCTTCAATCAATAGGCTGGTCATGTCAAGCCCTCGAACCTATATAATTGCCCCAACCCTATTGCCCTTATGGCAAGCCCCAACCCTTTTTATCATATATGTGCTAGAAGGTGTTGACTGAGGGTGTTCATGTTCTGGGAATGACGTTAAACCATTAATCATTAAGAAGGAATTTATTTGAAAACTTTGTCTGCATTAAATGATCCACCAAGGTTGATATGCCATAAAATAAACAAACAAACAAATCTTTATATTAACACTGAGATGTGTTGTTGGAAGCTGAAATACAAAATGTCATTAAAAAATGCATTTCTTATAATCTGAGAAATAAAATATTTGTTGTTTGCATTGTAAATTGTTTTTGTATTTCTTTTTACTTTAACTTAACTGTTATATAAACTAATTGTTTGTTTTAAAAATTTATTTTGGTTTTCTTTATTTTACAGGTAAGTCGATTTTTGTTTTTCACCGGAATCAGAAGCTAGAACTGCATTGAAAGTATGTATTATATTTATATTTATAATCCCCTCAGTATTCCTCTTTTGAGGGGCCTCAGGCACTAGGCAATAAACCCAGCCCTGCCCCTTGTAGGACGGGAGTAAAATATGTAGTATCTATAGTATACTGATTTTTCAGATTAAAAAGTGCTTTGAAATTTACAGAATGTTAGTATTTTGCTGGATATTTTCATGACAGAAATTGTTTTTGTATCTTCAACTTAATTTGAATAAGCTGGTTTCATAAATGAGACATTTGGAGCTTTCTTAAACTCAAATTATTAAAAAAAAGAAAATTACATTTTTTTTTAAATCTAAAAGATTTAAATTTGAATTTTTAAATTTTAAAATAGATTATCTTTATAAATTCATTTTTTTCTTTCCAGATGATTACCATAAACGTTTTCGGTTTGGAGAAACAAATTCTCTCTTGTGTCTGAAGATCAGTCTTAATCTACTTATACGCTTAGTGTAACAGTTATCATTGTAAGAAATGGAATTGGTGACCAGAATTCAAATAATTTTCATGCCGATTCTTCTTTAGCTTTCTTATTTTTGAATTTTCTTTATTTTCTCTTCAAGAGTTACCCTAGTATATATCCATAGTAGGAGGAGAATAGTTGGATGCATACCTTTTCCAAGTGTATTAGCGCTATGTTAAATGCAAACAGCCTCATCTAGGATTTGTCTCCAAGTTCATTTTCAATGATGATAACCATTACACAACACACAATTTATATATATATATTCACTAACCACTTCACACAATCATGATGTTACACAATGTCAATTTCTTAAGTGGAGTTTTACAGGTTTTGAATTCTGAGTTTTCTTTCTCCTAGACTGTTTGCCTAACCATGCTTAAAGAGCCCCAGTCAGTAGTTGGATGTATACCTTTCCCTGGCCGGTTTAGCTTAGTTGGTAGAGCGTTCAGCTAGAAACCACAAGGTTCCTTGTTCAATACCGGCCATCACCAACTCAGCGTATGAGTAGCACAGGGATTTGTGTGATAAAGTAAGGAGCTGATGGTAGGTGTGCCACTCCACCTCAGATGCAAAAACAATCTCCTTGGTCTAGCGCTAGTGAAAAGGGGATAGACTCCCTTGCTGATTGGCTGACTGTAGGCCATCCTGACGACTTTACTTATTTATACCTTTACCAAGGGTATTAGCACTATGTGAAATGCAAACAATCTCATCCAGGATTTGAACACATCTCATCATGTCTATTTCCTATGAAAGCAACAATTACACCATGCGCCTACACACAAATTGGATATACAAGATGTGTCAAAAAAATATCAAGATTTTTTTTTCTTTTTGACACACCTTGTATTCTGAAAAAAATTAACGTTCTATTCATTCTTCATTTCTATCTTGGTAAATACAGCTTTAGAATCTGTACTTTTTGACATGCCTTGTATTCTGAAAAAAATTAATGATACATTTATAGTTCATTCCTATCTTGGTAAATACAGCTTCAATCTCGATATTTTTTACACACCTTGTATGTAATACATAGATAAACACATGAATACCTCATACTTGTGGCTTTTGGCAAAACTAAGTTTACTAAGTACAAATAAAGATAGTCATTAAGATTCCAAATTTTGTATAGTCAATTAAACTTCTTTGTATTCTTAATGTTATTACCACATTCTAATAATCGCGGTATGTGAGTGGGTAGATAATAGTTTATCTCAACATCTAGTTGTACTGAAATGAACTGTCATCAATTAGTGATCTGTCCTGTCAGCTGGGATTGTAGAATACACCCACTGCCTCTCTCCAATGGGGTAAGACCCATTATGCCTGAGGACAGGACTGTGGTAGCTGAACGGTCTGTTACTGCGTATTAAGTAGTCCTGTGACAAGCAATACTTACTTGCTAAACGAGAGCTCAGAGAGGCTTCATCCGATCAATCAACTGGTAATATCTAGTCCTAGCAATTGTATGATTGTCCGAACTGAATCCTTCAAAATGCTATAACAAACACCCAACTTTTTTCAGGTGCTAGAAGGTAGTGACTGAGGGTTAACCACAAGTATTTGTTAATAAATAGGAAGTTAATGAAAATCATTTATACCAATTTGAAGATATTAAGAACTTGAAATATAGAAACTTTTATCAAAATTACTTGATTTGGCCTCAAATAACCCAAAAAGGGTTGACATGCCATTAAAATAAATCAATCAGAACTTCAAAATGGCTGGAATTATTAGCAACCTAAAATATTATAATTAACGTCATGAACATGAAGGTACAAATTTTAGTAACCATTCACAAATAGAAAATGCAATGTGTATCCATATATATATATATATATATATATATATATATATATATGATAAGTTGTAAACAAGGTATGTTTGGAATGGCTTTTTTGCCGACAATCTCTGTATGTACATTTCGGCCGAAATGTACATACAGAGATTGATTTTTCTCGATTTGTTTAGCCATACATTTTGAATAGGTATTCCCGCCTAATTCATTATTAATTAATTAATTTTCAAAATTAGGTGCGACTCCAATTAAGCACTTGTTCTCCCCAAAATATATATATATATATATATATTATACACAACACACACACACACAGATATATCATGTGTATTTATAAACTAAAAATGCAATTACTCATGTTCTTATCCCTGTTACTATATATATACAGTATCAACCATAGATAAGAACAATTTAAACATTTTTTTATAAAATGTTTTTTCTAAGCCAAAGATACCAGAATTTCTTTCTTAAATAGGGAAACAAAACTATGAATAATTTTACAGCAAAAATAATATCACTCCTTTTATATATATATATATATATATACACCAATTTTATTTTTAGTTACAGAATTCCAATGCTCTGGAAATAGATAAAACCAAATAATGTTTTGATTGTATTATGTTCTACTTGATATAATAAAATTCTGGTATCTATTGAATAGAAAAAATTTTTTAGAGGTGTACTTATTTATGGATGATACTGTATATGTCAGGGCATGCTGAAAAGTTCTTGGCCTAACTAAAAAGGGAACATACATGCTAATCTACACATCCATCTCTAAGTTCAACATACTTGGTAACTAATTTCCCAAGATTTTTCAAGCCTTAAAAGAAATCAAATAAAAATAAGTAATTCTCTTTTCATTGGGTTGTGAATTTTTCAGAATTTCCTCATATATATATATATATATATATATATATATATGTGTGTGTGTGTGTGTTAAGTCAACTCCTCCACATGGGCACAATCCAACCCAGTCAATTTTTTAAGCGAGGTTAACAGGTCTGAATTAATTTTTTTTTATCTCCTAGATAAGTTACCATACCAAGGTTAAACAGCCCAGTCTTCCCTACTATTTACCCATAGCTAGAGTGAGAATAATTGAATTCTTACAGATTCCAAGGATATTATATATATATATAACTTTCAAAGAAAAAAAACTTGACAAACTATCAACTGTTATAATATTTATTTTGACCAGAAACTCAAAATGAATCTAGCTTCTTCAGACAGATTTTCTTTCTTTAAAAGTTAAATATTGCCCTGTATATAATTGATTTATTGGTTATCATACATTGAGCTCTCTTAAGGATTTATAAAGACCCTAGTATGAATATATATGTTTGCATCTACAAGAGCATACAGTATGGTTGTATGATGATCCCAAATCATATTATCCCTTATTTACCAGTCATTTGGATTATATTACATATATGTGCAATTCATACAATGTGTGAAAGCATATGCAATGCCCTTGTCTTCATCAGCCACCAAGCAAGTGTGGTAACACAATTTCATTGGTTAAGGCAGTACTACCACCCCTAATGCCACCTGCAGATTTTGTCACAAATGCAAGAAAATATGTTTATATTTGCAGGAATTGGTATTCAATCACACGCATTTTTTGCTTATTATTTTTTATTTTTCATCTTGATCAAATCCATTTTAATTCTTGCTGAACTGTGATCTATAGGTGATAGAAAGCATTTTTCAAACAACAGCCAGTAATACCAATTTTTAAGAGGAAGGTGTAATGACTGAGTGACCAACCAAAAAACCCACAACACCTACTCTGTATCCGTATATAGAACTTTAAATAATCTTTAAAAAATCCCTCTCCTTAAAATAAGCCCTAGTTGAGAGCAGTAGATGAAAGAAATAAGCATTCTTCATAATTACATGCAATATAAACATCCTCCAAAAATAAACCCTAGTTTCACGATTGGACTTGAACATTGTTCAAGGAAGAGGATTACTGGTTGACCACATTCTCCTTTTCTTTTCAGGGTTTTAGCAAACCCCCTGCACAGCATCCAAACATCCTCCCTGTCTCAGAATTTGTAATATAAACACCATGAACACATCTAATCTTTTTTTTTTTTTTTTTTTTGTTTTCCTTCCCACTTAACTAAACTACTTAGGGTTGTTCCATTAGCAGCAGCATCACTTTTATTATTATTATAAGATTTTTTTTAATTTGTTATTTTTCCATATCTTCTTTCCAAGTTAAGATTGTTACTTAACTAAGAATGGGAGGAATAAGAGGAAATTAATCCAACAGTATGTGGAGAAAGGTAGACAGATAGACAGACATGGGATGTTTTACAAAATGAATGTTTATTGTAGGTGGTAATGTCGACGTTATAACATTTCAGTCTGTTAGACCATCTTCAGGACGTTGGATTGAGTTCTTGCTTCAATGGTGAACATTTTCATACATAGGGGAGGGGTGGTCAATTGTTGGTGTGAGTTAGTTGGTAATGGAAGTTCTATTTTTTTTTTTTTTTTTTTTTCTGGTGTGATGTGTAGCTAGAATGTACAAAAAAGTATAAAACAAACTAGTCCTATATAAAGTATATTTAAACACTTACTGTTGCATTTAATTGATAAATGTAGCTCTATCATTTCTTGCAAATTAATTCATATATATATATATATATATATATATATATATATATATATATTACTATACTTTTGGGGGTTCCGTTTGTTGTAGCATCCCTTTTATTATTATAAGATTCCTTTATTTATTTATTTATTTTTTGTTTTTTGTTTTTGGAGTGAACATTAATATAAGCTCCATCTTATTTTCATAGAAACACGGTACTAGGCAGAAGTGCTGTGAGCAATGCTTATCCTCAGCAAAGAACAAGTACCAATCTATATATTAATACTCATGTTCCTAAATTTTCCATCCGTTATCACCTTGCAACACCCTCTGGTTAAAAGTGAGACCGTCCAAATCATCCAAGATCAAATGCAAAAATGTAAATTCTGATTATCTGGTATTGCTTATCCACTGGATTCTTATTTCTTATGAGTGTTATCACTTCAGCTAAATAATGGACCATTACGTTTTTATCATAAAGAAAAAAAGGTAAAAAAAAAGGACATCCTACATAGAAAAAATATGAGAAAGAAAGAGAGTAGGAGAAAGATAGAAGGGGTGAGCACTTTAAAGCGATAACGATAATCCATTTCAATCGAACATAATGAAAAGATAAAAAGAAGCAAAGAAAAAAAGGGGTGAGGGGGTGTTAAATCAAGATTATTATACATTTACATATCGAACTATTTTAAGTAAACATATCAAACGTAATAATTGAATTATCATACTGTGGTATAACTACAGGTCCTGCTAGTCCATATATAAATACTCAAATTTTTTATGGTTATTATGCTAGTTAAGAGAATAATGATATTTTACCTTTAAATATCACTTTATAAACTTTCTCTCATAAGATATTATTTTTTTTTTTAATTATAGATCCAAAAAAGTAAGAGAAAAAGTTTAAACGAAAACAAACTAATACTCACCGATATTTTGGAACTGAAATGCTACAAGTTGTCATTGTTTTGTCTCCAAGAGTCAAATTCTTTGCATGTCTTTTGTCTTTGATCTGTCATCCTTCTTACAATAATTCTTTTCTTTTTGTAACGTGATCAGTCATACTACCCAGCAAGTCTAAAGTTTTTGCTTTTGGTTTTACAAGGGCGTACATATCATGACAGTAGAATTATTTGATTTAGAAGATCAACTCTGGGTCGGAGTGAACCTAGAAATAATGGCAATGAAGAGGTACTCCACACTCTCCGGATCTCCAGAACTGGAGCCTCACCACCAGATACAGTTTAGTGTCATATCCAGAACACCTCTTTTTTTTTTGGGGGGGGGGGTCTTACAGAGGATACAGTCAGCATATTCTACTAAGCCTCACTGACAGGGCAGTCTATTTTCTGAATTAAAATTCACATACTCTGATTTTAGAAAAGGGATAATTCAATAATTATTTCTTGCAATAAATCTCTCTCTCTCTCTCTCTCTCTCTCTCTCTCTCTCTCTTGTTCCTTATCTAGACGAAAATGATTTTGAAAGAATAGTGTATTTTTCTGTTTTACATTTTGGGTTAAGAACTCCCTCTCTTCCCAGGACATTAATACCCACAATGCAACACTACAGTTAACACCTTTTTTTTTTTTTTTTTTTTTTTTGTATCCCAGTACATATCTTTACTAATACTGATCCAACCTACCCCATGAGATTATCTTGCAGAATCAACTCCCTCTTCTTCTTCTTCTCCTTTCTAACACTTTTCCTTATCTTACAATCTACCTAATTTTTCATATGTGCAGAAACAATCCGCTTGGAATTCAGCAAATGACTTTTCTTTGCCAGTTTTGTACATAACGGATTTTATGCTCACATGTTCTTCTGCCTGAGATATTCGTGAAAGTGCATAAACCTGTGAGCAATTTGATCTTGACGATTACACTTGCAGTTTAAACAAATTTAGAAAGGAAAAACAAAAACTAAAACTTTATAAAACAACCATGTTTACTTAATTAGATGTTAAGTTACCCAAAAAACAAACAAAAAGTAAAAGATGCTTCTGTGTTTATCATTAAATGGCATTTGCAGCATTTAGTTTTCATTAAAAAAAAAGAAGATTGCTTTTGATTGTATAATGATAACACTTTAAAAATCAAAATAAATCCTTAAAAAAAAAAACAAATAAAAGTTATAAATGAAATGATCAGCAAAAACATATGAATAATTGATATTTTGGACTGTTGTCCTCATCTTTATTATCTACTAGAAGTGGCTACCTGACTTTTCATGGGTAGAGGAAGATAAAATAAGTTAGTCTCGGAGAACCTTTGATTGTTTTGGTCTTACATAATTGATTTGTTTTAATCACAAATGCCACCAATGACTTTCCTTCTCTTACTATTCAAATCCTGATTTTTAAATATCTTCCCAGATATAAATAAAATCTTCATTATTTTTGCTCAAAAAACAAGCTCTGGTGATAGTGAATATATATATATATATATATATATATTACTTTGTTATTAATTGTTTCATTTTCGTAGTTTCCTCCAGACATACATACATGGGACTGAAGAGACAATAGTCTGAAGGCTCTAAATCTGATGAGTATGGGGGATGCGTTTGATTGACAAGTTGGGTCTTACTCATCAGATTCTTGCTCTGAGTCTTGTTCAAATCCTGGATTTGGTAATTGCATTTCACTTAGCGCTAATACCCTTGGGAAAGTTATGAATCCTACTCGCCCTCCAGCTATGGATAAATAGTAGGGCAGACTGGGCTCTTTAACCTTGGTTAGGCAACCGGTCTAGGAGAAGGAAAACTCTGAATTCAAACCTATTGAACTCCACTTAAGAAATTGACCTTGTGTCACATCCTGCTCATGCGAAGGGATTGGTAAATATATATATGATAAAATATCAAAATAAAAAGAATTGAGTACTCGTTAAGAATGAATCTATTTCAAAATTTTGTTAGCATTAAATGACCCACCCAACTTTGTTAGCATTAAATGACCTATAGGGTAGCAAGAGGTTTTGGGTGTTTTAAAGGTCTAAAGGTGGGTGGATATTCTTGGTGCGTGTTCTTTGGGTTTTCGCTTTCAACCCCATCTCATTTGGTGGTTGTGCTGAAAAGGAAAGAACTTAAGAAAAGAAAGAGAGAAACAGAAGGTGGTTTTATGATTTAGGCTTTATTGACTGGTCATAGTCACCTGTAGCAAGGGAATATCTCCCTGGCTAGTAGGAGTGACCAGACCCAGTTAAGGCCTAAACTCGAATGGTTGAGATATTCCTTTGAGGGTCGGGAGTCAGTCCTTTTTGTCGCACATGTGTGAAGGGTTCTTCCGGTGAAGGCCCATGGAAGTTTGTTGTTTTTTTTTTTTCATTCTAATTTTAGTTTTGTTTTTAATCCCCACAGACCCATAACGAAATGATATCAATTTTTCTGAAACAGCCTGTACTATTCTGGGAAATTAAAAACTTTGTTCTCTCTAGATTATCAATAAGTCTGATTAATCATTAGCTTGTTACTGACTGATCTTTCTGGAAGAGAAAATTCAGTGCGTTATTGATTCCATTATATCAGTGTCAGCATTTTTATTTCTGGATAACTTGCTACATCTGCCTTTCTCATTCTTCAAGTTCACTTGATACTCTTGTTAAAACAAAACAAAAAAAAACAGACTAGAGGAACTGGAAAACAAAAGATGAATTGAGACCATCCAGACAACAGCATTGTTGAGATCAGCTAGAATACTCAGAAGAGTCCTGAAAAACTGAGAAGACTTGTTGTTACTCAGACTCCAGTGAAAGACCATCAACTTATGCTGGTGTGAAAGCACAAGGAGTAAAATAAGGATAATGACAATAGTAATAATGATAATAATAATAAAATAATAATAATAAAGAAAGAAATAATAAGTCATAATAATGATAATGAATAATAAGTCGTATATAATAAATAATATTAGTGATAATAAGATAATAAAAGCATTAATAATAATAATAATGAATAAATACTACTAATAATAATAATTATTATAATAATAATGAATAAATACTACTATTAATAATAATAATGAATAAATAATAATTATAATAATAATGAATAAATACTACTATTAATAATAATAATGAATAAATAATAATTATAATAATAATGAATAAATATTAATACTACTACTAATAATGAATAAATACTACTACTAATAATAATAATAATGAATGAATATTAATAATAATAATGATAATAATAATAATGGATAAATACTAATATTTATAATGATAATAATGATGATGATGAATGATGATGATGATGATGATGATGATAATAAAAAAATTGAAAGATGATCTGAGAAAAACTTATTTTTCTCAAAATAAAATAAAAGTAATAAAAATAATAAAACTGTTGATTCTGAATGTGAAGTTGATTTTGTTTTTTCTTGAGAAATCTGATTTATCACAGATCACCTGAATTGACATGAAATGAAAAGTTCACCAAACAAAATAATGTAAATTATTTTTGAAACAATAAAACTATAGAAAAAAAGAATTAGATTTCTTGTGAAATACATTAAATGACAGGAGACAAAAGAAAATTATTTTTCCCACAAATTCTAATTAAATATTTAATGATTTTCTTCCTCTCTAAATTCTGTCTCTATTCCAAAATTCCTTTCTAAGTGAAACTCTAATCCCACAAAAAGTTTATGGTAAAAATGCACAATAGCACAAGAAATGAAATCATTAAAATTGCGTTTTACATATAAATAGCATTAGATGTTGGTGCAGAAATTTGTTGGGTGATTAGCATCCAACTGTGTTACGAACTGAGTATGCTGATTGAACAACAGCAACTAAACATTACTGACTGATGCCCAAAACAACTGGTATTTATGGAACTCAGAAATACTTTATTCATGTATTTGGATGATTCCATTCCTTGAGTCCTGATTGCTTGGTTTCTATGATGCTATAATGCTTCATAAATACTCTGGCATTCTGCAGTAGGCTTACAACAAGGTAAGAAACGTATTAAGTTACAACTTCCTTGTTGCCTTGTCTTAACAATTTGACAGTAATTAGAACTCTTCAACCAGTATGATGTTTATTCTACACTTGGAAACTCCCGCAGTAGCCTAACACTAACCCTATTGCCTCAAAAGTGTTGGGTATGCTTTTTATACATAATCAAATGATATTATCTCCTGTGTGCTATTGTGCATTAGTACCAAGTTTACAAAGAATATTTAGGAGGAAATGATATTATTCTTAATTCTGACTGATATTTTTTAGAGCCACATGGTGTAATAGTTATCATAAGAAACTGGTCCAGTTACCTGAGTAACAGTTCTGGACAAGATTGTTTGCATTTCACATAGCATTAATACCCTCCAGCTATGGGTAAATTGTAGGGCAGATTGGGATCTTTAACCTTGTCTAGGAGAAGGAAAATTCTGTTTAAGAAATTGACTGGTGTTTCCATGTGTGGGTGCCCATAGGATATGAACTCTTCCTTGCTTTACCAGCTGTGTCTAGCATGTCTTATTCATCTTACCTAGATGGTTTGTGTGATAAGAGGCAAGTTGCCATACAGCTGCCCTTTTGTGGGGTGCTATTTCCAGGATTTGTTCAAGAATGTTGGCACTATTCTAAAACAGTCTCCATCACAATATTTCAACTGTGACTAGAAATTTCACATTAAAACTCTTTATTCAAGTTGATTTGAACATAAATTAAAACTGAAACCTTTATTCAAACGAAAAACTGAATATCTATATTATATAAAAAAATCCATTAGTTTCTAGTCAAATAGCTTTGGTATTTTTAGAATTCAAGATAATTCCAAAAATTAAATTTGCTGAGTAAGAGTAATTTAGATGTAACAAAAAGATTCTAAAATTGAATAGTGAATGATAAAGATAATTTACAAATAACAAACACTAAATATTCAGTAAATAAATTTGGAAGACATTTAAAAACCATTTCCCTAATGATAGCGCCATTAATGTTGTTCAGTTTTCTTATCAATATTATTATGGCAACGGCTGTTACCAAAGAAATTATCTACAAATCATCTTAGCTGATGTTTGAATTTTTATAATACTAAATATATGAATATGTCCTTGAACAGATTCAATAATCATTGATGCCCACACACATTCATTTGTACTCACAGAATGTATTGAGCATGAAACATCTTGTTTGGTATTTTTCAATGAACAGAGGAAAAAAAAAAAGGAAACAAAACTTGTGGAAATCAAATCAGATAAAGATACCTTTAAGGATAATCTGGAGATTACAAGATCTGAACAGATGGACAAAAGATGCAAAAAAGATGAACAGATTGGGAACATTTTGAACATTATTTTTACTAATGTGATATATTATAATATAATCATGAATATAAAGTCAATAGACCAGAATGAATTAATTGGAATATATAAAATGCAATATATATATATATATATATATATATATATATATGTGTGTGTGTGTGTGTATGTCTCTGTGTGGGTGTGTGTGTGTGTATGTGTGTGTATGTATGTGTGTGTGTGTATGTCTGTGTATGTCTGTGTTTGTGTATGTGTGTATATATGCAAAGTGTGTCAAAACAGTTTCAAGATTTTTTGCACTTTTTGACACCTTTTGTTTTCTGAGAAAAATAATGTTCCATTCATTGTTCATTTCTATCTTGGTAAATACAGCTTCAATCTCGATGCTTTTATGACACACCTTGTATGTATGTTTGTGTATATATATATATATATATATATATATAATTTAATATACCAAGCGTGTTGGTAGATCCTTGCGGAGAGAAAAAACCCAGCAGAAAGTTTGATTGTAAAAATATACTACCAAACATCAACCAGGAAGAAAAAAATTTTTGGAAAAAAGAAAGGACCAAAATATTTGTACCAACAAAAAATAATCTATTGGTACAGTATTTGGCCAAAAGAAAAAACAATTTATATGTATATATATGTATATAAGATATATATATATTCATATAACCGCTAGGAGAAAGCTAATATGTAAAAGGTGCTCGATACCTTGGGTATAAGAAAAACCCCACTCGAATAAAGGGATGCATCCCGACCGTTTTAAACGTGTACCTTTCTGATTGCTCGCCATATAATGGGGGTAGTGGCAGCAGTGGAAAATAACCCCCTTGTCCTCAGGGGTTTGGTAGCAACAGGGGAAAGGTATATTGGCTTATGTACCAGCAACGGGAGTCATGCCTAATCCCCTAATTCATTTGCTGCTTCTCCCATGATGGGTTTCGGGATGTCGAGGTTCACTGAATAAACCCCGTCTCCCTAGATTTAGTTGTATCGATGGATCGTCTAACTACGAGCAAAGAGATGGACAATCGTCGGCGTGCTGGTTCCATTTAGTTGGGGGGATCAGAATGGCGATGGGGTGCTTATACTAATTTAATGGTTTCGAATCTGCTTAATTCTAAATAAAATATAAATTAAAAATTTTTAAAAAATTTAAAAAATTTTTAAAAAAAATTTTTTTAAATTTTAATATATATAAATTAAATATTTATTAAACAATAAACTTATAGTGTTCTGTGTTTTTATTGGTCAGTCTGGTTTTGCTAATTTAAATGACTACTGTGGTTAGTACTATTTATTTGTCTTGTTCCTTTTCTTATACAGTCGGATTTTTAGCCCTGAAGAGCTTTATGTGAAACTAATAGTAGGTTCGTCCGACTCATTAGATTATCTTTATATATATATATATATATATATATATATATATATGTGTGTATGTTTGTGTATATACATATGGGTCCATTTGTGTATTTATATATATATATATATATATATATATATATAATGTTCATGTGTGTGTGTATGTATTGTGGTGAAATGAGACCAGGAGGCTCAAACCTACCTGATACATGTTGTTCACAATGTGTCACTTTCCTGCTTTAAGTCACAATTTCCCAATCAGTCAATCCGCATTCATTGTTCTAATTCTCTTCAGACTCTAATTTGCATGTGTGATCGTAAGAGTGAATAAAAGAATGGGCTGCATCAACAATCATGAGTTTGATCTCAGGACTTTGATCAGTTAAGGTAAACAGGTTCTTTGCAGATATTTATTTCATGTGTGTCTGTGTATGTGTCATATATATATATATAAATAGATATCTTGGTATAGATATAAATTTATTTCGGTATTTCTTTGCCTCCTCAGTCTGATCTTTACTAATTCAAAGACTGAGTGTGAGATCTTCGATCTAGTAATAATCAGACTGAGGAAGCAAAAAAAATGCCGAAATAAATTTATATTTGTACCAAGGTATCCATTTATTCATTCATTTATAATATTCCATGTACATAAAAATGTATACACAAATTTTTGGATGTATGTTTGAGTTCTCAATTTTGGTTGAATCCTCTCAAGTAAACACTTGATATCATCCACCTACATAAATGTATATGTAATGTGTATTTAGCCAGATTAATTCTGCCATCTTACTCATACATAGGGGTTGGCATATATATATATATATATAGAGAGAGAGAGAGAAATAAAATTAATTCTAAACTAGACAAGTATATATAAAATGTAGCTACCTATAATTTTTTAGTTCTCTTGAGGAATATATACATTGAACACCAAAACCGTGTTAGAGGGAAAAACTTTTTTTCTACAATTATATATATATATATGCATACATATTCTAACAAAATATTTTCTAGATTAGGTAGGTAATTATTACATTATAGTCTGCATCTTTAAAGCATTCTTAAATTTTTCAGAAATACTCTTTGCTGTACTTCTCTGTTGGTTGGTTTGGTTTATTGATTTTAATGGCATATCAACCCATCTGGGGGTTATGTCATGCCTAATGGTTAGGAAGTAATATATGTTGTGTATTTATATTTATGCTTTTTAGTAATTGGTTTTAACAATGTGCTAGCACCATTGGGGATCATGTACTTCTCTGTCATATTTCCTTTGTTTTGCCTTAAATTATACAATAAATAACCTTTATGATTCTTTCCTTCCATCAACAGAAAATAATACATCATTCTTTTAACCCTTTGTTCAAACATATGTGCTGTATTTTTTGATATTATGTACTTCATATGAAATTGGAAAATTATAATAAAATTATCAAAAATCGCTCTTATTTCACCATCAGCATGTTTAGCATTAACTTAAAAAAGAGACGCAGTTTTCTCAAATTCTCTCAAAACTAAACACAGATATTTGCTGTTTCTAAATGCCACAAGATCTTTTTGGAAAAAATTTCCATGTCTTCTGTCAACTAAAAGTATTATGCATTAAAAGAAAAAAGCTCATAGAATTCTTTAATCCAAATACAAGAATCAGAGCTTTTAGAGATAAACATCAATTCTGATCTTCTCTTTATTTTGGGGGGGAGGGGAATGGTGTTGGGAGGATGGGAGGAGAGAAGCTTTAAAAGTGGTCTTCCAAAAAGTTTAATTTTTATTATCAGAAAAGTAAGGCATTTGTGAAATACACTTAGATTAAAAGATCTAGACATTCAAAACAAGAATGTAGTCTTGATTTGAATTCTTCATTAAGTTTTAAGTGACACCATTTATTGTTTAATACTAAAAGTGGATTCTTTTTTCGGAGGGGGGGGGGAAGAAATCTTTAAGAAATTTTTTTTTTTTACTACCAAAAATAAGTTGAATACATTACAAGTGCAGGACACACTGTGATTACTTTACTTAAAGACAGAGAAAATCTTAATACAGCCCAAGTGCAGGACACACAGTGATCATTAAACTCACTGAAGTAATAATACTATGCTAGACTAGCTTGTTAATCATAACTTTACAGAAAGACACTTACAGTATTGATTATAAATATATACTGCTCTAACATTTTTTTAAGAAAGGTTTATTTTCTTTTAAAACAAAGATATCAAGGTTTTATTACTTATAGTGGAACATTGTACCATCAAAATTGTTATTACTAGATATTATACATTACCAAACTCTACATCATTGAAACTTTCAAATCAAAAATAAGATATAATTATTTATAAGAGATATACTTCATTTTTAGATTGCTGTATATTAATATTTTTAGTTAGAGAGTTTCTATGTAGCAGTTAGTAATAAATAATACCCAATAATATTTATTTGGTTGAAAGAAATAATAAAATCCTGATTGCTTTGGTTTAGAAGGCTTTGTTTGGTTTTAATGGCATTTCAATCTTCATGGACTATTTAATGCCAAAGCCATCTTTGTAGAAGAACAGTTGTGGTACTATTTAATCCATACCTTGGGGGTGAGGAGGTTTATACATTTCCCAAGGGTATTAGTCTGAAAGTCAATGTAATAAAACAACTGGAGTACAAACTTGCTTACTTTGATTTTGTAGTCAAACATGTTAGCCACTACACCATGGGGAATGTGGAGTACCCCTTCATCACCATTACTCACAGGTCTACTCTGACCTGGAGTAATAGTACCTGTCAGGGTTCCATCTATGGGTTGAATAGAAATAAATTTGTTTTAAAAAAATGTTTAGAAAAAGTTTGAGTATTATTGAGCATTAATAAAACAAAATGTCTTCGACATAAAATAACCCAGCAGGGTTGACATGCCATAAAATCCAACCAGTACACCATGGGACTCTCCAAATTTAGAAGGAAATTAACTTTTGATGACTCATACTTGCAACCTTATGTCACATCCTACCTGTGGAAAATGTGTTGGGTAAGAAAGGGCATGCTGTCGTGGTGTAATAGTTAGCAAGCTAATCTCGCAGATTCATTACTACAGAATAGCGAGTTCAATCCTCACCGGATGACCCATTGTAATAATAAATGAACACACTGCTGGGCTTGAGAAACCTTTATTCTACTTAGATTACAGTGCAATTTCTTGGGAGTTTATATACTTTCAGAAAGTTAAAGATTTAAACAAAGGGGAGGTAATGATAAAACAGTGGAAGTAACTCTCAATTACTTATTGCACCCATACTTTCAACCTTGTGTCACATCTACTTGTGGCGAATGGGTTGGGTAAATACCTACTTGTTTTCAAATCCTTCTCTGTTTTTCTGAAACATTTTTTCCACTTTCTTTATTTTCAAAAATTGGTGGGGTTGTATTTATGGATGGTATCATATATTTACTGTGTTTAGCCTTATATACAGTGAAGCACTCAATGAGTATTTCAGTTCATTACAGTGTAAAGGTCTGTTAGACTAGTTTTGTTGATTATGTCTACATAGAAAGATGCCCTCATCAGAAATTGATTTATTTCTCTAGAGTTTTTCTATGTTAAAGAAAATAAGTCTAGAAAGTTCCTTTTATGGAAATAGACACAATATGCTGCAGCTTTATAAAGAACTAAACAACCTATGAAACTTGGGTTCCCATGGTAACAGTGGTCCATAATGATTCTCATGCTTTTATTTAATGAGAAGCTGTGAAAGATTCTAGTTAGCATTTGGTATTAGCTATCTCTATTATATCAAGAATTTAAATGATTATAAAATTATGCTCAGCATGGATGCTGACCCCACAAAATTACCTTTCAGTTACAATTTGGGCTGTAAATTGTTTTATTCTATAAGTTCTAGCATTTTAAGTGTATTTCTCTAATAAATTCATACTATGGTATGCTATTTTTATGGGTTACAGCTATAATATATATATATATATATATATATATATATATATATGTGTGTGTGTGTGTGTGAGAAGTGAAGGATTGAATAAATCTGACAACATGTGGTTGAGAATAGAGGAAAATGTGGATATAACAACACAACAACTAAATTCAATTAATATTTTGCCACATTATTGGTTAAAGCTTTTTCAAAATTTATTGACTTAGGTGCTTGTACATTCTGTTTTTATAGTGAAAAGGTAAATGGGTAACGGTAGAAAGAAGGGGGGTTGGTGTGTGGTATAGAGGAATGAGAAAAAAGTAGGGGTGGGCTTAGTATGTGGGGAATGGTATTTTTATGGGTCAGTCAGTTGACTTTGAACAGAATTTGATATTTATTATGGTTCAAATGTGTGATGTCAAATGTGTACTGAGGGGACGGGAATATTTTTGATTGAAAATATTTTAGAGAAATCCTTAAAGATTTTGTTGATATAAATGCATTTACTTTCTGCTTTTTATGTTTAAAAGTTAATTAGGGAAGGAAAGGGGAGGAGTAAGAGAGGAGGGGTGTTTTTTTTAAATTTTTTATCCATTTTCGAATTTGATTTTGTTCTCGTGGGCTATTTTTGCAATAGCTATGTCAAGGTTGAAGAAACCTTGCCTTTACTTTATCACTCTGCAGTTTGCAATGAGTGCTGATTCACATAGACGGTGTAGGCTCTTATTATGTATGGGTTTGAGCAGTGATGCATGGTTAAAGTTGAATGTGTGATCGAAGTCTGCTGTGTGTGTGAATAGGGAATTTTGGGTGTCATTTGTCTTTAGCGATTTTTTTATGCTCATAGATACATTTGTCAAGGCTTTGTTGGGTTTTCCCGATGTAGCTTTTGTTGCAGTCATTGCATGGAATGGTGTAAATGCCAGCATTGGAGGTGTCAAAAGTGTTTGTACATGTGGAGAAGCTGGTGAAGTCCCTAATTGTTTGGGAGGTAGTTTGTATGACTTTTATTCCTAGACTGGTTAGTTTGTCATAGAGTGGTTTGTTGTGTATGTTGGTTGGTAGGGTTAAATGTCTGTGGGTGGAGGGGAAGAGTGTGGTGGTATTTTGGGGTTTTGTGAAAAATATCTCAAAATATACTCAAAAATGAAACCAAAAAATATCACCACTACCACCACACCCTCCCCCTTATATTTTGGAGTGAAAATTAATAACAAACCTTGGCTTATTTTCAGGGAAATACAGTATATGTATATGTATAAAACTGAGGATTGCTGTTTGGGGAATCTGTAGCACATTAGAAAAATATTTTTTCAATATTTTTCTATCTACTAAAATGTAAAGATAAGATTTAGTTGAAATAAGAACAAAATAAAATTAAAAAGATGGAAATTTCACTTACCTCATGGCCAGAGAAAAAGATAGCGCCTGAGAGTGACTCTCTTTATATAGAGTGCAGACCAGAAGTGAAAGGCATTGTGGGAATGTGGTGGATGACTATAAAAACAAATGTCTAGGATTAGTATTATCTGCGTTATTCGGACTATTGTCCTCATCTTCATTGTTATCTGTACAACTTTTCAGCTGATCTGACCTCTGGCCTACTTCAGGTATTTCTTGTCGGACTTGGGAACTTTCTTTTTGAACTCAGGAACCTTCTTGTCATAATTGGGAGCCATCACGGAACTTTGAACCTAACCCTTTATTTAGTCCACAGAGAAATCCTGTTCTCATTCTGCTAACCATAGCTGGGGTAGAGGCGTTAAGCTATGTTAATTATTATTCTATGTTACTGTTGCCCTTACCAGGATTGAACCTGTAGTCCGGAGATAACTATCACTTAGAACTGTCTTAACCTAACTCTTTTATCCACTAGGCCATCTGTCCAATTGGACAATCCAGTGTGAATTTTGGGAACTTATAAACCTAATTTCTTGTTTTGGCCAGAATATCTACCTATTCACTTATGTATGATTTTTTTACCATTGGCCGAAACGTTGTACAGATAACAATGAAGATGAGGACAATAGTCCAAATAACGCAGATAATACTAATCATCAAGCCTCATCTCAAACATTCAGAGAAATAAATGTCTAAGAGAAGTTTGATTTTGTGAAGGCGAACTTGTGTAAGCATTACAGAATTGCAAGAAAGTGACATCGGACAGTGAGTGTAGAGCTGTGAGAGAACATGGTTGAGTTTGACAAACCACGTCAATTGAATTACATAAGAATTTAGTTCCTCTTTCTTATTCCATGTTTATAATGACAAAATGATAGAATAGAATGAATGCAATTCATTGCATGTTAGTTTAAAAATGTAAAAGGTATTTTTTTAAAATCTTTTATTCTTTTAATTTCTTTAACAAAAGAATCATTTTGATGAGAGTATTTTCTGCATCCTTATAACTGTAAAAGTTCAGAATTTCAACAAACAGGAAAGAAAAAAAAAAATATATATATATATATATATATATATATATATATATATTTACTTTTAATGAATATTGTGATGTTTATTTTCGTTACTCTCCTGCAGGCATTTAAATATGTTGTTTAGTAATTAAATATTGATCATCTGAAACTACTTTTAATTCATCACATTAAAAATTGTCTGAAGGTAGATGAGGCTTTAAGCACTGAAATTTTACTGTCAAAATAAACGTACACAAGTAATTTTTATTGGCTTGTTGACTATCATCAAAAGAGTGAGGAAGAAATAAAGATGGAGATATTAAATGCATTATGAATTGATTTTCTCTGAATGCAAATAACGAATACTGTATTTATTTAGAAAAGAATAAGTATCTATCTATCTATCTATCTATATGTATATACACTGTCTATATCTATCCACCTATCTATATCTATTTATATATCTAATTTTTATATATATATATATATATATATATAATATTATATATATATATATATAGTTAAAATCAATCACTGAATGATAAGCTCCTTCACTATGAGATAATGGAATTTGAGTTAAAATCTTTTCAGCAACTACCTCTTTGCTTCTAAAAGTAAAAGTAAAGTCGTCATGGTGGCCTAAAGTTGGTATCAGCCAATCAGCGAGGGAGTCTATCCCCTTTTCACAAGTGCTAGACCAAGGAGATTGTTTTTTTTTGTGTTTGAGGTGGAGCGTTGCACCTACCATCAGCTCCTTACTTTACTGCACAGATCCCTGTGCTACTCATAAGCTGAGTTGGCAAGGTGGGTATCAAACTAGAACCTTGTGGTTTCTAGCCAAACGCTCTACCGACTGAGCCAGCCCTTTCTTTGCTTCGAGGAGTCTATCCCCTTTTCACAAGTGCTAGACCAAGAGATTGTTTTTTTTGTGTTTGAGGTGGAGCGTCGCACCTACCATCAGCTCCTTACTTTACTGCACAGATCCCTGTGCTACTCATAAGCTGAGTTGGCAAGGGTGGGTATCAAACTAGGAACCTTGTGGTTTCTAGCCAAACGCTCTACCGACTGAGCTAACCCAGCCCTTTCTTTGCTTCGACTTCTGATTAATCCTCCCTCCCCATACTTTACAGATTATAAATTTCTTTTTTTTTTAATTCCACCCGCACAATGACAAATATTATTCAAACTATATCAAAAAACTTTTTATCTTCTTTGTAAAATAAAAACAAATTCTTGTATTTTCCTTTTTAGATGAAGCATTGTCAATAACTAAAGTAAAGTTGTCAGGGTGGCCTAAAGTCGGTAACAAGATTTTTTTCTACTTTTTTGACACACCTTGTATTCTGGAGAAAAAAAATAACGTTCCATTCATTAATTTTTTCACAATACAAGGTGTGTCAAAAAAGTACCAAGTTTAAAGCTGTATTTACCAAAATAGAAATAGTTATAATTGTAGGAAATGGACAACCATATATTCAAATGGATGAGGCAGTAACAATTCATATAGCGCTAATATCCTTGGGAAAGGTATTAATCCAATTATTCTCACTCTAGCTATGGGTAAATAATAAGGCAAACTGGGCTCTTTAACTTTGGTTAGGCAACTGGTCTAGGAAAACACTGAATTCAAACCTTTTAAACTTTGCTTAAGAAATTGATCGTGTTACATCCTGCTTGTGCAGAGGGGTTGGTATATATATATATATATATATATATATATATATATAGTAAAGTCATCAGAGTGGCCTAAAGTCAATATTGGCCAGACAGTGAGGGAGTCTATCCCCCTTTCACTAGCGACAGACCAAGGAGATTGTTTTGGTATCTGAGGTGGTGCACCACACCTACCATCAGCTCCTCACTTTACCACACAGATCCCTGGGCTACTCATACTCTGATTTGGCGAGAGCCAGTATCAAATGTCAATAGTAATTAATTTTTTTACAAGAATTTTCTTTGTTTTCATTTTTAGTTTCTTTTATATCACAACTTCCTAAAAGATTTTTTTAAATTCTCATTAAAAAAAAAAACATAATAAAAATCATTGGATATTTTTTATTAAAAAAACAAATTGAGAGTATTAGTCTCTTGTAAGTGACTTATATTTGACTTATCACCTACATTCCAATTATGATTAACACCACCACCACCACCACCACCCTACACCTGTCAACTGGTCTGAATGAATACTGTCAATATTAAGCCAGTCTATGGTATTAAAAAAACAATTTGGGTATTCTGGTGTTTGTCTGAAAGAATTTTGTGTTGATTATTGGTAAAGTTGTTTGGATAATTTGCAATGCTTAAAAAAAAGGGGGAGAAATAATTATTTAGAAGAATAATTTCTTTTTCTATGCCCCCCCCCCTCTATCACCTAAGACTAATTTGGTGACTTTTAACTAGAAAATTGTATTCTTCATAGACATTGAATTTCAGAACTTTAGACAATTTAACTATCGGTGTGTGTCATGATTTTCCCCATCTCTGATATTTCTGGAAACAATTCAAAGAGTTCAACTAAAACGTCTCTCAAGACGTAATCAATATTATCTTAAAGATTCAGATGCGAAATTCACCTGAAGGCCAAATAACTAAAATAAAAAGAATAATGACACTAATCTGAAGAGAAAGGGGGTGGGGGTTGGGGGATAAAAACCTTTAAGACTTTAGACCAAAGAATCCATTAGTGTTTTAATCTGATCTAAACTAACCCAAGGGGGGTCCAGAATGTTACACAAAAATTAGCAAAACTACTTCACTAGTTCAGCAACTTTTATCCTCATTTGGTGTCTCACAAATGCAAACATGTTTCAAACTGAATCAGGTTTAGTAAATATCTGTATTATCATCATGGGTTCCTCTCTTCTCTCTCTCTCTCTCTCTCTCTCTCTCTCTCTCTCTCTCTCTCGCCATTCATCCCTATAACATAAAATAACCCTAGTTATGTGTAACTCTATACAAGCTTATTTTTTAAACTGGGTATTGTAATTGTTACAGTTTTTGTTTAAGAGTGTTTTTGTAATTAAAAAAAAAACAGCAAAATGTTAATTAGGGCTAAGCAAAAACAGGAAGCCAGACAATTTCCTTGTATAGTTAATTGATAGATGTAGGCATCATCTATAATGAACCCGATACTTCATTAAACCTACATCATAAAAACAGTAAAATCAAAATTGGCTAAATGTGTCAATATTAAATGTAATGGTAAATTATGAAATTGCTGTGAACAAGTGCTGTCTTGGAAAATGTAGAACATGTCCTGGAAAATGAGTTCTTTAAAAGAGTAGGAACCCTGCTGACATTAAAATCTGTTAATCAATCAAGATTACCTATAAACTCAACTATCAGCAGAGGCACCTAGAAAAAGACTTGTTGGAGGCGTGTGGTGTAATGGTTATAGTTGTAGGAAATGAACTTGTCAATGCGAGTTCAAATCCTGGACAAGGATGTTTGCATTTTATATAGCTCTAATACCCTTGAGAAAGGTATGAATCCAACTACACTCTCTCCAGCTATGGGTAAATTGTAGGGTAGACTGGGCTCTTTAATCTTGGTTAGGCAACCAAAAGGAACACTCTGAATTCAAACCTGTTAAACTCCACTTGGGGTGGTCACTACGAGAATAGACTCAGTCCTAATTAGTGATCTATTTCACTAATTTTTTTTTCTTTTAAAGTACAATGGCTAAAATAACCACCAAGTTGAAGACAATATGAATATATTGGTAAATAACAAGAAAGTAAGTTTAGTATATTAGTTTCCAGTTGTGGCACAATGGTTACAGACTAATTCATTAGTTTAAGTTCCATCCTAACTCAATAACTTACTCCCATGATCTTGTGTCACACTGAACTAAGGTTAATGAATATGTATTTACCTAATTCCTCTGCTACAGGCAGGATGTATCAATTTCTTAATAAAGCTAGTTTGAATTCAGAGTTTTCCTTCTCCTGGAGTGGTTGTTATAACGATAGACATTAACCCGATTCGAAGTGTCAGTGTAGATTGACGTGTCTGACTGCTGTGTCCTGGATGTATGCTCAGTGTTAATATTTTGTGTGGGTGCTGGTTGATTTTGTTGTGGCATGAAAGGCCAGGATGGTGGAAGCTAAGAATTGAAGCATCTGAATAGAATGCGACCACCTGCATTATTGACACGGTATGCAGCAAAAGTTGGGAGACAGTCAATTCCAATTCTTCACGAGTGAGACACTTATGATGTGATTGAAACTTATGTAATATTGTTGCAGGAAGAAAGTTGGCAGACTTTTGCAATTGGGAAGTTGATTACCCGAAAGTTGTTTTTTTTTTTCCTAATTCAGTTGTGTAACCAAGACTAAAGAACCTAGTCTGCCCTTATTATTATTGGCATTTCAGTCTTGGAAGACTATAATTTAGTTTTTTGTGCCCCTGAAGTTACAGCGCCTCCTGTGATTGTAAAGTCCAATCTTAGAAAAACATTCTCGACCACATACGTCGCATGTGAAGGCTGTCCCTGAAGATGTTGATGTGCCCATGCTTTGTTGCTGCTGCTTTCTTCTGGACCTCCTAGTTTCATGGTGTTGCACCAGGGTGACTTCAGACATGAACAGTCCTCTACAGAGAGCCTGCCCTATTATTTATCTATAACTGGAGGAAGAAAGGGTGGATTTATGCCTTTTCAAAGGGCATTAGTGTGAACGGGAGTGCTTTATTTAGGAGTTAAACTTTTGTTGCTGATTCCATTTCTTACGACAATATCCATTTTGCTAAGCTAAGTAAATAAATAAATCTAAACTTACTCTTCTGGCCATCACCAACTCAGCGTATGAGTAGCACAGGGATCTGTGCGGTAAAGTGAGGAGCTGATAGTAGGTGTAGCTCTTCACCTCAGAGGCCAAAAACAATCTTTGGTCTAGTGCTAGTGAAAAGGGAATAGACTCCCTCACTGTCTGGCTGATACCAACTTTAGGCCACCCCAACAACTTAATATTGGCCTAAAGTTGGTATCAGCCAGACAGTGAGGGAGTCTATCCCCTTTTGACATTTGCATTTGTTTTATTTTATGTTGTTATTTTCAAGATAAAATTTATTCTTTAAAAAAATCAAGTTTACTTTTTTTTACTTACTTGAAAATAACAACATAAAATAAAACAAATGCAGAGGCGATCAAACAAGAATTACCCAACATAATTGTGTGCTGGGGGGATAGGCCAAAAAAACAGCAGTACGGGGTGTTTCAGGTTAGTAGTGGGGATGTTTTACTCATATTGGCGGCAGTCTGGAAAGTCTCTGGGGTGGATAAGGCGGTGTGGTTAGTTTCCATATCCAGAAGCTGTGGGACACTGACGTGTGTTCTATATCAAACCTACAATGGTATCACATGTGACAGTCAAACACACAACTGTAAGAATAATTGGCAGGAAGAGCTACTGAAGACCTGACTTCAAAACCTGTCATGTCTGCCGCTTTTACAAACAATTCAATAGTAACATGTTTATTCACACTCAGCTGTGCAAAGTCAAGATGCCTTTCTTCTATCTCTCTTTCTTTTTTTTCTTTTTCTTTTTTCATTGAATAAAATTTAAAAAAATTACAAATGCTATAAAGTTAGTTGTCTATCATTTAAGAAATGAAAAAAACCATCTCCTTTAAAAAGTAAACCTAAGAGGGAGGTTAAGTGGCAATCAGTACTGTGATTACTTTGCAATTGCCGCACTGTGTTAAGAGAAACAAGGATTTTGTAATGAGTTAAGTACAAAAACATTGCAACAACAATAAGAAAAATACTAACAACAACAACAACAACAATAAAGTTGAATGTAGATAAAGAGGGTAATGGATAATTAAAATATTAAAACAAACACTAAGCATAATACAAGTTGAAAGCTGTGTTACTAAACATCCAGGTTAGTTTTAAAGACTGCTAGTAACAGGCCAAGACTGTTGCTCAGTAGTTTTAATACAGAAATTAGTAACTATAACATATATCTACTATCAGTAATACTCAAAAGTAGTTGCTTGTATTTTATTTAATACTCAATACCTTTATACTTACAGTCAAGTCATGCTGAAAGCACTGGAACCTGTTGTCAAAAGTACCTGTGACCACTTAAGCCACAGCAGGTACTGTAAGCAACCTGGGTTCTTTGTTTATCAAAAATGACTTGATTTGGCATTAAATGGCCTGAAAAGGGTTAATGTGGTGTAAAACAAAAACCGTTAGAATTCTTGTTGCCATGGTAGGGTTTCAGTTGTCTAACACCAGTCTGTAGATTTCTACTGTGATATGTATCCATCCCAATCTGTAGGGTTCCTTATAAATCCTAGTCTGTAATGTAGGTTTCCTTGTAATCCTAGTATGTAGTGTTTCCTTATTATCCTCGTATGTTGGTATTCTTGTAATTCCTAGTCTGTAGCATTTCCTTGTAATCCAAGAGATTGGTCTTGCTGGCAAAAGGTTCAATTAGCAATTAATTTGAGGACATTACCAACAATCTTAAATGCCTCTGTGTTCATCTTTCATTAGACAATTTTTACCTGCTGCTGTTGGGAAAGTTCATGAATAGGGGTGGTGATTTGGCGTCCATTTTATACCAAGCATATTCCAACAAAAACAACTAAGTCAAATATAGTTGTTTGTATTTAATCTAATACTCAATACCTTCATACTTAGGGTCAAATCACATTGAAAGCACCAGTGCCTGTCAGATCACAAAAAGTTAAGCTGTGATGAGCCTGTTCAGTACTTAAATGAGTGACTCTAGGCCTGTGTAAAAGATTAACCTCAGCATAAAATAACCCAGAAAAGTTTTGTGTGCTGTGAAACCAACCAACCAACCAACCAACCAAGCACCAATACATTCATGTTGGGATTACAGAGAGTGATAGATAATATAGATATATATAAAATCCACATCGGCCGAAACGTTGTACAGATAACTAAAAATGAGGACAATAGTCCGAATAATCTTAATAATACTAGATATTTCATGTTCAATCCAGTTATAATAATCTCAAGGGATAAAATGAGAAGGTTAAATGTAGGTATAAAAAAAAAGTTTACAAAGAGCTACATTCAGTGAGGATGAAAAAATATTATCAACAATTTTTTGAGACAAGCTCATTAGACAGTAGATCACAAGAAGCACTTTAGACTAAAAAGCAGAATATATTCTTTTGTAAACATTGACATTAATAGCAAAATCTTTTATGGATATATCAGTCTTCCATCATAATTTCTATCATTTTGAGATACATCATTATAATTTCAAAGGTCTTTCATGTTGAATGGCAGTAATGGTGACCCTCACAGTAATGATGTTGTCATTTTGATTGATTATATCATAACACAGTAAACCAATCAGAACCAGATGACCGTGTGAGCAATATTTGAGGCTTTAGTATGCTGTTATAGGGGAACAGATTCTACCAATTTGTAACTATTTTTTGTTGGTGAGTGGTATTTTATACTTAACAGTTCAGACAAACTCATTCTTTTTCCTTTGTTATTACTGTACATTTCAGCCAGTCCCTTTTTCAGCTGTACAATCTCATTCTTTTTCCTTTATCAATATACATTTCAGCCAGTCCCTCTTTCAGCCTTCTTCAGCTGTACAATTTCATTCTTTTTCCTTTATCAATATACATTTCAGCCAGTCCCTCTTTCAGCCTTCTTCAGCTGTACAATCTCATTCTTTTTCTTTTGTTATCACTATACATTTCAGCCAGTCCCTCTTTCAGCCTTCTTCAACTGTACAATCTCATTCTTTTTCTTTTGTTATCACTATACATTTCAGCCAGTCCCTCTTTCAGCCTTCTTCAGCTGTACAATCTCATTCTTTTTCCTTTATCACTATACATTTCAGCCAGTCCCTCTTTCAGCCATCTTCAGCTGTACAATCTCTTTATAAATAGAAAGTCATATCCCTTCATTTTTTCTACAGAATATGGTGTCAGGACATTGCAGTGATAGCAAAAACAATGTAAATAATGAATTCAGTAGTCTTCCAAGATAGTTACATATCATCATCATCATGTTGTACCAACAGCATGGATCTCCATGACTCTTCCTTGCCACTTGTCCCTATCGACAATCGTTCCTGGAAAGTCCACTGCAGATCATCCAGTATCCGCACAGAGCTTATCAATGTAGTTTTTTTGTTGGCTGAGCTACACCCATATGACCATGTGTAGGCGCTCATAGAAGAATGCCACTTATGAGCTTGTCCCTGCATGTCTTATTTATCTTACTCAGATTATTTGTGTGGTAGGAGTCAAGTGACTGTACAAGTGCTTTTTAAGGGGCGCTGGTTCCAGGATTTGTTCAGAACAGCATGCAACATCCTTGTAGAGTTCCCATCTCGCTTTTTCTCCAATCATTTTGTTAGTCCAAGTATTGCAGCTATATAGTAGCACTGATACGGCTACAACTTGGAAGAATTTTCACTTCATCTTATCAAAGAGATAAGATTTCTATATGATTGATTATCTGTATACAGCAGTCCATACCTTTCTTATGCATATATTGATATCACTTTCTGTAGATGAGATATTACTACCTAGCTATGTAAACTGGTTTACTTATTTCAGGGGATTACTGTCCAGTGTGAAGATAAGTCTAAAACATATTGGGGACCTCAAATCAAATCTGATAAATTGGCAAATACTTTTAGCGTCCTTTTTTTTTTCTTTTTTTTTCTTTTTTTATTGGTCCAGGATTAGAGTAGATTATTGGCTTGAAGAAATCTGGAGCCATTTTAAATATCCGCTTTAATACTAATTTAGCTTGGCAGTAGAAATCAAATAAAGCCATTCCATAGTAGATTTGCATAGACTGTATCAAAATAAAGGATTATGTGCTGTCTTGGAGGTTTTCCAAATCCATCAAAATTCTTTTTAAGATTAAAGATCTGAATTTACTATGCTTAGCTTTATATAGTACAAGGCCAGATTATGGAGAAAAAAATAAACATAGGAAGATTTTTTTTTAATGGCATATTAAGCTGTTTAGGGTTATTTTATGCACAGGGGTTAAGGAATCATATACATTTTAAGTTCATATGTGCATTTTTTGTGTAGTTGTATCTGTCCTATTGAATACACTTAATTTTTAAATTAATTGGGAAAAGTATGAATCCAACTATGGGTAATAGGTGGGCAGACTAGGCTCTTTAACCTTAGTATGGTAACCAGTCTAGAGAAGAAAAACTCTGAATTCAAAAAAATCCATTGAAAAAAATTGACATTGAGTCACATCCTGCTCATATGGAGGGGTTGGGTAAATATATACATAAATAACTAAATAAATTAGGTAGACCATTTCCAGCAATGATTTCTTTCAATAATATTTGTTTTATAAGATTATTCCATTTAGTGGATTTGGGTAGTGTGGTGGTTTTAATTCATTATGGCATTTCCATAATCTGTTGCCTCTTTGCTTAGTTAATGAAATGAGTAAATAAAATGTGACAAAAAATAAATAGAAAGGGAATAAATAAATTAGTTGTTGCCTGCTTCTATTTTTTCTTCTTTTTCTATTTTACCTTTTTTATTTATTTCTCTTTGTGTGTGTGTATGTATATATATATATATATATATATATATATTCATAGGTGGATTTAACAGGTAAATTGGTATTAGGATGATTCTAAGCTGGTCCTTTCTTCCAACGGTAAAATGTTACAGAGTTTAGGTCTGATTTGAGAACTGGGTGTTTGTTTTTATAAACGGAGCAATATAATTAGTAAAGAGAAAAGCTTAAAAATCAGCTATTATGCAGTTATGGTACCATTTCCAATCGTAGGTATCTGAATATACCCATGAGCTTCATCAGACTGCAATCTTTATTGAAAATGATATACAGATCTTGTATACCATTTTTAATAAAGATTGCAGTCTGAGGAAGCTCATTGGTATATTCAGATACCTATGATTGAAAATGGTATCATAACCACATAATAGCTGATTTTTAAGCTTTTCTCTTTATTAATTATATATATATATATATATATACATACACACACACACTTTTAGTTTAGTGAACATCTGATTGCCATAGTATAACATAACTAAACCAGTTGCAGCTGGTTTGAATTTAGAGTTGTCCTTCTCCTAGACTAGTCACCCCAGCAACTTATAGCTAGAGGGAAAAAGCTGGATTTATGCCTTTCAATCTGCTTGAGAATGTAACAAGAGGAGAAAGAACTTATCTCATGGAGTGAAGCAGTGACATGCAGATATTCAGGAAAGGAAAACATGATTGCTCTCAAAGTTTCAATTTATTAAGAATAATTGTCTTGTATTTGAAATGAATCTTGCAAGCCAACCTGTGACATATACAGTTTTTGGCTCCTCCTGCTAGTCCATAAAAGAGCAGATTGTTTTTTGTGTTCTGACCAGGACTTCAACATATGATTACAAGCGGGTTGTATTAAGAGAGAAAAAAAAGGATACAAAGGCATTGCAGGCTTTTTGTTTTGACCCAGCTAGAGGATTACTGAAAAAATTTTTTTTTTGTTATAAGATCAAATATGTATTGAGCCATTTTGTTTATTTTATCTATTTCATAGGATGAAGTGGGTGTGGCTATGTCTTGCATGCAAGATATCTGGGAGAAGGAAAAATAACCGCTCCTGGAGTCACAATCTATAAAAAAAGCTGGTCTTGTGTTCAAAGTGAATCTTACGAGCTGAACTTGTGACATATATAGTTTTTGGATCCTCCTGCTAGTCCATAAAAGAGCAGATTGCTTAGGGAAGCAAGAGAGCATTTTGTGTGTTCTGACCATGACATACATGTTTACAAGCATATTGTATTAAGAGAGAAAATAAGAATACAAAGGCATTGCAGGCTTTTTGTTTTAACCCAGCTAGAGGGTTACTCTTTTAATACATTCACAGGGGCATTAACTACAAAGTGAAACATAAACCACCTCATCTACAATTTAAACATGGCTTACCAAATCCATGAAAATAACCATTATGTCACCCATACCTTCCAGCTATGAAAGATGATGCCTTACCCATCTTACCCGATCAGCCTTTAGCTCAGCCGATAGAGAACCCGCCTAGGAATCACAAGGTTCCTGGTTCAATACCAACCCCGCCAACTCAGCGCATGAGTAGCACAGATTGGGTACTCTGATCTGTGCAGTGGGAGACTGATATTAGGTAAGGCACTCCACCTAAGCAAAAACAATCTCCCTGGTCTAGAGCTTGTGAAAAGGGGATAGACTCCCTCACTGTCTGGCTGATACTGACAATAGGTCACAACAACAACTTTTAAATTTTGTAAATATATGGAGAGTAGTAGTCCTTGCTCTTCCACTATAGCAGTGAGTTTGAATTTAAAGTTGTCCTTAGTCTGTTGGTGAGGCATAGAATATGCTGATTGAATTCCCCTGCAGAAGGGTAAGACAAAAGAATGTCTTGGGTATGACACTAAACTGCATTTGTTGGTAAAGCTAAGGTTTTGGAGCTCTAGGGAATGAGGAATATCATTAAAATCATTTTGTAAGATTTCTAAGAAAGAGAACATTTGACCTAATTTAAATTGAAATGGACCTTATTCTTGGAATCATTACAGGGTCGCTATTGCTGAAACTTAACATACAAATAAAGTGGGAAGTTAAATGTCCCTCTCACTCACTCTCCAATCTCTTTCTTTATTCACACAGAGAAATTAACATATATAACGAGCAGATAATCAAGATATACATAGAGAGAGGAAAGTGATAGGTAGAATGTAAAGTAAGAGACTGGTCAGTTTTTTACTTAATTGCAAATTATGACTAATTAAAACCAATTAAAATGGAATTTTTTTTTCAAACATAACTCAATCCTAAAACTAAGGAATAATTCAGTATAATTTTCATGTCATTAAACTAAACAATAAAAACGCCTTTAGGAGACAAACATTGATTCACTCAGCTTTAGTATAATAATAGATATAAATAGATTATATAAGTCTCCTTGTTATTTTTAAAATTCTGTTTCTTTGTGAGACATTGTTTTGTAAAAAGATTTTTGAGTATTTTGTAAAACTCGTCTGATGTGGCTAGGCTCATTTTTTAGTTTCTGGTTGAAATAAAATTATAACAGGGATATCCCTTCAATGCTATTACTCTCATGTCCATTCTGATCTGGATTAATAATACCTGTTAGGGTCAAATAAATCTGTTTATAAATTATCCATATTAAGTAGGAATATTTCATATACAACCATGTGCAAAAAACATTTGTTCTTCTCCAAGAATAATGAATGGAATGTTGATTTTTTTTTCAGAATACGTGTGTCAAAAAGTACGAAAATCTCAAGACATTTTAGACACACCTTGTACATACACACACACACACACACACACACATATTATATATATATATATATATATATATATAGAGAGAGAGAGAGAGAAGAGATCTAAATAGATTGATAGATATATATGACTTTCTTTTTCCTTAACTCTTTCTTTTTCTCTCTTACCTTATATCTCTCTCGGTGTCTCACTCTCTTTCTTTCTTTGATAATTGAACTTGCATTTTTTATTTTCCACACCAATAACCATTACACTGCTTGCACATCCATGATGCGTGTTCACTATTTTCTTTCCATTAAATACAGAAACCCATTAATTTGTTGGAAAACCCATCAACTCAACACTTTATTTGGCAACTTACAAATAAAAAGAGAAGTCCAACTTGTGTTATGCAACAACAACAAATCATAACACCTTGACAAATGATAAGATTATCATCCTCGCTACATTAGACACATTGTTTGTTGTTTTTTTCCTTTTTCAGACTAAGTAGATAGTGTTTACCAAGACAGCACAAACTACCAGTTCTTGCACTTAACCTAACTCTATAATACTGTAATATCAAGTGTAAATAGCAAAAGACATATATACTACCAATATATTTGAAAAGGATTATTTATGGAGTGGTGGAAATATGAAATTTCTGTAGAGGTCTTATAAGACCAACAAAACCTTCTAATTTACAATGTATTCTTATATGATTTAGAATTCTCAAAGAGTTCTTTAAAATCATTAATGTACACACACATACTCTATTTTTTTTCTCATCTGTTTTATTAAAGAAATTCTATCAAAATATTAAAGCAAATTAAGTTTAAGGTGCGTGGTCTAATGGTTAAAGTCATAGAAAGTGGACATATCGACCAAGTTCAAATCCTGGATGAACCTGCAGTTCACATAGTGCTAATATCCTTGGGAAAGGTATAAATCAAACTGCGCTCCTTCCAGCTATGGGTAAATAGTAGAGCAGACTAGGCTCTTTAACCTTGGTGAGGAAGCTAGTATAGGAGAAGGAAAACTCTGAATTTAAACCTGTTAAACTTTGCTTGGGGTGGTCACTACTAGAATAGGCTCAGTCCTAATTAGTGATCTATTTTCATTAATTTGATTCAAATCAACTTTAAGGAATAAAGTCTATAATACTGAGTTCTTGTGAATGTGTTGAATAGTTGGTCATTAACTATTGCATTGGCGAGAAACTGTCAGTTACCAAATTGACTTACTATTGACTTCATGTCTTCCTACCCTAACTTATATATATATATATATATATATATATATATATATGTGTGTGTTCTATGAATTATATTGATCACTTTTTACTTATAAATATAGCAAACTATTAACACTCCATTCATTGTTCATTTCTATCTTGATAAATACAGCTTCAATCTTGATACTTTTATGACACGCCTTGTGTGTATGTATAATATATATATATATATATATATATATATATATATATATATATAAAGTAAAAAAAGTAAAGTCGTCAGGGCGGCCTAATGTCGATATCAGCCAGACAGCGAGGGAATCTATCCTCTTTTCAATAGCATTAGACCAAGGAGATTATTTTAGCATCTGAGGTGGAGGGCTACACTTACCATCAGCCCCTCACTTTACTGCACAGATCCCTGTGCTACTCATACGTTGAGTTGGCAAGGGCTGGTATCGAACCAAGAACCTTGTGATTCCTAGCCAAACACTCTACCGATTGAGCTAAACCAGCCTTTACCATGCAAATTTATAGATGTATTCTTAAAATTTGATAACAGTTCTTCTTATTCCCAGAGTTACATTGCATTATTACAATATCTTAATTGTCAAAACCTGTCAGGTTTCACATTGATTCAACTCGGAAACAATTATTAAAAAATCTCAAACCAAAAAAATAAGAAAATACTTTTTTAAAAAACTAAAAGAAATCCTCCTCTTTTGAATGTGGTTCAATTAAAAATGAAGAATTTGAAGGAAATTGTTTTAGAGATTGTTTCAAAGAGATTATATCAAAGAAATTGAAATTTGTCTTCTAATGACACTCTAATTAGCACAAATCCAATTTCAATTTCACAAGTCCAATTCAAACAAATATTGATTAGCTATGGAAAAATGCTGATAAACACTTTTTATATACAAGGTGTTTAGTTAGGAAATATTGAATATTAAATTAAGAATATTTCAGTTCACAGTGAGGAACTTGAGAGAAAACTGAACAACACAAAAAACATCAAAACAAAACAAAAAGTAATGTAAAAAACTAACATCCCATAATATTATTCTAACATTTATTTAGCTATTTTGGGTGCAAAAAGGGTTGGGTCTTTAATCAATTATTTTAGCTGTCAGATAGGTTGTAAATTAGTTACCTCAGCTCATATTTCAATACCCTAATTTCTGTTTAGAAAAATTAACATTTAATTATACATGGATTCTTATCATTAAATTGAAATAATTACTTGCAACCATATAATTGGATATGAATTAGTATTAGATTTGAATACTTGAAACCATACAACTATTTAATTCATTTGTATTATAGAGGAATACTTGGTATTATATAACTATATGCAAAATACTCTGAAGAAGCAACTACACAAAAATGTGAATATAAACATACAATTTACATGATTACCTAAATGATAGGCATAAAATAACCCTTTATGAGTTGACATGCTGTTAAAATCAATCAATCTAAAATATACTATAAGTACATGCACATGGTGTCATAAATATGTAGTGGTAGGAGATGGACTCTGCAACCTGAGTTCAAATCCTGAACAAGGCTGGTTGCTGGTAGCATAGCGCTAATACACTTGGGAAAGGTATGCATCCAACTATTTTCTCTCTAGCTATTGGTAAATAAGAGAGAATGGACTCTTTAACATTAGTATGGTGACCAGTCTTGAAGAAAGAAAACTCTGAATGTAAATCTTTAGAAATTGATCTTGTGTCACATCTTACTCTATATTTATTTATTTATTATATTGTAAATTGAGTATCAGAGTTAACAAAGAATAATAGGAAGAAACATGAGTATTAAAGATTGGGAAAAGTGTTTACTAAGCAAAGATATATGGTGAACAGAGTAATTAGCAATTGCTAAGTTGAATTAAAAAGTCCCCTGAGATCTCTTTTCTCTCCCCTGAAGTTTCATCAGACATCCTACTTGTGCAGAGGGGTTACTAAATATTTATAAGTGTAACTCGAGTATCAGGGTTAACAGAAATAATAGGAAGAAACACAAATATTAAGGATAGGGGAAAAGGTTTACTAAGAAAAGATACATGATGAACAGAGTAATTAGCACTTGTTAGGTTGAATTAAAAAGTCCTGTTGTTTCTCTCCTCTGAGGTTTTATCAGACATTATTTATAGGAAAAACAGATGATTCCATTCTCATTATTTAGGTACTATATGACTAAGTGCATGTTAACATCTTTTTTAAATTGTTTCTTGCTGTGTATTTGTCCTTTAGTGTAAAATAGGATAAGAAGAAAAAAAAGAGTTCTGCTGTTAGATTAGTCAGTTGCCCTTAGCGTTCATTCTGAATGATTTTTAGTCTTAATTCTTCTCACTAATGCGGAACAACCAAATCAGCTAATAAAGTATTAAAGGGTTTCTATTAAGATTGCTTACAAAAATATTGTTGTTTATTGTAGTCTGATAAATGCATTGCTTAACTTTTTAGATGTTTTATTAATGAGGCTGTGTGTTAATGACACTCCCTAAACATGACAAAACCATTTTTGCCTTGGGCTGTGTCATCTGAGTAATCATTGTCTCTATCTTACTCTTTTGCTGACATGTATGATTATAAAGCTGTGTTATGAACAAAACATATGTAGATTTAATTATACAGAAACTGTCTAGTGATTAAAATCATCAAGTGTAGACCTTTGTATCTTTTGAAATTTTTTTTTTTGTTGTTTTTTTTTGTTTTGTTTTTTTGTGTATGTTTTTTTTTTGGGGGGGGTCATAAAAAAGGCACTTGCTCAAAGTGAAAAGAATAGAATTAAAATCCCCTGAGATGAGACAATAAAAAAATTGTGTACTGTTTTTCTTTTTTTTAAATTTCTACTTTGTTTTTCCTTACTTTTCTGTTCTCTTTTATTATGCAACTAGTATAGTTTCCATTGTAAACATTTTTTTTAAAAAGATAGGATTATTCATGAGTGGATCAGAGTGTAGTATCAGTGCATCTGAAAATCCTGTTATTATTTTAGAAATAAAAATGTACTATAATAAAATGTCTCATGTATGTTTATATCTGTTTTATCTGTAATATCCCTATTAGAGTGTAGATTCACCCTTAGACTAATAACGTTGGGAATGGTATGAACTCCCCATCCTTCCCAGCTATGGATTAAATATTATGTATTATTTGAATTATTCAAATTATTATCCTCATCTCTATTGTTATTTGTACAACATTTCAGCTGATGTGCCCTCCGGCCTTCTTAAGGTATTTATTATCGGACTCGGGAGCCTCCTTGAACTTAGGAACCTTCCTTTGGAACTTTCTTTTCAAACTCAGGAACCTCCTTGTTATAATTGGGAGCTATCATGGAACATTGAACCCAACTCTTTATTCAATCCATGGGGGTATAAACGTTGTGCAGATAACAATAAAGATGAGGACAATAGTCCGAACTATCCAAATAATACAAATTATCAAGCCATATGTAAAAAATTCTGAGAGATTAAATATTACCACTACTGTTCTTCTTCAAGGATGGCTTTTGTATTGGATAACCCATGAAGGTTGATATGCTACTAAACAAAGAAACCAAATCCTATTGGAATAGTTAGCAAATTATTGGTAATGGTTTGTGCTAGAGAGGATATTTAGTTGCATCCCTTCCCACTCACCAAGGTTCAATATTATTAATATATCCAATGATATACCAACACTGAATAAACAGAAGAAAAGACAAAAAATGAGCAGGAAGAAGCAGTATATAAAAAGGGGTTCCAAAAATGGTAAAAAGTCTTACTTGTCTACTTTATTTGGGAAAAGCCATGTATGTTCATGTTTTAATGATGAGGCAAGGTAAAAGTGCCTCACCAGAGTTGGGGACAAAGCCTCTGTTCTGTTCAATGGACAGCAATGAAAAGATATGTTTACTTTGCTCAAAGAGTGGGAAGAAAAGAGACTAATTTTGGATTATAGGATTTACATGTGATCACAAAATGTTCAAAGACACACACCCAAATCCAAGGAAAGAAAATTGTTCACTCTCCCTTTATACTAAATTTCTTAAAGTTTCTAGAGAAATAACTAGATAAATAAATACTGTCTTACTTTACTTTGACAGGCGATTTACAAGAATAAATATGATTACATAAAAATTCCACCCACAGGTATATATTAAAAGATACAAAATGAATTAAAAAAATATCTGAGAACTGAACTGACATAAGTACGAACATGAGTGTAATGAAAATATGTATCAAAAAGAATGCTTTTTTTTTTAATCAACTACAATTTGTTTTGCCTACCTACAGCTGAATTATAGTGTAAAACATATTAAAATATATGAGTAAAATATGTTTTACTGATCACAAAAATTGGCAAAAATACTTTTAATTACAAGTGACACATCTTAAAAACTGCAAAATATCATTGTAATAAGTAATTGAGAGTTGCCTCCTCTTTGGGGAACTCTTTGGTGTTCCTAAGAGTATATCTCTGTAAACTTTAACATTATTCTAAGTAGAATAAAGCTTTCTTAAGCCTATCGGTGTTTTCATTTATTATTACAATCCTAGTCACCTGAACATTCGATGAGGCATTTAAGTCTACCATTAATACTTTTGTATTTTTCTCTGATTGTTTTGATCCTCTTGAGTCTTTTTAATTAGCTTTTTTCCTCTTTTTGCAATGCAGCACAAAGTTTCCATAGATTCAGGCGCATGAATGCTAACAATAATCCATTAAGGGAATTGGCACTACTTCCTGTAAGCATGACCCAACATTAAAGATGTTTTATACCAGCTCCGTAGCTGTCCTCATTTATATGGTACACTAACTTAACAAATCTGAATTGTTTGATGGATGGAATTTTCTGGATAGAACTTTCATGTCACGATAAATTCAGGTTAACTTACTGTGAAGTAGTAGTTAGCAAGTTAGCTGAGTAGACCACTCCTGCTGTAGTGAATTTGATTCTCCCAGTGAGCTCTACATTTGTGTATAATAAATTTTGATAATTGTATTACATGGGATTATACCTATAATTGTAAAAAAGTGTATTTAAAGATGAAAATTTCAAAATAGTAAGGACTTTAGAAAAAAAATTCTCAAAATGCTATTTGATTTAGTACATCCTGAGATGCACATATTTGCTTTGAATGAATCCCTGAGACAATTTATGGGTTCCAACTAAAGCTGTCTAACTCCTACCTTGTAACCTATCCTATGTAATTAATTTCTAATGAAGTATTGAAATGTATTTATAGTTAGCTTGAAATGGTGAGGGAAAAAAAAGAAAAACACTGGGACACATGGATACCATTTTATTGCATCTTTTTAGATTTTTGTGCATCAGGGATGCATGACGCATACCTATCAGCATCTGTGTGTGTGTGTGTGCGCGTGTGTGTGTGTATATATATTATATATATATATATATATATATATATATGGGGGAGGTCATTTTGTGGGGTATAAGAAAAGCGTGGGAAGGAAATAGACCAATTCTGGATCATGGGTTTTACATGTGACCACAACATGTTCAAAGACATGTTACTTCCCTTTAACATGCCATTTACAAGAATAAATATGGTTACCTGAAAATTCCACCCACGGGCATATGTTAAAAGGTACAAAATGAATAAAATGACAGAGCTGAGATGAAGATAACCATTCAAAGAGAATTTCATTCCAAAATCAAATCTCCAGCATCAAACCTTTGCTGACTTGTTGGTGTTCATTGATGAGAAAACTCTAAGAAGGTCTTCTGAAATAAAACTTACAGTTGCATAATCACTATCATCCTGCTTGGCTTGTCACTTGGCTGTAGCTATGGAGACCAAGAGAGTGACATAAGTGTTGCACACAAGTCTATGACACTATAATCCAATTACATACAGATGTCTTACTACCTTATCATTTTACATATCTTGTATATTCTTCAAAAGTTGAATTAGTTATTAATCAGGTTGTTTGAGTTGTCATTTTTGTGGTAAAGATGGCTATCATCTATGAAGATGTGGCAGTTATTACCATATATATATATATATATATACATATATGAATTGTGCACTGAACTCTTTTTTGAAAACTTGAAATTAAATACACAACTGAAAAACATTTATAAATGTATGGAAAAGTTTATGTATGTCTATACACACACACACACACACACACACACACACACATACATACATACACACTCACACACAAACCATAGTCCAGGTTAAAATTTTGGTAAGGGTAACCCAGCTTTTTAGAAACAAGAATAAAATAAAGTGCACTCCAGGTTAAAAGCACAGTAAGGGTAAGCCAAAGCTGAACTTTATTTGGTAGACCTTATTTTTCCAATGCAAGTATCATTGGGGAACAAGAATAAAATAAAGTGCACTCCAGGTTAAAAGCACAGTAAGGGTAAGCCAAAGCTGAACTTTATTTGGTAGACCTTATTTTTCCAATGCAAGTATCATTGGGGAACAAGAATAAAATAAAGTGCACTCCAGGTTAAAAGCACAGTAAGGGTAACCCAAAGCTGAACTTTATTTTTCCAATGCAAGTATCATTGGGGAACAAGAATAAAATTTGGAAATGAGAAAGGTTTTAGTAAATGGGTCAAATGATACAAGCATTAGAAAATTGCCCATTTACTCAAACTTTTCTTGTTCCCCAATGATACCTGCATCTGAAAAATAATGGTCTAATGTTTGGCTTTGAGTTACTTTTACTGTACTTTTAACCTAGACTACTATATATACCTATGTAAATTCTAAAGAGTAAACATTATCTATATATTAGTACTTGTGATCCTTAATTGTATGACCGTTATCATCTTGCAACACACTCTCGTTAAAAATGAAACCGTCTAAATCATCCAAGATGAAATACAAAAATGTATATCCTTATTATCTGGTGTTGCTTAACCACAGAATTCTTATTTTTTCATAAGTATTGCCACCTCAGCTAAATAATGAACCATTCCGTTTTTTATCAGAAAGAAAGGAAAGAAAAAGTACATGGTGCACAGAAATATATAAAAAAGAAAGAAAATTAGGGAAAAGATAGAGAGAGGGTGAGCACGCAGAAGTGATAACACTAATCTGTTTCAATCAAACATAATGAAAATATGAAAAGAGGGAAAGAAAGAAAAATTGTTTGAGAGAGAGTTAAATCAAGATTATCATACTTTTTACATATTGAACTATTTGGCAATAGCTCTTAAGTAAACATATCAAATAGAATAATCAAATTATCATTGTGATATATCCACAGGTTCTGCTAGTAATAGCATAAATTTAAAATATGAATAGTATTCTGAAATAAATCGTCAATTTCTATTTCAAAATTTGTTGATTCAATAACAACACAGATAACTAAAAAGAAAGAAAAAAAAAAAAAAAAAAAACTATAATCTTACAATAATGCACGTAGTGTAATGGTTAGAGTTGCAGGAAATGGACTAATTGATCCAAGTTCAAATCCTGGATGAAGCTGTAGTTCACATAGTGCTAATACCCTTGGGAAAGGTATCAATCTAACTCCAGCTGTGGGTAAATAGTAGGGCAGACTGGGCTTTAACCTTGGTTAGACAACCAGTCTAGGAGAAGGAAAACTTTGAATTCAAACCTGTTAAACTCTGCTTGGGGTGGTCACTACTAGAATAGGCTCAGTCCTAATTAGTGATCTATTAAAAAAAAGAAAAGGAAAAACACAAAAAAACTTGGATGGAAAAATGTAATTTTATAAAGTAATTCACTTTTGTAAGTAAATAGTTTTATCTTATTTTGTCTTGTCTCAAATGGCTAAAATGAGATTCATTGCCTGAACTCACCCAACCCCACCCCTGCAAACCAAAGAAGGGAGTGTCTGTGGAGCCAAGAAATGTATAGCATCCTTTCATGGGAGGACCTTCTACTTAAAAATCTCACCTTATGACAGATATTGCCTGTTGTGAAGGGCAAGGTAAATACCATTTGATGTAGAAAGATTTGGTTTAATTAGTGACATGATTTCATATAGACATCATACATGGATACACAAATAAATAGATAAATACACCAGTTATATATATATATATATATTATATATATATATATATATATATATATATATATGTCAAGATCATAAAAAATAAATGGACTGTTTTTTTTTTTCTTAAATATGATAGGGTTGTGCAATTAATAATTCAAAAGGATTAATGCTAAAGAAATACTGCTTACCAATTTCGTCTAGACTTATTGTGTATTTAAGATTTATATATAGCAACTAAGTTAGTTGCTGGGTTCCATTTCAGAAAATATGAGAACTGATATTGAAAAACATTTTTTAAGGTAATGGATTCTGATTAGAATGTAATTTGGAAAAATAAAGCAATAAGTTGTCTTATTATTTTTTATAATCTTGAAATCAGATATGTGAAGCATACGTAAAATGCCTACAATTTTTTTAAATTCTCCCTTTATATATATATATATATATATATATATATAATATATAGTGCACTTAACCAGGTAAAACTATGGGCTTTTCTTGTGGAATTTTTTTATTAAACCCATAGATTATTATTGTAATATTGTAGAGTATTTCATTGCTCATTTCAGGAGGCTGTAAAATGCACATGTTATCTAGTGGATTGGCAAAGCCCGAAGAGGCTGATTCCTTCTCTTGGTACCAAAGTTTAACTTTTGGTGTAAGTAGAATTGTGAGATCTTTCATTTTCATTGGAGGTGCATGGTGTACTGCTTACCATTGGTGAGACAAGTTCAAATCCTGGACAAGGCTGTTTGCATTTCACATGGTGCTAATACCCTTTGGAAAGGTACAAATCAAACTATTCTCCCTCGAACTATGGGTAAATAGTAGGGCAGATTTGGCTCTTTAACATTGGTTAGGCAACTCGTGTAGGGGGATAAACTCTCAATTCAAACTAAAGGGGGCTCTCTTCTCATTAGTCAAAACTAAGAGAACTTCTCCTCCCCCTCCGTGTCCTGGATATGATGTTAAACTGTATCTAGTGGTGATGTTCCATTGTCATTACTCCCAGACCCACTCTGACCTGGAGAGGTAGTACCTGTTAGAGTCCCATCTATAGGTTAAATAGAGAAAAAAAAGGTTTAAAAAAAAATTTAAATTAAGTTTGAAAAAAAAACTAAGAATGATTAAAACAAAATGTCTTCAACATAAAATAACCCAACATGGGTTGACATGCTGTAAAACCCAACCATTGACCCATCCTCCTTTTCCTATTTGTTTTATTTTTCATTTTTGTATTTTATTATTCATATTAAACTTTATTGATTAATCCTAACAAAACTATTTTTCATTGAAATAACAAAAATCAAACTAAAATCTCAGATGAGACCAGCCCTGTTGGCTGGGGCTTTAGAATACACCGACTGCAACTCTGTAGAGAGGTAAGCCCCCCCCCCTCCAATGGGGCCACCTGTTGGCCGTAGGTGGTTACCTGGGATGGAACCCAGGTGGCTGAGCAGTCCATGACATGAAACACTCCACATCGGTCCTTACTTAGGCTAGACAAAGAGCTGCCCTGTCAGCTGGGGCATTAGAATGCACCGACTGCACCTCTGAAGAGGGGTAAGACTCCCCCAATGGGGCTACCTATTGGCCGTGGGTGGTGACCCGTGATGCTTAAGGATAGAGCCTTGGTGGATGAGCAATTCATGACTTGCAATACTCCACCTTGGCCCTATCTTTGGGCTAGACGGGCGGTCGAAAGGCCCCCTCCGATCAATCGGCTGGTCACGTCAAGCCCTAGCACCTATATGATTGCCCCAACCCTATTGCCCTTATGGCAATCCCCAACCCTTTTTATCATATGGGTGCTAGAAGGCGGTGACTGAGGGTCTACATGTCCTGGGAATGACGTTAAACTCTATCTGATGGTGAGGTTCCAGTTTTGGAGGTTTGGGGAATGTGGAGCACCCCTTCATCACTATTGCTCCCTGGTCCACTCTAACCCAGAGTGGTAGTACCTATTAGGATCCCATCTATGGGTTAAATAGAAAAATATGTTTATAAAAAAAATTAAGTACCCATTGCGAATTAATTTATTTCAAAATTTTGTCTGCATTAAATGACCCACCGAGGTTGATGTGCCATCAAACAAACCAAACCAAACCTCACCAACTCAATGCCTGAGTAGCATAGGTTGGATCCATGTGGTAAAGTGGGGAGCAGATGATAGGTATGATGCTCTACCTCAGATTCAAAAACAATCTCCTTAATTTAGCACTAGTGAAAAGGGCATAGACTCCCTCACAGGTACAGCTAAAAACCAAGAATAGGCCAATCTACCTACTTATCTGCCAATACAAATATAATCACTTTCATGCACCGGTGAAAAATCTGCATTTGAGATCTGCTGTACCTGTTGTCAATAAAGATACATATCTATAATTTAAAGTATCATGTTGGTTTTAATGTGAAAATTATGCAGAGTATCATTTTCAGCCTGCACACCTGGTTATGCATGAATTTCACACCTGGTTGGTATGAAGTTAATTATTAGTCAAGATTTTATGAATTATAAATCTCTTAACATGATACAAAACATTTTGTCTAAAACATTTTTCAAAATTTGGCTTGTAAAATCTATATTATCCAAACTGTATGAAATTACTGTAAGTATTGTCTTATGAAAAAGTGGTAAATCCTTGTAAAACAAGTTTTCTAGAATATTTTCCCAAGGAAAATTCACCCAACGAGAAATAATATCCAAGTCTCTGTCCATGCTCTCTCACTCTCTCTTTCTCACTCTCTCTTTCTCACTCTCTCTTTCTCATTCTCTCACTCTCTCTCTTTGAACTGTTTTAAGTCTACTCGATTCATGTTAAGAGTGAAGTAAAACCAGCAGATGTCATTTCCTGTTTATTTAACCTGACTCAAACTTGGTTATCTCCCTTGAATAATTTTGTCTCCTTTAAGCCAATTACTTGTCTTCTTTTTTATGAAATTATCTTGAATTTATAACCTCACTCTCCTATGGTTCAGTTTGGTTTCTTTGTTTAATGGCATATCAAATTTCATGGGTTATTTAATGCAATGCCATCCTTGTAGAAGAACTATAGTGGTACTATTTACCCCATAGTGGGGGATGAGGGGCTTCATACCTTTCCAACATGTATTAGTCCAAAAATGGACACAACAGTGCAACTGGGGTTTGAATTCAATATAATGTCACAGTTCAACACATTAGTTATTATACCACAGGGACAGCCCTCTTTGTTTAATGGCATATCAGTCCTTTAGGGTTATTTAATACCAAAGCCATGCTTGTACAAGAATAATAGTGGTACTATTTAACCCATAGCTGAGGGCAATGTGAGTGTTACTAAATTTACCTTAGTTGTGGAAGAAGGATAGAATTAAGAGGCACTCTGTGAGAATCAGACTCAGTCGTAATGGTTTACTCAGCTACTCTATGTGGTCCAATGATAAAATTGAACAAAGTCAATTCTTGGCAAAGAAGTTTCCAAACAATCTGCAATTAACCAGTTAACAGACCACTAATGTAAAAATAATTTAATGAAAATAATGTTGTTTTTTGGAGGTGGGGGGTTAATGTAGAAATAATTTAATGAAAATATCTTTATATTGATAGTATGAATTACTCAATATTGTAGTATTACATTAAAAAAAAAGATTATTATTTAAGTCATAGTTTTCTTTTACCTGACAAAGAAAAGTTTTCATGCTAGAAAATCATTAACCTATTCTTGTTGAAGCGTGAAAATAATAGTTTTTCCTGGAAAAAAAAAATGAAACCCTGCCCCCTCCTTACTAAACTAGTTATAGAAAGTTCTTTTGTGTAGCCTGTCTTTTAACATTACTTGGCCATACAAATCCATCTGATATTCAATTCAGTTAATGAGGTCAGAAAATTTTGAATACTCTTATAGAATAACTTATTAGTCTTCCCCTCTCTCTTTCTCTTTTCCTCTCACCCTCCCTCTATCTCTCTTTCTCTTTTCCTCTCACCCTAGATAGTCATGATTTGATTTACGGGTCAACAATGTCAAAATGAACCCATTTTTCATCAATACTTTTCTTGGTACCATTATAGTATGTGACCTACCTTTTGAATGTAGCCTACAAAATCATGTCTCTCTTATAGTATGTGGCCTACCATAAAAAGCATATTATAAGGTTATAATAATAACTGTTAACCCTAACCCTATTTCAATATTTTAGAATTGAATAGATCTCTGATTCATGTAAATTATGGATGAATTCTTTTTTAATTATTTTTAATTACTATATACAGCTTATGACTGAATTGCATTTCTTGAAATTGAATATATGTGAAAAATAATTTTTTTCAATAAATTGCCTACTATTTGTATCTATAAATATACTCTTACTGAGGTAGGACACATACAGGATCAAAAAGGTAAGCCACATACTATAACGGCAACCTTTTTTCTTCCTTTTATTGTTTTTTTTTTTTAATCAATATTTCACCAAATATACTTGAAACATTTCAGAAGAAAAATATACTGTATTTATAGTTATTTACTAAGCTTAGCTTTGATGTGGCACAAGTCCATAAGTATGGGGCACCCAGTGAGAATCGAACTCACTAACAATGGTTTGTGAATGCTTGATTGCTGACCATTACATCATGTGAGATACTGTATTTATAAGTCCCTGAAAATCACCCTGCATCTTATAAAGTCAAGGGCCAGAGTTGGGTTACGGCCTAGTGGAGTTTTTGTGCAGCAGTGGGCTTTGAATAAAACACAACCAACCCATATGATTTCTGGTTCCCACTTGATAACTGAAGTTAAGCAGCGATGAACCTTAATTGGGTAACCTCTTAAGCAACTGCAGATACTGTAAGTAACCTAAGTCCTTTGTTTATCAAAATGAATTGATTTGGCATTAAATGCACAGATCCAAGCTGTGTTACTCATGGGCTGAGTTGACAAGGGCTGGTATTGAACCTGGAACCTTGTGGTTCCAAGGCAATTGCTCAACCAACTGTGCTAAACTGGCTCTACTAGACAACTTATTTAAATTTGGAATCCAGCTTTATGACACATCAACTTTTTATTTATCTCAGTAAAAACAATGATAAATCTAAAGTAAGTAAAGTCGTTGGGGTGGCCTAAATCAGCCAGACAGCGGGGGAGTCTATCCCTTTTTAATAGCGCTATAACAAGGAGATTATTTTCTGCGTCTGAGGTGGAGCATCACACCTATCATCAGCTCCTCCCTTTACCGCACAGATCCCTGTGCTACTCATATGCTGAGTTGGCGAGGGTCGGTATCGAACTAGGAACCTTGTGGTCGCTAGCCAAACGCTCTACCGACTGAGCTAACCCCAAAGTATATTATCATTATTAACACCAAGAGAAGTGGCATGCATCAACTTTTGAATTTTAGGAATAAACCATAAATGAACTTATTTATATATGCATTTACCCCACCCTTCTACCACGACCAGGATGTGACAGATGGTCAATTTTTAAGCAGAGTAAAGCTGGTTTGAATTCAGAGTTTTCTTTCTCCTATACTGGTTGCCTAACTAAGACAAACAAACCCAGTCTGTCTTACTTCCTACCTATTTTTTTGCAGGGGGAGAACTTTGCAATCTGGGCCTTTTAGTTCCACCCCTAAAAGCATCAAATTCCATAGAATCCCCTTGCCCAGGTTGAGAAAAAACTGCTATAGGATGATGTTACCTTCTTTGATCTTGACCTCCTTTTAGTAGTACCAAGCTGTAGTTATCTATGAGTACAAATTAGTTTGTTTGTTTAGTGACTTGGGTGTTTCCTTTACCTTTTGAAAATATACAGGTTCTTTTCTGATATCATAATTCCATTTCAGCATCTGGATCTTTATTTTCGTTTATGGTTTTCCCAGTGTGTGTCTAAATCCAACCAAGTGAGAGATCTGTCTTATATAACAGATGGCAACAGAATATATTAACAATGAAATTAAGGCAGACTTACATTTTTTCTTTCTTTCTTTATCATTTTACAGGTTCATAAAGGAACATTACTATTTTATATATAGCAGCTTATACAAGTCATATATATATATATATAGGTATGTATCACAGTTTAGCTCAGTTGGTAGAGCGTCCACCTAGGAACCACCAGGATCCTTGTTCTATACTGGCCCTTGCCAACTCAGCATATGAGTAGCACTGGGTTCTGTGTGATAAAGTAAGGACTTGATGGTAGGTGTGGTGCTCCATCTAAGATGCAAAAACAATCTCCTTGGTCTAGCACTAGTGAAAAGGGGATAGACAAGCATAGATGAGAACAGATAAAACACATGCAACATAGACCCTGACTTTAGTTGCAACTGATATTCCACAACAACTCCACCACCTTCTGTCTAATTTTCCAAAGGTATCACTTGCCTTGCTGATCCTTAAGCAGACCTCATCATCAAGGGTGCCAGTCATATTTAGCATGCTACCCAGGCACATATACTTATCTGCAACCGCTAACTTCTGCCGATAGACATAGATAGTCGGTTCACAGTATGATTCACTTGGTGCTGGTTGATACATTTGGACAGTCTTTTTAAAACTAATTGTAAGTCCCAATGAACTACAGGCAGCTTCAAAGGCGTTCATGAGGTGCTGCATATCAGTCCGTGTATGAGCCACAAGATCACAATCATCTGCATAGAGCAAGTCACGAACCATGTTGGTGAATACCTTTGTGTGTGCACTAAGACGTCTGATGTTGGTGAACGCACCAAGGTATTCATATATATAATATATATATATATATATATATATATACACACACACACCAACCCCTCTGCACAAGCAGGATGTAACAAGATCAATTTCTTAAGCAAAGTTTAAAAGGTTTCAATTCAGTGTTTTCCTAGACCAGTTGCCTAACCAAAGTTAAAGAGCCCAGTTTGCCTTATTTACCCATAGCTAGAGTGAGCATGATTGGATTCCTACCTTTCCCAGGGTATTAGCGCTATATGAAATGCTACTGTCTCATCCAGGATTTGAATATGGTTGTCCATTTCCTATAATTATAACCAGTTCTATCTTGGTAAATACAGCTTTAAACTTGGTACTTTTGTGACACACTTTTTATTCTGAAAAAATTAATGAATGGAACGTTATTTTGTTTTGTTTTGTTTTTTCGGAATACAAATTGTGTCAAAAAAGTACAAAAAAATCTTGTTACTTTTTTGACACACTTTGTGTGTGTGTGTGTGTGTGTGTGTGTGTGTGTATGTGTGTATGTGTGTATATATATATATATATATATATATATATAAAGACAAATTTTCACAAGATATATTTATTGATGAATGAATAGTTTTGCTGGTGTTAGAGTATTTTATTTTACTTTGATTTTTTATATTAAACCATGTTCAAGCTTCATCCAAAAAATCATTGTCTAATGAAAAATAAACCAAAAAAAATGACAACTTTCTAAGGTTCTGTTATCATTAAATGCATTCCATTTTAAAATGTATTGATATCATAAAAGTATGCAAAAAATCTCTCTGTGTTGGTGGATGCAGATTACTTTACTCCGTTTCTTATAATTGTATTTATCTTTTGTGCTGTCTTTTTAAAATTCTCTTCCATAATTCATCTATTTTCTTTGCAATTCAAAGAAATTAACATATTTGACCTAAATACATGACTGGATTAAAGAGGTTTCTTGTACTGTTTATTTACTGTTCATGACTGTAGTAATTATTATTGAAATACATTGAAAATCAAAAAATGAGAGATTTAATCTGAGCATGAATTAATAGGGATATTATATTTATAATTCATATTTTGTTGTAGTATTTTACTATAGGAATACATTGCATATTATTTTACTATAAAAAATACATTGAACATTCCAATTTACTCAGAGCCTGACTTAATAGGGCTATTATATTTATAATTAGTATTTTGTTATAGCAATACAGAAAAAAATCATGAATTAAGACATTGACACTAGTCCCAATTTAATCAAAGCTTGACTTAATAGGGCTATTATATTTATAATTAATATTTTGTTGTAGTATTTTCTTATAGAAATGCATCAAAAATCATGAATTAAGACATTGACAAAAAAATGGTGCACTTTTTTTATTTGAATTTTTTTGATTTTGTGGACACTGATATTCTAATTTTGTAATCATCATGAACCAATTTGTAAAAAAAGAAAAAAAAAGTCAAGTGATTATAAAATAATTCTAGTTAGGAATACATTTTCTTTTGTGTCCAGATTTATCAGGTAATTAAAGAAAATTAATTACATTCTTGCTTCAAGGAAAAAAACCATTACAAGTTGTGTTGACTCCAAATTTATGTGCCACTAACAATTAATTACTTTAATATCTAAGGAATTTACAAACTTAAACTTACTCACACATTTGGGAGAAAGAAAAAATAATGACTTGTTGGTACAAATAACATTTTTATTTTGGTCACTAAATTTGAATAATGATCATCTGTAAGAATTTACAGGAACATGAAACCCAAACATACCAAATAATTTCCAGCCCAGTTGGCTGGGGTTATAAAATATGCCAACTGTGCCTCTGCAGAGTGGTAAAATCCCCCCCATGGGGCCACCAATTGGATATAGGTGGTGACCTGTGAGGCTTGTGGCTGAGTAGTCCATGACATGCAACACTCCACTTTGGCCCTTAATTAGGCTAGACAAGCAGTCAGAGAGACCCCTACAATCAATTGACTAGTCATGTCGGCTAATTATGTCAAGTTCTAGCACCTATATGATTGTACTGACCCTATTGCCCTTATGGCAAACCCCTAACCCTTTTTATCATATATGTGCTAGGGGGTGGTGGCTGAGGGTCTTAGTGTCCGAGGGTATAATGATAAACTGCATATAGTGGTAAGGTTCCAATTCCCGAGCTCTGGGGAATGTGGAGTACCCCTTCATTGTCATTATTTTTAGGTGCACTCTATAGTAGTAACTATTAGTATCCTATGGGTTAAATAGATAAAAAAATGAGTTTTAAAAAATGTGTTTAAAAAAATTTAGTTATTAAAAAAAAATTGAATACCCAACAAGAATAAAGCCTCCATGCTTCCTGTAGTCCACCAACACTATACCTGATACTCCCATCCACACATATATGCATGCCCATGCACACATACATGTATATTATTACTTACGTTGTTCATGTTCCTGACACTAATACATAATTCTGTGTACTAGACATGAGACATTGATGAGTTGTGGTGCACCTGAACACTGTAACAATAAATTTCATTATTATTATTTTAAAACATTTCAGCATAAAATAACCCAGCAAGGGTTGTCATGCCATAAAATCCAACCAAGCAACCAAATAATTTCCAGAAGAGTATACTTACAATAGTAATAAGTGAAATCAATATGGCTACCCAGATGGACTTGGAGAATTTATCTATTGTCGGATTTTAAACTTGGAACAAAAACAGCAGAAACAGCTTGTAGAATATGTAAAGTGTTTTTGTACAGGTGGAGTTAGATTTTCTAAAGAATTGACAATGGCAAAGGAATTGTGTTTGAATCTGTTTTTACATGCCAGATTTTTATAAGTCTCTCAAGACAAGTAATAAAAATCTGTCTGAACCTGCACCATATTAGAAAAAAAAATTCAGAACAGAGAAAGGAGTTCTCAATGAATTCAGTGAATAAAATAGAGATAACAAAAAGAACTTTTTTGTCTCATCATATGTGGGTGGATTGAAAAGTGTATATGATGATGTCATATATACTGTTGATAAGGTGTAATGGTTATCGTCATAGGACAATGAACATAGTAACCAGAGTTCAAATCCTGGTCAAGGCTGTATGCATTTCACATCACACTAATACCATTGTGAAAGGTATAAATCCAATTATTTTTCTTTCAGCTTATAGTAGGGCAGATTAGGCTCTTTAATTTTAGTATGGTAACCAGTCTAGGAGAAGGGAAACTCTGCTTAAGAAATTGAACTTTTGTCACATCCTAATCATGCAGAGGCATTGATATATATATATATATATATATATATATATATATATATACAGTGATGTTGATAGCTTTTTGATTTAGTGTCTCCTGGAACTCACATATTTGTTTTGAATTGAGTCCCTGGGAAAATTTGTGGGTCACAGCTAAAGCCATCTAACTCCTATCTTGGAACCTATCCTGTGTAATTCGTTTCTAAGAATCTAAAAAAAAAAATCTCATCTTATTACATTCTATGAGAATATCTTGGTCAGCCTATGAACTTTTCAGCTGACACTCTCAATGCAAATAATAAAAATATGTCTGAACATGCACCACATTAGAATAAAAGTCACAAAAAAAAAAGAAAGGAGTACTCAATGAATTCAGTGAATAAAGTATTTTTTGTCTTTTCAGTTGGTACAGCATTCACCTTGGAACCAAGGTGTCGGGTTCAATACCAGCCCTCACCAACTCAGTGTATGAGTAGCACAGCTTGGATCTGTGTGGTAAAGTGAGGAGCTGATGATGGTAGGTGTGGCGCTCGACCTCAGATGCAAAAACAATTTCCCTGAGCTAGCACTAGAGAAAATGGGATAGACTCCCTTGCTCTCCAGCTGATACCAACTATACCACTGTACATACTTTTCTTTTTTATAAAAGAGTGGATTGAAAAGTTTATAGGATGATGTCATATATAATGTTTTTTTTTTTTCTTTAAGTATTCTGATGGGTTGGTGGTTTTAGTGTGGATATTTTTATCCATATATATACTGAAAACTTGACCATGTTCTGTCAGTTGCTACAGAGTGTATTCAGTTAAACTCTGTTTTTTTTCTTTTGTTTTTTTGTCTGGTGACTGCACGCTAGTTACAGCCTTCGTGTGAAGGTGGGTATAATGTTTTTCTCCAGAGATCAATGGAAGAAGTGTGTGGACCACAAGGGGGACTATTTTGAAAAAACTTTCATTACATTCCATGAACATATCTTGGTCAGCCTATGAACTTTTCATCTGACCCTCATTCATTAATCTATTAAACACTATTCCAAATAGATTCATATATATATTTGCCAACCCATCTGTACAAGTAGGATGTGACACAAGGTCAATTTTTTAAGCAGAGTTTAACTAATTTGAATTCAGTTTCCCTTCTTTTAGATTGGTTACCTGGCCAAGGTTAAAGAGCTCAGTCTATTTTACTATTTACCCATAGCTGGAGGGAAAGTAATTTGATGCATACCTTTCCCAAGGGTATTAGCACTATGTGAAATGCAAACAGCTTCATCCAGGATTTGAACCCAAGTTGACAAGTTCATTTTCTATGACTAACCATTACACCACACACCTCAACTAGATTCATATATATTAGTTCACCATCTGAGAAATTCATAGAGAGAAATAAAAAAGAATTTTGATTAGCTAATAATAATTCAATGCTTAAAATCCTCATTCCACTGTTTATATAAAACTAGAAGCAGTTACCCTGCTATGCCTGGGTAGAGAGAGAATAAAAAATTTAGTCTCGCAGATCCATTATTACTTATCACGACTTTCATCCTCACTGGATGCCCCATAAAAATCCCCACATAAAAAAAGACCTGATGAGACATCAGGAATTTTTTTCACATCACATATAAAAATATAGTAAGAAATTTTAATTCAATAATTAAAATTTAAAAAAAATAAGATATAATTTAAAATGAGATGATTCATTCAATCAATCAATATTATATTTCAAAGCAAAAAAACAAAAAAAAAACATGCCAAAAAATAAACAACGCACTAATTACTTTCCTTTCTGTTATTATACAATTTTTAATTTTTAAATATCTTCCCAAATATAAACCAGATCTTTATTATTTTCGCACAAAAAGCCAGCTCTGGTGATATTTAATGTGTATATCTATTTACTTTGTAATTAATTATTGTATTTTCATAGGTTCCTCTGGACATACATACATACACACAACTTCCCTTTATATATGTATAGATAGATAATGATACTACCTTATTCTTTAAGCTTAATGTCTTATTTAAACTTCTCAAAAATAATACAAAATAACTAATAATAAAAATAAAATATAAGTATATTTGTCACTTAAAATGTTCCTTTGCTTGAAATGGGAATCTATCTTGAAAAAAAAAGCGCCTCAAGATAAGTGATTGTTGTCCAACTTAATTATACACAAGAAGCAACCAAAAAAAAATCAATAATGTGATACATCCTCTAAATCACCACCAAAAAAAGACTTTTTTAAAATGCACAGTAAAGATATTCCTCATCCCTATCAGCTTAGAAAAATGTTGACTGTATCCCCTGAAGAGGAATAAGACATCTTCACACACAAAAAAGGGGTGTCAGATATGACACTAAACTGCATCTAGTGGTGAAGTTCCAATTTTGGAGCTCTGGAGAATGTGAATACCCCTCTATCACCATTATTCCCAGATTTAAACTCCAGTCATGCTATTATGTTCACTTTCGGACTAATACCCTTGGGAAAGGTATGAACCTCCTCTCTCTCTCTCTCACACACACACACCAAACTATGGGTTAAATAGTACCACTACTATTCTTCTACAAGGATGGCTTTGGCATTAAATAACCCATGAAAATTGATATGCCATTAAACTTCGTCCCCATGGCATAATAACTAATGTGGTGGGCTGCAACATCATAGTGAGTTTGAACCCTAATTGCACTATTACATTCACTTTTGGACTTAGGTAAAGGTATGAAGCCCCTCCATCCCCAGCTATAGGTGAAAGAGTACCACTACTGTTTTTATACAAGGATGGCTATTACCTTAAATAACTCATAAACGTTGATATGTCATTAAACAAAGAGACCAAACTGAACCATATGTGAATGAGAAGGAGGTTGTAAATTTAAGATAAAAAAAGACAAGTAATAGGCTTAAAGGAGACAAAATTACTCAAGGGAGATAACCAAGTTTGAGTCAAGTTAAATAAACAGGAAATGGCATCAAGTAGACTTAAAACAGTTCAAAGAGAGAGATGGGTGGGACCATGGATAAATAGTAGGGCAGACTAGGTTTTTTAGCCTTGGTAAGGCAACCAATCTACAAGAAGGAAAATTGAATTTAAACCAGCATAACTCTGCTTGAAGATTGTCCTCTGTGACAAAGAGGTTAGATAAATACATACTACATAGTGACTCTTCTTCCTTCCTTTCTTTCTTTCTTTCTTTCTTTCTTTATTTATTTCTTTCCTTTTTATCTTGTCCCTCTCCACCTCAATCTTTTTTCTCAGTCTTATCCAACCCAGCTCCGCCCTTTTGGCTTGGGCGTTAGAATACACCGACTGCACCTCTGCATAGGGGTAAGACTCCCCCAATGGGGCCACCTGTTGGCCATGGGTGGCGACCTGTGATGCTTAAGGATAGAACCCAGGTGGTTGAGCAGTCCATGACTTGCAATACCCACTTTGGCCCTTTCTTGGGCTAGACAGGTGGTCAGAGAGGCCCCCTCCGATCAATCGGCTGGTCACGTCAAGCACTAGCACCTATATGATTTTCCCAACCCTATTGCCCTTATGGCAAGCCCCCAACCCTTTTTATCATATGGGTGCTAGAAGGCAGTGGCTGAGGGTCTACATGTCCTGGGAATGATGGTGGGGTTCGAGTTTTGGAGGTTTGGAGAATGTGGAGCACACCTTCATCACCATTGCTCCCTGGTCCACTCTGACCCGGAGTGGTAGTACTTGTTAGGATCCCATCTATGGGTTAAATAGAAAAATGTGTTTATAAAAAACATTGAGTATCCATTAAGAATGAATTTCTTTCAAAACTTTATCATCATTAAATGACCCACAGAGGTTAATATGGTGTAAAGCAAACCAACCCAAACCAACCCAGCTCAAAGTTAGAGCCTGGCTCTCTGAAGCATAAAATGCCAATGTTCACAAGTTATCATCATCTCTGTTCTTTTGTGGTTGAGCCGAGGCCTATGAGTAGAGCCCACACATGAGCCCACACTTTTAATCACTATTTACCATCCATTCATATCCTGTTGATCCTACCAGTATTTATTTTACTTGATGAAATGATGACCACCTAATGTGTTAATCACATTTCTTTGGTTGCACACTATGTACACAATCATTTGATCCTCCATTCTGTCTTCCACTTGTGCAGCAATCTTGTCTTTCATTTGATCTCACTTCTGTTGAAAGGAGATTGGTAGGATCAACTGCAAGATGATCACCACTTTTGTCAAGATGGGCGAAAAATATTCCTTTAGATAGTCATCATCTGGGTAGCCTAATCAGCCAGACAGTGAGGGAGTCTATCCATTTTTCAATAGCACTAGACCAAGAAGATTGTTTTTGAATCTGAGGTGGAGTACCATACCTGCCATCAGCTCCTCACTTTACTGCACAGATCTCTGTGCTACTTATATGTTGAGTTGGCGAGGGCCAGCATCAAACCGGTAACCTAGTGAATCGTAGTCAAGTGCTCTACCGACTGAGCTAATAAACTTCTATCTAATAATAGACTATGAGCAATGGTCTCAGTTCTCAAGATGGCTTTTTTTAAGAACAGTTTTAGTGCTGGATTTGTGGTTGAAGGAAAATAATAATAAAATTTTAAAAATAAGTAAATTGGAGGGGGGGAGCTTTTAAAGTAGTTTTGACGAACAAGAAGAGCGCTCCTTTTGGTTTGAATTAAGAGTTTTCTTTCTCCTAGGTTGCATAACCAGGGTTAAACAGTCCAGTCTTCCCTACTATTTACCTATGGCCGGAGAGAGAATAGTAGTATTCATACCTTTCCCAAGGGTATTAGCACTATGTGAAATGTAAACAGTCATGTCCATTTCCTATGACAGTAACCATTGCATCCACATGCCTCTAACTAAATGATGAATATTGAAATTAATAATATAGATGTAAATCTTTCCCATTCTGCAATGGATTTTGGTCACCTGACCTCTAGGTTCCAAATCTCCAGTCAAAGGTCATGTTCTCTCTTTTTGTTTTTTTGTTGTTTCTTTTCATCACCAGCTTTTCTTGGGGAAGGACACTTTTCTCAGCAGTTCCTAGAACCCAGAAATATCAAAGTAGTATACAGGCAGCACCCAAACTAATGACACATTGACTTCGCCAGGTACTTTTACTTAAATTACCCTAACCCTTTACACAAAGGAATTAAACAGTAAACATGGATTTTCTTCTAAGCAATATCAAATAAAACATGTATGTGAAGAGAAACAGCTTATTTATTTTATAAATTGTTTTCATTTTACCAACTTAGATGCTACACATATACACACCCCAAACATATACACCCAAAACCGATTGATCGTCCAGAGGAATCTGGTCTATAGATGATAGAGCAGTGAAAGAGTCCAAAAATTTACTTGGATTAAAAAAAAAACACAGTGAAAACTTAGTTTTTTAAAATTTTAGTCACAAATTTTAATGAAACTTCAATAGTTTAGGCACCTTAAACCTACGGACCATTCAGAGCAGTGAAAGAGATTTTAACAAATTTTTAAAGTATTAGATAAAAAAAATAAGAGAGAAAAATATCAGTGAAAATACTTTTAAAATTTAAAAAAATTTTTTTATTATTGTCACAAATTTTAATGAAACTTCAACAGCTTAGGCACCTTAAACCTACGGACCATTCAGAGCAGTGAAAGAGATTTTAACAAATTTTTAAAGTATTAGATAAAAAAAAATAAGAGAGAAAAATATCAGTGAAAATACTTTTAAAATTTAAAAAAAATTTTTTTATTATTGTCACAAATTTTAATGAAACTTCAACAGCTTAGGCACACATAGGAAGTAATTATTTTCCATGATTATTTTTGTCAAAGTTCATAATTTTCTAAAAAGCAAATTCTCATAAATTCTAAAAGATAGGAAATTCCTTAGAATTTTCTTTTCCTTGATTTGGCATCCGAATTTGGGATTAGTCCTTTGTTAATGGTTAATAAACATTTGTTAGAGTTTGAAAAAAGGTCAAAATGTCAACAATTATGGACTGTCACTTTCATATGGCAAAAAAGAAACTGAATCCCCATCATTTATCAATTGTTGTTTTCCTTGAAAATTATAAGAAAACTAAAAATTATTATCAAGAAAAATGTTGTGACTGTAAAAGAAAACCCATTGCATCTTGATGCTAATGGATATTCTGAATATTAAGTGGTTATAAATTGTCCTAGTCATAAACTACAATTGTCTTAATAAAATGTTTTATGTCAGCTGTCTGGGTATTTTGTGTGTGTTGGGGGGGGGGGTCCAATACTCTAATATTGTCACATTGTCAAGGCAAAAATATAAGCACTTTAATGTTGTTGTTGCAATGACTTCGAAAATAAACAAGCAGGGACATTATAAAATTTGTAATTCCACAACAGAACAGTAAACATAATGATTACACATAAAAAGATGCATAATAAAAATATAGATTTTCCTTATTTCTTTAATCAGTTTACAAAATAGTAGAATTTCTCAAATTCTTACTACATTGGGTATGACACTAAAAACTACATCCAGGTTCCAGTTCTGGACCTCTGGGAGTAAGAAGTACCCTTCATTATGTTGTATACCCAACATCGGGTATATAATTGAGAGAGGAAACTCGGGTGAGAGAGAAACAGAGACTTACTTGTTGCTTCATTTTTGCTTTACTGCTTCTGCTAACTTCTTGTCTGGCTATCATCAGGTCATCTTTTAGTTGCTGTCTCTAACTAAGGGCTTCTTCTGGGCTAACTCTAGTCATAGTAATTAATTAAATGAACTATAAGACTTTTATTTCTTTATCAAGAATTTATTTAGACCATTCTTATTCGCAGCGTGGGAGAGATTCAACCTCAGCAGAGAACAGTATGTTTTCTCTGCTTTAAAGTCCAGTTGAAACTAAAATCTAAACTAACTAATCACGTGACGCACAAGATTCGCGCCTCTCCAGGGTCTGTCAACAATTTATGATCCCATATAAATTGTAATAATAACCATTACTCCCAGAACCACTCTGACCCAAAGTAGTAGTACTTGTTAGAGTCCCATCTACAAGTCAAACAGACCTGTTTTGAAAATTATTAGTATCAAATAGCAATACTTGAAACCATATAACTGTGTGCAAACAGATGCAAGTAGAAATATTTACTTGAAACTATATAATTGCTATGAATTATTATTAGATAGGAATATTTGATATCATACATTGACATGCCAGTGTGGATCACCAGCAAAGACCCGCTCTATACAGATACTGGATGCTCCACCGAGAACCTCCCCAAGAACAATGAATAATAGGGGCAGTTGGTGAGAGATTTTCATGGATATCCATGGTACTAGCACGACATGATGATGAGTTATTTACTAAGTTTGGCTTATCTGTTGCACAAGGCCTGGGATATGGAGCACTTTTAGAGAATTCAAGTCTCTAATAATTGTCTGATTGCCAACTATTACACCACAGGAGATGCTTATCCATTGGCTGATTTGACATGTTATTAGTACATGATATAACATGTCTATTGCATTTTGATATCATGTGATATCAATTTCTGTTCCAGGATTGCAATTTGTACCAGAATTTTCTCTTCTGTCTTTTGGTTTCCGGCTATTTCATTACCTTTTCATGGATGTGATGGTTCCAAATTTTAATCTTCTGAACCTGTCATAGTCACAGCAAATTGATTTTTCTTACCAGTTTATGTAATGTCCTGAAGTCACTTTATTCTTTCGGTCTCAGACTCAAAATCCATAAGTACCCCTCCCCCCCAATCTATCACAGCTGATAATACTTCTTTACACTCCAGACCTGCACACATAGAAACAGTGAAATATAGAATTTGGTCACATGATAAGTGTCCAAAAGGACCCAATATTTCTCTGTTTGTTAGAGCAGTTGGCTAGAAATCACAAGGTTCCTAGTTCAATACCAGCCCTCACCAACTCAGCATATGAGTAGCACAGGGATCTATGCAGAAAAGTGAGGAGCTGATGGTATCCGTGGCATTCCACCTCAGATGCTAAAATAATCTCCTTGGTCTTGCGCTAGTGAAAAGGGGATAGACTCCCTTGCTGTCTGGCTGATATCGACATTAGGCCGCCCCGACAATGACTTATAAAAAAATAAAAAATAAATAAAAGAGAGAGAGATCATAAGAAACAATTACACACAAAATATACATATAAATGTACTATGAATACAATTCCCTAACCTCTAGGCATAAAACAACCCTTGATGAGTTGACATGCTGTTAAGATCAATCAATTACTCGATCAATATATATTGCCAGATATATTTACTTTATTGAAAAAGTCAGTGGGTTGAGAAATAAAAAAACTCCTATATATGACATGTTGTTTTGGTTGGTTAATGGTATATCAACCTTTGTGCCAAAACCATCCTTGTTGAAGAACAGTAGTGTTCTATTTAACTCATACCTTTCCCAAGAGTATTAGTCTAAAAGTGAGCACAATAGCATGACTGGAGTTGGAACTCACTCACTATGATGTCGCAGTCCAGCACATTGCCGACTATGCCATGAGGACTCCTCCATATAACACGTTGTGAAGGTGTGTAGTGTAATGGTTAGTCATAGGAAATGGGCTTGTTGACCTGAGTTCAAATCCTGGATGAGTTTGTTTGCATTTCACAGTGCTAATACCCTTGGGAAAGGTATGCATCCAACTATTTTCCCTCCAGCTATGTGTAAATAGTAGGGCAGACTGGGCTCTTTAACCTTGGTTAGGTAGTCTTGGAGAAGGAAAACTCTAAATTCAAACCTGTTGAACTCTACTTAAGAAATTGACCTTATGCCACATCCTGCTCGTGTGGAGGGGGTAAATATATATAACAGGTTGTTAAAATGTAAATAGCATTAAAATACAAACATTATGAATGTTCCATTTCTCTTCCTAACATTAGAATTTGCTGTCAACATGTAACCATGGCCATGCATTAAAAAATTTGACATATAAATCCTGTATATGTTATTCCAGTTGACATAACCGTTATAATTGAAATATAATTTTCTATGAAAATCAATCACCAATGAATCTAAGCTGTTAATCCATTTAATTTCAGGAAGAAACAAATTAGAACATAGTTTTAGAAGAAAGGACTTTTATTCTTACAGTTTTTCTCTTTCCCTTCCATTATTTTATCACAGAACCAGGATGTATATATCAGGGGTCCAGCCAAATCCAATAATAATTAAACCCACACACTTAAAGTGCAAAGCATGACAATAATCGCTTTGTTAAATTAAAACATAACAAAAATTTAATTAGTCACAGTGTTATATTACTTTATAATCTCCCTTGATAGGAACTTTCCTGGAAGGAAACCCTTCTTTTATGCTGACCCTCTCTAAATAAAGATTCACTATATACTAGAAAATCATCAAAATACCACAGAGACTAGATTTATAAAACATTCACAAAACAAAATCAACCCTGCTTTTCAGGTATGACATAGTCACACAGGCTGAACTGAAGACTATAAAACCTCACACACTGTAATTGTAAGTATTAACCAACTAATCTTCAATATAGAAAGGAAGATGTTATATTACCTAGTAATTTCCCTTGATAGGAACTCTCCAGTAAGGAACATTAACTTCCTTAGTGCTAGGCATTAACCCAGTCTTTTTGATGCTGACTCTTGTGCAATAAAGGTGGATATAAACTCGCTTGTCCTTGTCTTGTTTCTACACCGAGTCCAGACAGAAAACTAAACAGTATTATTTTTTCCATCATTAGAGATATATCTTTATAGAAAAGTAAATATTTTTTGTTTGGTTTCTTTCTTTAATGGCATATCAACCTTCATTGGTTATTTAATGCCAAAGCTATCCTTGTAGAAGAATAGTAGTAGTACTATTTAACCCATGGCTGGGGGATAAGGAGGTTCATAACTTCCCAATGGAATTTGAACTTACTACAATGTCACAGTCCAGCACGTTAACCACTACGCCACAGGAAGTCCACCATTGATAGTTGGTTTATAAGTTTGTGGACTAGCACAGTTATCAGCTGAATTTTGATCTGAAATTTTCACTGTATAATGTTGGATCTATAAGATTAATAAAGGTGTGTTGGGTTAAATGCATAGACAAGGAAGGAAACTGTTGAAAAATAAATGTTTATTATGTAAGATAGGATATATATATATATATATATATATATATATATATATATATATATATATATATAAAATAATAGTTAAACCTAATGAATCAGATATACCTACTAATAGTTTCGTTTAGTAGCTCATCAGGACAAGAATGTTGGATTCTTGCCCTGATGAGCTACTAGGCGAAATTATTAGTAGGTATATCTGACTCATTAGGTTTAACTTTATTATTTGCTCTACTTAGGTATTGAGCACTTTTTACATTTTAGCTTTAGATAATTCTGGTGGTTTTTATATATATATATATATATATATATATATATATATATATTCTTTTGGCCAAGTGTTATAGTACTAATCAATTATTTTTGGTTGGTACAACCCTCTTGGTCTTTTCTTTTTTTTTCAATTTTTTTCCCCATGTGAAGTTTGGTAGTATATTTTTACTATCAAACTATTTGCCGGGTTTTTTGAAAAGGTTTACCAATAAGTTTTGTGTATTATATATATATATATATATATATATATATATATATACTATAGGATGTACTCTGTGTTACCCAGGTGTCAAATAATTTGAACATGATTAATCTTAATTCATTCACAAGTGTGTAATGTGATCTATCAAGGCTTTAACTCACTAGAGCAATAATTATCTGCATGTTTTTATACATTTATTTTTCAATAATGAAATTAATTTATAATTAATTCAGGCTTTATAAAGGAAGTCTGGGTGCCCCTCTGTCAGATATGCCTGAGGTAATTGTTTCATTATAAATTCGGCTTAGCTCAGTCAGTAGAGTGTTTGGCTGGGGGCCTCAAGGTTCCTGGTGTGATACCGGCCCTCGCCAACTCAGCGTATGAGTAGCATAAGAATTTGTGCAGTAAAGTGAGGAGCTGATAGTAGGTATGGCACTCCATCTTAGATGCTAACAAACATTCTCCTTGGTCTAACGCTAGTGAAAAGGGGATAGACTCCCTCACTGTCTGGTTGATACCGACTTTAGGCCACCCCAACGACTTTATATCATTATACATTGTAAGAGAATACAAATATTTTTTATCTGTTGATTTATCTATTTATTTTTATAGTGTTCAATTTTTGATACCGTTTTGGTTTTGTGTTTGACTACTATTAATTCCGAGTTATTCTGAAATGTCACGTAAGACAGAATTTATTTTATTTTATTATTATATAACATTGATGAAGCTGCAAACTCCCCTACCCTTTCGACATCTGAGTCATGCAACGACGGCTGCAAGAAAGGCACACACTTTTGGCGGGTCCTTTTTATCTACGCTCGGTTTCCAATAGCAACGTTGATCGTTACACCCTCTGGTTTGGTACTGCTAAACAAGGACAGGTAATTGCATGCATCGAAACCGATGCTTTCAGAAGAGATAAGAAGAAATTCCATATAATTTTAACACTGTTATCATTTATTGAGTTAAGCATAGTTTGGCACAAGGACAGAAGTATAGAACCCTCAGTGATAATCAAACTCACCTGTTAGGGTTCCATCTATGGGTCAAATAGATCTCTTTGCAAATTGTATTAAATAGGAATATTTGATATTCCGTGTGCATTGTGCAAAAAAACTTAGCAACTACAATAAAAATGTACGAGGTACGCAATTCTCTAATCTCTAGGCTTTAAATAACTCCGACTGGTTGACGTGCCGTTAAAATCAATTTATCAATCATTTTTTTCCTTTCTTTGTGTTTTTAAAATTTTTTTTTATCTCCTGTTCTCTTTTGATTTTCTTTCCTTCTTTATTCAATTTATCTATGCCCTTTTTTTTCTTCCTCTTTTTTCCTTTTCACCGTACCCCATTTTTTATCTGTAAGAATAAATACATCTTCCATTATTACACTCACTCAACCTACTATTCCTTTTCTATCCTTCTATAACCTCCATCTAATTAGACTTTTCTCTACCCCCCCCCCGTTACACAAAAATGAAGCACTACAAAAATTAAATAAATAAATAAAAGGGGTTGTCGGCTCCTTTTAGTTTTCTGTTAAGTTTGTAATGATTTTTCTGCAATGTATTTAAACGTTTCCCCTCCCCCTTTTTATTTCCAGATTCCACTGCACTCCTCCTCCACCTCCTACTTCTCCCTTTTTCCCGCGTAACATGTAACACACTTGCTGATTAATATGCGGGAAAAAATAAATAATAAATATATAATAAAAAAAACGACAGCCTATCGACTCTTGTGCAGAAATGGAAGAAGGGTTCTAGGGAATTAAATGACGATAGCACCCCCGCCTCTCCTCCTCCTCCTAGGGAGTGTTTTATATATGACGCCTTTCCCGGTTTTACCCGGCTCTAGTGTTGGCGGCGACGGGTACGTATTTCTATCAAGTTTTACAGGATCCAAATAGAGAAGTCTGGTTTTCCCCCCTTTTCATGAATCAGAACCTTTTTCTTTTAAGGGAAACGAAAAAAAAAAAAAAAGAAAAAAAAAGAAAAGAGAAATCCATAAGGAAGGTAATGGGTGTGAGGAGATCCTTATGTATTTAGTGCGTGTATGGATAAGGGGCTGTTTTTCCTCCTCTCTCACATCCCTTTTTATCTTAAAAAAAAAAACTGTATCTTCTTCCGTGCTATTTGATCTGCTCCAGTTAAAATGCAAGCGGAAAAAAAAAAAATTAAAAAAGTAAATTATAATAAATTAAAAAATATAGGCTTTTTGTAGCTTCCCTCTCTCCCTTCCACCTTACTTCTGATAATTTTAACCACAAATGTGATTGGTAAAACTCAATTGCCTTACAGCAAGGAACTTTGTGTGTCATCCATCCAACCTCTAAGCCCATTTCATTTATCTTCTTTTTTTTTTCTTTTAATCAATCTGATCTCTAAATAAAGACTAGAACCCTTTCTCTCTCTGCCTCTCCCCCTTTTTTCACGTTTCCTATCTGGCACCCACTTAGGTTTAACAAGATTCACTGCCGCATCTTCAACTCCCTCCCTTCCCGTCTCTATTTTCCTCCTTTTATAATAATTACTTGTCAAATTCGTTCTGTCAGTCCCTAAGACTCTTTTCAGGTAAGGTTAATGCGTCGTGCTGTAGATTTTATAGTATAGATCTTTTCTTCTTTTTTTTTCTTTTTTTTTTTAAATCATTTTCTTTTTACTTTTCTTTTTTCTCTCTATTTTCTTTCTTTCTTTTTTTAAGGGACATTAATTTTTATTGATGATGTTTTCCCTTAACATAACTAATTAAGTTGCCACTTCTTTTTGATAATTCTTATTCATTTTTTTTTATTCTTCTTTCGTTATTTAATTGAATTTTTTTCATTCATTGCAAATTCATTTGTTGAGAGGCATTAAAAAATATATTTTATTTGAAATTCCATTTTCTATCATTTCCATTTTTGTATATACTTTAATAATTCCAGTCTTTATTATTCCACTGTGATTTTTCGTTTCAGTCTCCTATGAATAACAGTCAAATCCCTTGCTTAAAATATGAATAAATAAATAAGTAAAAACGTCGTTATTCATATCAGAAATTTCATCAAAAAGTTTAACGATTTTTTTTTTCATAGAAAGTGAGTTGGTGGGGGGCAGTTTTGATGGATTTACTATATTGAAAAACTACCATTTTCAAAGCACTATTGATTCTTTTGCCCTAGTAGTAACTAATAATAGATATAGCAGCTTTTTTCTTCTTTCTTTCGTGAAAGAAGGTAAGACTGGATTTAGTCTTTTTCTCTTTGTTTAATGGCATATCAATCTTCATGGGTTATTTAATGCCAAAACCACCCTTTTGAAGAACATTAGCAGTACCCATAGCTGAAGGGGGACGAGAAGGCTCATACCTTTCCCAAGGGTATTTGTTTAAATGTAAATGTAATAGCGCAATTAGAGTTTCAACTCGCTTACCATGATAATGTCAGAGTCCAGCGTGTTAGCCAACATACCACGTATCCAGGTAGAACTAGAAAAAAGTTTTCTTATAGTAATATTGGAGTGCTTGGTGGTATAGAAGATATTTAGTTGAGTCTCCAGGGTTCAATATAAGCATTAGTATTATATCTATGATATACTAACACTGAATAGAACAGAACGAAATACAAGATAAACTCAATTACACATACAAGAACACTTCATATTTTATATGCAGCATATACAGTGGGGAACATAAGTATTTCACCCCCTGCTGATTTTCTGAATTTGCCACCTTACAAAAATAGGAATGGTGTATAATTTTCAGGGTAGGTCCATCTTTAAAGTGAGAGATAGAATATAATTTTTTTTTTTTAGAAAATCACATATCATTTTTCAAAATAAAATACAAATAAATGTTCAGCATGGGGTGAAATACTTATTTTCCCCTACTGTAAATACAAGCAGTATTAAAAGAAAGAATACACAAACATGTTCCATGGTAGAAGCATAAACATATTGTTTCATGAACAAGCAGTATGTAGTAGGGGAACCAAATGGAAAAAAGGCTTACTTGACAAGTGTAATTAATATAACCATGTGGCTTTACCATTTACCTGGCAGGGGGCTGTGACAGTGTTTACTGTTTAAAAAAACAAAGATAAAAAGAGGTTAAGTTTAATAGGTTAAAATTCAGTTTTTCTTCTGGACTGGTTGCCTAATCAAGGTTAAAGAGCCCAGTCTGTCCTAATATTTACCCATTAATGGAAGGAGAATAGTTAGATTCATACATTTCCCAAGGATATTATCTCTATGTGAAATGCATACAGCCTCATCCAGGATTTGAACCCATTTCGCCATGTCCATTTCCTATTAGTATTAGTATATCCGTAATATACTAACATGTGTAATTTAAGTTTATTTTGTCTTTCCTATTATTTTGTTGAGTGTTAGTATATCACAGACAAACTAATGAAACCTGTGTGTCTTTGATAATGTACAATTGCAACAACTGGGCAGCTCCAAAGATGCAGCTATGGATAAACTTGATGCCTTTTAACTAAGTTGACAAACAAGGCTGTAACCAAATACAGATCCTGTACTAAGTTGACAAACAAGGCTGTAACCAAATACAGATCCTGTACTAAGTTGACAAACAAGGCTGTAACCAAATACAGATCCTGTACTAAGTTGACAAACAAGGCTGTAACCAAATACAGATCCTGTACTAAGTGACAAACAAGGCTGTAACCAAATACAGATCCTGTACTAAGTTGACAAAAAGGCTGTAACCAAATACAGATCCTGTACTAACTCCCATAAGTCCAGCCCTGCTGCCAACAACAGGAGTTAGATACACCTTCTTCAGGAGAACTCTGACGAAGGTGTATCTTAAACACCAAAACCATAGTAGAGAGAAAATCTTTTTTCTACAACTATATATATTCAATTAGATGGTCCTGCTTGTGCATATGGGTTGGTGTGTGTGTGTATATATATATATATATATATATATATATATATATATATTATATTTTCGTTTTAGAAAATTTCATCTGTCAGTGTGGTTTCATAGTTCGCAGCAAGGCTGGGCTGGTATCACACTCTAGAAAACAAAATGTCTTTTTGATAGCATGCACAACATGGGAGGAACCAAATCACTCACTGCTGACCCTCATCTATTATTTACGATATATATATGTATAAGTATGTATATATATTCACTTAGATGGTAAATATTAGATATCAATATAAAGCAGAATATTTCTTCTAGAAAGGAATAAACTTTTTCTCATTTCTTTCCAAATGCCCACAGTTTATAAATCAACATCAAAAGTTTATACCAAGATCTTTACCAAAAGATAGGAATGGCCAAGAGGTCCAAATCTTCAAAGGTCAATCTCACATGCTGGCTACTCATCCTATCTTCTCCTGTAAGCCTATAGGCAATGTAGCTAACAATTTCTTTTTAACTTCTTCTATATATCAACACTTGAAATAGGACTGGTTGTCTACACACCCAAATTGCCAATTTCTGCTATTCTTATCTTGCAAGAAAAGTGTTTTTGCCTGTTATATCATACAATTCTGGCCACTATAAGATTTGTATGTGGTTCTTATAATACGTTAGAAGGTTCAGAAAAACCTTCTAATGTAGGTGAATATATACATAATCAACTCCAAACAAAGAAGTACAACATAACAACAATGCAGGCTTTATTGTCTGAGCACATGGAACATGACATACATGACAAGATACAAATATAGAGGACGAAATTCCTTGGGAAGTAACAAATTGTTCTTGAGAAATACAAGAGTCACTTACTGAGAGTTAGGGGGCAAAGCCCCTCCCCCACTTAATTGACAGAGATATCACATGTCTAGTCCATCTAGGCCGACCAAGAGAGAGAGAGAGAGAGAGAGAGAGAGAAAGGCAGTGAGCTTCCCAGGCTGAGTTTAAATACCCAGGTAGCAGTGTCACCTAGTGGCGAAACCCTGGTGGCAAGGGAAGATATTCCTTTTGGACACAAGTCCATCCCAGCAGGGGCAGACAATTGCTACACCAACAATATGTTGTAGATTGGTCAAAATCGAGAGTTGCATTATTTTGTAATACAAACTACAGTAATGAGACTATTGGATCTTTTGCAAGACACCAAAGTGTTACATACTCACTTTCTTGTATTCGATGTATTAGTATACCCATGGTTGTATACCATTCTTAATCTTGTTCTGTATTTCTTCTGACTGTTGATCCTGTTTTGTATTATATCCTTTCTTTCTTCATATACCTTGGTCTGAGTAGCTGTTCTGGGCTGTCTATCTTCTTAGCTGGTGTCTTCTTAAGATATTATTTCTGAGATGTCCTGTACTGTTTGGTTTTGATTAACAACACAAGACACTAACCATGCATAATTAACAGGTACCCTTCAGTTATGCAAGAAAAGCACTAATTAGTTTTAGCTTTTTTTTCTTTGATTTCTCATTAGGCAGTAAATAAAATCTATCAGACCTATCCATTATTTGGAAGTGACCAAATCAAATTCGGTAATGTTTCTGGGGCACATTACTGCAGAGATGCTGATAGGTATGCGTCCTGCATCCCTGATGCACAAAAATCTAAAAGGATGCAGTAAAATTGTATCCATGCATCCCAGTGTTTTTCTTTTTTCTTCCTTCACCATTTCAAGTTAACTGTATATACATTTCATATGTTTCTTAGAAATTAATTACACAGGATAGGCAGCTTTAGTTGGAACCCATAAATTTTCCCCGGGGACTCATTCAAAGCAAATATGTGCATCTCAGGATGCACTAAATCAAAAAGCTATCAGCATTACTGTACTAACTAGGCATAATTAACAGGATACCTTTCAGTTATGCAACAAAAGCACTAATTAGTTTTAGCTTTTTTTTTTTTTTTTTTCTCATTAAGTAGTAAATAAATGAATCTGACCAATCCATTATTTGAAAGTGAACAAAACCAAATTCAGTTATGTTTCTGAGGCACATTACTCGGATTATGCTAATCATGTGATTCTGGGAACACAGCAGTTTTAACCGACTGAATTTGCCAACCAAATCAATTTGAGAATCAACAATGGTTGTGAAATTTTGCATTGTATCATTGGTACTTGCATGAAATTTAAAGAAGGCAAATATCTTATCATGATGGATCCTAACAAGTCTGTGATCCATATCTATGGTATTCCCAATAATACACCTACCTTTTGGCTGGGGCGTTAGAATACACCGACTGCACCTCTGCAGAGAGGTAAGACTCCCCCAATGGGGCCACCTGTTAGCCATGGGTGGTGACCTGTGATGCTTAAGGATGGAATCCAGGTGGCTGAGCAGTCTATGACATGCAACACTCTACTTTGGCCCTTACTTGGGCTAGACGGGCAGTCGGAGAGGCCCACTCTGATCAATCGGCTGGTCATGTCAAGCACTAGCACCTATATGATTGCTCCAACCCTATTACTCTTATGGCAGACCCCAACCCTTTTTATCATATATATGCTAGAAGGCGGTGGCTGAGGGTCTTCATGTCCTGGGAATGACATTAAACTCTATCTGATGGTGAGGTTCCAGTTCTGGAGGTTTGGGGAATGTGGAGCACCCCTTTATCCCCATTGCTTCTTGGTCCACTCTGACCTGGAGTGATAGTACCTATTAGGGTCCCATCTATGGGTTAAATAGAGTATCCATTAAGAATGACTTTATTTCAAAACTTAGTCGGCATTAAATGACCCACTGAGGTTGATATGCCGTAAAACAAAACAAAAAAACTTATGCTTTCATATCAGAGGCCATTTTTCCAAGCTATTACTCAGCAGCTATCTGTAACAAGTCAAGAAAAACTATAAGTTATTATTAAGAAGGTTCAACCTCTATTGTCATATGACCAACATCCGATTCTGTGTGGCAACATAATAGAATAGGAAGCATTTCTTTCAGCAGAGTGACCTTCTTTTAAGTATGCTGTTATCACCGAGATTATCAGTAAGAAAAGTTTAGCTGTTAAATTTGGGTATTGACCAACTCGGCCAATAAATGAAAAGGAAGTAGAAAGTAGATTGGTAGCGGGGGGGGGGGGGGCTGATTGAATTCGGAATGATTCTATTTAGTTGCCTTGGGGTAAAGAGCAATGCACTCTAGGAGACATTGGCCGTAGTTTGCTAATAAGAACGGCAAATGTCTGTATGGTGGCTCTAGAGTAATCAGTGACTCAATGTAATCAGGATGTGTCTGTTAGAGAACAATTGTGCCAGTTGAGACAAGAAATATACAAAGCAAATAAATACATGGCTATTTAGTTACATGTGCTAGTGAACTGTAAATAATAGGAGACAAGGTGCTCACAGATAGTTAGAAATTATGATCAAGGCCAAAGTCAGGGACAAAAAGAAGGAGTTTATAGTCAATGAACTGTTTTTAAAACATTCTTTTATATCTTATTATAATAGAGATTTGGTGTCTTTCTGTCTATCTGAAACTGTCACTGCTTATGTCAGAATACCCTCAGGAATTGCATAAGTTTATCAATGAGTGTTTAATTTATATTCATCAAAATCATTAATACATAAAATAAATCTTATTTATTAATGATGTATCTATGAAACTCTGAGTTAGATTTGCTTCAAAACAGTCCATGTTATTTGTGCATTTAAAATCCTGGAATGTGTCTTATATATCACTAAGAAATAAAGGTTTACATAATATATGGTGTGGTTAATATGCATACCAGTTTTAACAAATAATCACTTGGTGTTATTGATCTCTAATATTATTGTTTTATTCTCCAACATATTAAAATCAATCCTATGAATGATTTTATATAGAAACCAATTGAAATATAATTAAAATAAGTAATCTTTTTATATATGTTCTTATCTAACTTTATTAGCCTTTCTAATTTGATATATTTCATTATATCAAAACTTAAATACTTACTCTGGAGAACTTTTCAGCATCCTAATCTGAGTGTGTGTGTGTGTACATAGATATATACACAGGGCTGGTATTAGGGTTTTCATGTCCCCCATTCTATGATACAGCCGTTGGGGGAGCACGAGATCCCTAGCACCTGCCTTGTGTATATATGTATGTACACACACACACAATCTGTGGTATTCTACATCATGTCAATTTTCATTTAGTATTCATAGAAAATATATGAACCCACCCCATTCCACTACATCAATTTTCATAAAGTAGTATTTGTAGAAAATATATGATCCCCTACTCTTCTACTTTTCAATTTTCATGGAGGCTTATGATGTAATGATTATCATCACAGGAAATAGACTCAGCAACCCGAGTTCAAATCCTGGACAAGGCTGTTTGCATTTCACATAGTGCTAATACAATTATTTTAACTGTCAGATATGGACTACAGGTTGTAAATTAGTTACCTCCGCTCATATTTCACTACCCTAATTTCTGTTTAGAAAAATTAACATTTAATTATACATGGATTCTTATCATTAAATTGAAATAATTACTTGCAACCATATAATTGGATATGAATTAGTATTAGATTTGAATACTTGAAACCATACAACTATTTAATTCATTTGTATTACAGAGGAATACTTGGTATTATATAACTGTATGCAAAATACTCTGAAGAAGCAACTACACAAAAATGTGAATATAAACATACAATTTACATGATTACCTAAATGATAGGCATAAAATAACCCTTTATGAGTTGACATGCTGTTAAAATCAATCAATCTAAAATATACTATAAGTACATACACACGGTGTCATAAATATGTAGTGGTAGGAGATGGACTCTGCAACCTGAGTTCAAATCCTGAACAAGGCTGGTTGCTGGTAGCATAGCGCTGATACACTTGGGAAAGGTATGCATCCAACTATTTTCTCTCCAGCTATTGGTAAATAAGAGAGAATGGGCTCTTTAACTTTGGTATGACAATCAGTCTTGGAGAAGTAATTAAAACCTATTAAACTCTGCTTGAGAAATTGACCTTGTGTCACATGCTGCTTATGCGGACGGGTTGGTAAATATATATATATATATATATATATATATATATATATTTACCAACCCCTCCGAGCAGGATGTGACACAAGGCCAATTTCTTAAGCAGAGTTCAATTGGTTTGAATTCAGAGATTTCCTTCTCCTAGACCAGTTGCCTAACCAAGGTTAAAGAGCCTAGTCTGCCCTACTATTTATCCATAGCTGGAGGGAGAGTAGGATTCATACATTACCCAATGGTATTAGCGCTAAGTGAAATGCAATTACCACGTCCAGGATTTGAACTCAGGCGACGAGTCCATTTCCCATGATTTTAACCATTACACCACGCGCTTCCTTTATATATATATATATATGTCAATTTTCTTATAGCATTATTCATAGAAATTATATGAAACCTGCCTTTCTGGGGCCCCCAAACAGGCTTATGTTCACCCTAGACAGAAGGAGGTTCGGGGGTAGTATGCTCTGGCCCTGTAGATATATACACATACATATTAACTCTTTGCTTCCCAAATTTCCCCATCCCTATACGAAACTGGTTCCCTATTGCGAAAGAATCAAGTACAAAACAAAAGATGACAGGGATTTTCACATAGTAATTTTTTTAGTGTAAATAAGAAACGTGTAAGAGATGCTGCCAGTGGCTTATGGTTGGATCGTAATGGTGAGATAGCCACTGTGAGCAGTTTAAAGTTGGCAAAGAGTTAAGAACGGATGATTAAAGACCTTAGACAAGCAATTTTTAAAAAGAATTATTTAGCTTGTCTTGTTTGCATAAAAGACCATGCTTGACTGGATTAAATGAATTTAAATAGTTACTAGAAACAGCTACCCAACATTGCCTGGGTTGAGGAGAAAAAAAACCCCAAAAAAACAGAGTTTAATGGTTAGCAAGCTAGTCTTGCAGATCTGTTACTACTGAATAGCGAGTTCAATCCTCACTGGATGCCCCATAAAAATTGATTGTTTTGCATCTCCATATTGATTTGTTTAACTTTGTGATTCACAGACATTTTTAATTAGAATTTTAATGCTATTTTAATTTTTAAATATATTGGTGAATATAAATCAAATCCTTATAATTTTGGCACAAAAAGCTAGACTCAGTAATGGTGAATGTGTATATACATATATATTTACTTTGTTGTGAACTGTTTTATTTTTGTAATTTCCTCGAGACACACATCAACTGCCCTTTATATATGTATAGATAGATTTGCTTAGCTTAGTTGTGACACAAGGCCAGAAGTATGGAGCATCCAGTTAGAATTGTACTCACAAGCAATAATCTTACTAGCAATTACACCATGTGAATTTTATACATCATTGAAACATTTGAGATTTAACACTTTTGACCATAGATCTGACTATTATCAACATTAAGAGAGGAAAACAATAGATATTATTCATTTGAAAAAAAAAATGTTTAGATACCTTTAAACTCAGAATTATAATGTTTACTAGCAGAACCTGCGGATATACCACAGTATGATAATTTAATTATTACAACGTTTGAGATGTTTACTTAAGAGCTATTGCCAAATAGTTCAATACATAAAAAGTATAATAATCTTGATTCAACTCTCACTCACTCTTTTTTTTAATTTCTTTCTTTTCATCATGTCGATTGAAACAGATTAGCATCTCACCCCCCCTCTCTCTCTCTCTCTCTCTCTCTCTCTCTCTAGCTTCCCCTACTCTCTTTCATTTTATTATATTTTTTCTGTGTGGTATGTCCTTTTTCTTCCCATTCTTTCTTTATAATAAAAATGGAATGGTCCATTATTTAACTGAAGTGACGACACTCATAAGAAATAAGAATTCAGCAGATAAGCAACACTAGATAATCAGGATTTACATTTTACATTTTATCTTGTATGATTTGGACGGTCTCCTTTTTAATCAGATTGTGTTGCAAGATGATAATGGTCATACAATTAAGGAACACAAGTATTAATATATATACACAAGCAAAATTCTTCATTGGGTTAAATGGAGACCTCAGTTGTTGAAGGTTTTCATTGATTAAAAAAAAATGTTAGAAAAATTTTGTGATTGAAAGGAAAGGAAATGGATTTTTTAAAACCCTGATCTTCCAAAGATGGCGCATAAAAATAATACATAAAGAAAAAAGTAATTATTTAATCTAAAAGCAGGATTTATGAAAGTCTCACTGGATTGTTGGAAATGTTTTGCTACTTTTATAATATTCTCCTTTTTAATCTTACAAAAGGCTAGGGAAATATTTTGTGAGAAACTATCAGTATTAACTTTTAATTAGTATTTTCTTTTATCAATTTTTGACTAGCATTTCTTTTATCAATTTTTGACTAGTATTTCTTTTATTGATTTTGACTAGTATTTCTTTTATTAATTTTTTTAACTAGTATTTCTTTTATTAATTTTTTTTAACTAGTATTTCTTTTATTAATTTTTTTAACTAGTATTTTTTTTTTTAAATTTTTTTAAACTTATTTTTTATTAATTTTTTTAACTAGTATTTTCTTTGATCAATTTTTTTACTAGTATTTCTTTCATTAATTATTGATTAGTATTTCCTTTAATAAATTTTTCACTAGTATTTTCTTTGATCAATTTTTTTACTAGTATTTCTTTCATTAATTATTGATTAGTATTTCCTTTAATAAATTTTTCACTAGTATTTCTTTGATCAATTTTTGAGTAGTATTTTTTTAAAAATTTTGACTAGTACTTTCTTTCATCATTTTTATTTTATACTTACTATGTTTTTTTTTGTTTTTTTGTCACAACTCATTTGGTTTGTTATTCTATGATAGCGAATTAGCTAAGTCTGGCACAAGGCTACTACTAAAAAGCATTAGTTATTTTTATTAAATCACTTTTCTTTTGATAATTCTTATAGTTTTATTTTTTCTAACTTTTTTAATTTTTTTATTTCTATCTGTAAACATTTATTTTGGTTGAAAATTACCTCACAGCTTTTATTCCTTTTTTAAAAAAATTAATTTATTTTAGGCAGGTGGAGAGGGGACATTTTCTTTTTTTCTTTTTCCTGTCTTTATCTTCCATTATTGTCTGCACATTTTTATCTACCAACTTTTGAAAAGTTTAAACCTTTATCTTTGTTTTACATATTCATTTTTTTAATTTTTAAATATTTGAGATTTCTCTTGTGCCTTCTGGAAACATAATTGTTGGCTTTTCAAAGAAAATCTTTTTTCTCATTTTATATATATGTATATGTTGGCGGCGCGTGGTCTAATGGTTAGAGTTGTAGGAAATGGACTTGTCGACCCAAGTTCAAATCCTGGATGAAGCTACAGTTCACATAGCACTAATACCCTTGGGAAATGTATGAATCCAACTACTCTTCCTCCAGCTATGGGTAAATAGTTGGGCAGACAGGGCTTTTTAACCTAGGTTAGGCAACTACTCAAGAAGGAAAACTGAATTCAAACCTGTTAAACTCTGCTTGGCGTGGGCACTACTAGAATAGGCTCAGTCCTAATTAGTGATCTATTTCAATAATATAATAATAATAATATATATATATATATATATATAAAGTTGGAGTGGCCTATTGTTGGTATCAGCCAGACAACAAGGGAGTCTATTCCCTTTTCGCTAGTGCTAAACCAAGGAGATTGTTTTGCTGAGGTGAAGCACCGCACCTACTGTCAGCTCCCTACTTTACCGCACAAATCATATTACCTAATTTGTGCTACTCATATGCTTAGATGGCAGGGGCTGGTATCAAACTCAGAACCTTGTGATTCTGAGGTGGGTGCTCTACCGACTGAGCTAATATATATATATATATATATATATTATATATATATATATATATATATATATGGTGTTTCAAAACATTTGATATCATTTGAGATGTACTGACTGTTTCAGAAACATTGATATAATTTTGTAATCTAATAACTTGATCAATCCTTGTTCAAATGATCTTGAATCTTAACAACATGTGTAGAAACAATTTCTATATTCAATGTTTAAACATCTTTTCTTTTTCAGTGGATGTCATTTCTAGATTTGAAAAACAAAAACATTAAACATAATAATGCATTGTTTCTATACATGGTGTTAAAATTTAAGGCCATTTGAATGAGAAACAGAAAATACACACATTCTGCACAAAGAAAAAAATAAACAAAAACTCCAAATACTAGAAGCTTTATACATAAAACAATACCAACCATCCTTAAACAAAATTAATTTCCAATGCAGTACACACATTCTAAAATGCCTATAACACCTTTCTCATCAATTCTTCTCCTTCCAGCCTCCACATTAATATAATTTTTTAAAAACTGGAACACATCACCCCTGATGATGGCACTTTGAAGTGCCAAAAGTACTCGAGACCTGAACTTTGGTGGACTTATCCACGAATTCCACCCAAACATTAAAAAGTTGGCCAGAAAACTCGAAAAGATCAAAAATAAAATTGTTAAACAGGAGATCGTCTTTTGTTTAATTCTACATGTATAAATGAAAGAATGCTGCCCAAATACACACACACACACACACATATATATATATTCATTGACTTGAAATAACCTATATATGTAACCATATATATATATATATATGTATTCATTGACTTAGAGTAAAGTAAGTTATAAATATAGATAATTTACACAATGATAAATCTGTGGATATTCCTTAGATTTTGTGCATGGATTTACTACTGTCAGCCATTTTTGTCCAGTTGTGCAACTATCTTAAGGACCGAGTGCCCACTACAGCCTCCTCCAATCAATGCCATTGCTGCTGCTGCTGCTACCCTCAACATATTTTGGTAACTTGCTGATGAGTGAATTCTCTCTCCACACACACAAGACCAGCAGTTCATATATTCCGTGCATGTTTCATTCATTCCTTCAGCTTAAGCACCGACTGCAGCAGCAGCAGCAGCAAGCCCTGTTAATAAAGACCAAGGAATTCCAATCCGGGTTTATTGTCTCTTTGATGATACTGCCATTTGAAAATCTGGGGAGATGGGGAGGGGGTGTTCCAGGAGGTAGATATAAATAAAATAAAAAGTAAATTCCCTGTGTTGATCTTGTTAGTTCAGTACCTTCTTCTTTTTCTTTCTGTATACCTATATAACTTTGGGTAGGTAGGTTGGTAAGCTGCTATCTAGGCTCTGCATAAATAGCCTCTATGTTGATGTTTGTAAGCTGTCGGTTCAATGATGCTCCTAAATAGGGTGATGTTTCGGATGGTTACTTCATAGGGTTTTGCTTTTTTTGTCGGAAGGGGGGGGGGTCTTTTCTTTTTTTTTTTTTTTTTCAGAAATGGTTTGAAGGAACATTTTTGGTAGTTCTTTATTTTTGCTTCTTAAACACTTGATGTGAAGGAGTGTTTAACTATTGTGTTAAACAATCCATTCCTGTGTAAACAAACAAACAGTTTTATGAACACCCAGTAATTTACTGTTGAGGAATTTCTAAATAGACATGGAAAAAAATCAATAATTTTTGTTTTATTTTATTTATTATTATTTTTTTTTTTGTGGAGAATATTTACCAAATAGAATATTTCACAACATATGAGGGTCATTCAATAAATAAGGGGAATTTTTTTTAATTTAAAAATCTTTTTTTTTTTTTTTTTTTTAAGCAAAATAAAATTATTTTTCAGAATTCTTTCCCCATAAATGTAAACTGCATTAATTGGAATTAGTTTATAGCAAAAATTATTTTAATCTCACAAAAATATTTGTTTTTGAGCCTATTCAAAATGGCTGCAAATCAAACAGTGCTCCAGGCTTGAATAGAGGTCTGTCAAAAATTTTTTTGTGGCTGAGAAGCGCAAACCATGTGAAATTTATAGAAGAATGTGTATAGAGAAGCATGTTTTATTAAAAAATATCTTTACAAATAGGCTTTGTCACTATGAGGCTGAATTGAAAAGTCCATGGAATAGAAACACTGACTCTCCAGTAAATAAAAAGTGCTGGATGCAGCAATCAGTAAGAAGGTCATCCTGACCTATCACTTGATTTTCTTGAAAAAGCTGCAAAAGTATCCAGTGTTTCCTGTTGCCCAACTCTATGGACAAAATTCATCTTGTTTACTGAATGACCCTCACATAGGGCACATTGCTTCCAGGTCCACCATGACCCAAAATTATAGCACTTGCTAGGGTCCTAACTATGGGTGAAATAGATCTGTTTGAAAATTATTTGTATTTGATAGGAATACTTGATACCGTTATTTGTATTAAGAATAGTTACTTGAAACTATAATTGTTTACTAAGGATTATAATTATTAGTTACTTGAAACCATATAACTCTGTGCAACAAATAATTGTTATTAAATAGAAATAATTAGTTGAAACCACATGATTATAAGTATTAGATAGGTATAATTGAAACTAAACAATTGTGTGCAGATTATTAGTATTAGATAGGAATACTTGATATTATATTACTATATATAAAAAATACCTATCAAGCATAAATAGATCAAAACATCTTTGGCATAAAATAACCCAATAAGGGTTGACATGCTGTAAAATCCAATAAACCAAACCAAACCAACTCTTGATCACTTTTGTGGTTCAAGAAAAGAGAGCTCTGCTTGATCCACCGATTGACCTATTGACATAGATTCATAAATGAATATTTGAATATTCCCCTATTTGTTTTTGAATATCTATCTTTAGATTATTTTAATGATCATCTTGATTAGATGTTAATTACATATCATATGTAATTAATCATACTTTGTGACTCTTGAGAGCTCATTGAAATATTTATACATCTACATAATTTTTATTTGATTAAGCAAAACTCTACAATAAACATCTTGTAACAGCTTGGTTTAAGTTTTCAAATATACAAAAAATGTTTATTTACATCATTCCTTGCTGCTATGAAGATTCTTAAGTTTGAGCAGCGATTTTTCAGTCAAAAAAATTATGTAAAGGAAAGTTGGTTGGTTGTAGAAAAATAAAATAGTTAAACTCTGGTGACCCAGGTGGAGCAAGCCGATTAGTTGGGGTTGCAAAAAGAATAATCTTCTACGACCCACTCCTGCCTGGGGTCTGGTAACACTGGTGTAGAAACTTCTGTAACCGTTGCTGAATCAATGGGAGCAAAGATAGTTGGTCTTGAAAGACCATTCTCACCTAAGCCATTAAATATTCTCAGGTGAAGCAGTCAGCACTTTGCTTGATCAGCGGCAGCACAGAGGTAAGTAGTTGCTGAACAGGGAGCAAAGGTAGTAGTTAGTCTTGAAGGACCACTCTATCTTGATCAGCACAGAAGTAACTAGCCGTAGTAATAGCAGTAAGTAGTAGAAGTCATTGGACGGGGAGGAAAACACATTTTATAGGCGCTGGCAAAACCTCCTCACCCCTCCAACTTCCGACAGGAAAACTACATTAAGCAATCCATTTCTGGTCTCCTGTTTTAATCTCCCTTGACTGAACCAGTAGCTCCAACCGGTACGTCACCAGTCCTTCTACCCCCTTTTTTCACAGAGGGCTTTTTTTTATTTTATGCCAAATATGTTTTTGTTTCATTCACTTTTATTTGGTATTCAAATTTTTTTAGACTCATTTATTTTTTAAACACATTTTTGATCTATTTAGTCCATAGATGGGACCCTAACAGGTATTACTACTCCAGGTCAGAGTGGATCTGAGAGTAATGGCAATGAATGGGGTACTCCACAATCCCCAAAGTTTCAGAACCTCACCACATGATACAGTTTAGCATCATACTCAGGACACTGTAAAAGAAGGAATTTGAAATAATTTTGACACATTTTTTTTCTACCAAGCGTCTGTGTATTTATATATACTGGCTGAAGTACTCAACTACACCATGTTCATTGGTTGGTTGGTTTTATGATATATGAGGGTGAATAAAAAAGTAATGCCATTTTTTTTAGGACAGGTATAGTTACCAATACAGGAACATTGTATCATACATTAAAATGAATCTGGGTCTCTGTAGATCACATCCCTACTTCTCCACATAGTCACTGTTTCTCTCATGTTTGCCTCTCAAACCCTCATTCATGGGTCCGAAGAGAGGGTTTGAGAGGCAAACATTATTCCAGTGATGAGGAAGTGAAATCTGTAGCGAAGAAGTGGCTCAAAGAACAGTCAATAGACTTTTACAGGGCAGGGATACATTCAAAGATGGGGCCATTGCTATTGAGAGAAACTTCTCCACATAGTCACTGTTTCTCTCATGTTTGCCTCTCAAACCCTCATTCATGGGTCCGAAGAGAGGGTTTGAGAGGCAAACATTATTCCAGCGACGAGGAAGTGAAATCTGTAGTGAAGAAGTGGCTCAAAGCACAGTCAACAGAATTTTACAGGGCAAGGATACATGATCTCATTCAAAGGTGGATCATTGCTATTGAGAGAAATGGTGACTATGTGGAGAAGTAGGGATGTAATTCACAAAGGACCAGCTTCATTTTGATGCATGATACATGTCCCTGTGTTGGTAATTATACCTGTCCTGAACAAAATGGCATTACTTTTTGAAACACCCTCGTATCAACTCTTTTGGGTAATTCAATGCCAAATATCTTTTTTTTATATATATAATTTATTTAAGAAATAATTTTCATGCCTATGCATTATGTAACAATAACAGTTTTTAAAAAAAATGTAGGTTTTGATTGAACTGTTAAAATGTCTGTTTCTTATTCTTCTCATCTCTTTTATCTTCTATGTTGACTGGATTCCTCTGGTCTCCTGTCTTCATCTTGGTTGACTTGGCTTCATCTTGGGTTTGTCTTCATCTCTGCATCCACTCCTTGGTCTTATTAATGAACACAAAGAATTAGTTGATTTTCAAATTTTTCCCAGAGAGGTAGAGCGCTCAACTAGGAACCACAAGATTCTAGGTTCAATACCAGCCCTCGCCAACTCAGCGTATGAGTAGCACAGGGATCTGTGGGGGTAAAGTGAAGAGCTGATGGTAGGTGTGGCACTCCACCTCACATGCCAAAACAATCTTCTTGGTCTAGCACTAGTGAAAAGGGGATAGACTCCCTCGCTGTCCGGCTGATACCAACAATAGGCCACTCCATCAACTTTACTTACTTATTTTTCCCTAGAATCCATAACCATCATGCATTGAGAGGAATTCTGGGACAGACACCATTCACGTCTGACCCAGTCGATCACCTAGTTCATTCTGTCTAAAGCTAAACCTTTTCCTACCAATCCAGTTACATGATATCTTAAATAAATTAGAATATTATGTCCAGGTTAAGGAGACAGAGGATGTCAATTAAATTACTGGTTATTTTCCATGATTTTTCTAATGAATTACTAATTAACTTTTGAATTCATTTCCTTACACAATGGATAAGTTAATAGAATAAAATGTTCAATCAAAATCTAAAATTTTTTTAATGCTTTGAAATTTTGTAAATTTTTGTTTTTATCAAAATCCCAAAGATTAAAATATCATTTATCTTTTTTCTGATTTCAGATTGTAAAACTGACATTGTTAGTTTCTTTAACGGCCTCCCTCAAGGTAAGAAAACAGTTTTATATTATTATTAATAAAAAAGAACATTGTTTCAAGATACAACTAAGATTCCTTGTTTTTTATTGTAATGGAGATTCGGTGTCTGTAACCAAAACTATGTCACTGCTTATATCACAATACCATTAGTAATTGCGTAAGTTTATCAATGAGTATTTAATTTATAGTCAAAATCATTATTACATAGAATACGTCTCATTTATTAATGATGTCTCTATGAAAATCTGAAAACAAAACCAAAACAGCCAATGTTATTAGTGTGTTTAAAATCATGCAATGTGTCTTGTATATCACTATCGTAGTGTAATGGTTAGCAAGCTAGATTCGCAGACCATTGTTAGTGAGTTCGATTCTCACTGGGTGCCCTATACTTCCGGCCTTGTGCCACATCTAAGCTAAGCTTAGTAAATAACTATATATCACTAAAAAATAAAGATTTACATAATATATGGTGTGGTTAAATTTGCATGCTGATTTTAACAAAACCTGGTTTAATAAATAATTACCTGGTATTGTTGATCTCTAATATTATTGTTTTATACCCCAATGTATTAAAATCAATCCTATGAATGATTTTATATAGAAACCAATTAAAATATAATTAGAATAAATGTAAACTTTTTATATGCATTCTTATTTAATTTTGTTAGTCTTTCTAATCTATACATATATAAAGGGCAGTTGTGTGTGTGTGTATGTATTTATTTATTTATGTATGTATGAACATAAACTCCAGGAACAAACAATGTGTCTTGTGCAACCTGTAACAAAATCTGTAAGTCAGCTTCTGGTCTTAAGAGACATATGGTGGTGCATAAGCATAACATTTTATCATCTGATACAACTGGAAGGACATCCTTCCTATGTCATATTTGCATCAAACTTTGTGGATCTGCAGCAGATTTGAAGAGTCATTTGAAGGCTCATGAGAGGAAAGGTTCTGATGTTGGGGTTATAGGATTGTGAGGGGTGATAGGGATCTGTAAAGATTATGCTATTGCTATGTATGTATGTCTGGAGTAAACTACAAAAATAAAACAATTGATGATAGAGTAAATATATGTACACATTAACTATCACCAGAGCTTACTTTTTGTGCAAGAATATTGAAGAGTATATATATTTGGGAAAAATATTCCTATCCGGTCTTTTTTACATGAGGATTTTTATAGGGCATTCAGCAAGAATCCAACTCGGGATTAGTAATAATGGATCTATGAGACCAACTTTTTTAAAATTCTCCCCCCGCCTACCTATGTGACACCAGGTAGCTGCTTCTAATTCAATATATTTCATTGAATTAAAACTTGAATACTTATGCCCAGAGGGTGTATATTCTTGCTAATGAGTTGCATCTTGGATATATTATATTTTATCTCAATTTCAAACATTACTTTAAATCAAAACTCTTATTGGGTTATGATTTTTTTTAAACTTGAAAGTTGTTCTTAATCATTAAAGAACAAAATAGATTCAGGCTAGAAGGCCTTTCCCCCACCCCTTAGTGTCTCAGTCAGGGCCAGATTTATAAGGAGACAATTGCCCAAGCACCCTACCAGAGGGACACTCTGGATTCCTTTATAAAACCTGTAATAATTATATATATATATATAGAGAGAGAGGAAGAGGAGAGGGAGGAGAACGATCTCTGAAAGTAGTTTTGCCTACAGAGTTTTCCTAGACCAGTTGCCATACCAAGGTAAAAGAGCCCAGTCTGCCCTACTATTTTACCCATAGCTAGATGGAGAATAGTTGGATATCTACCTTTCCCAAGGGAATTAGTGCTATGTGAAATGCAAACAGTCATGTCCAGGATTTTAACTCATTTTGCTTTGGAACCTAACTTGGATTTCTTTTTATTTTGATAAATTCATTTTACTTCAATTTTTTTTATTTCTCAGGTGAGGCAACTTCAGGAACCCCTAACCAGAAGTGCCCTGGACCTCACAAAGTCTAAATCAATCTGATTCTGTTCTCGGTTACAACTAGCTATTCTATTTTTACAGGATAAAACTACCTATTGAAATCATTTAACATGTTGACTACATATTGGTACACATATGTACCACTATATATATTACTGATGTATGTAGTACTACATATATGTACCATTGCAAATATTTCATTTTTTAAAAATGATACTAAGAATATATACTTTCATATTAACATAGCAGTATCTACATATACTACTTAAAGAAGGTGGAAACAATGAAAAATTAAGTTATATCTAGAAATTTTATTCAAAAAGGTCATATAAAAATAAAACAAAAATACAAATCCATTCACAGCCAGTGTATGAGTAGCATGAGAATCTGTGTGGTAAAGTGAGGAGCTGATGGTAGGTGTGGTGCTCTATCTCAGATGCTAATAAACAAACTCCTTGGTCTAGCACTGGTGAAAAGGGGATATACTCTCTTGCTCTCTGGCTGATACCGACTTTAGGCCACCCCAAAGACTTTACCTTTTTTTTTTTACTTTATATGTATTTATTTATTCATTTATATAACTTATAACCTGTTAGAAATCATTTTTTATAGTACATATTGCTATTGTATCATATTGTATGAAATACATACAGATCATAAACACATCAGAGATAAATACATGCACCAAATATGTACCAACACGTAACACAGTCAATTTACAATTGCCGTACATGTATTTGTATTATATTATACCACAGAGGCGTGGTACATTATTGATCCACAACGTATACCTGCAATATTTAAAAAAATGATGCACTAAAGGAAATGTGGCAACATCAGTGAGGAGAAACTGCCATTTGAGCAAATGTAGGCAATGTCTTAACTAGGCATCACCAAGTGACCGTTCCAGTTGGAATAAGGTGATTGATACATCATTTAAATTTCTATAAGAATCCTTTGCTTTTCATGTCATAACTGACAACAGATATAGTGGATTTCAAGTATAAAAATTCACCTAATTTTTTTCTTCTTCTTATTGACAAGATGATTAATAATGAGAAGAGTAAATGAAGAGTTAGATTCATGACTCTCATAAAAATACAGGATCTCTCAGAAAAATTGATATCATTTCATAATTTAATAACTTGACCAATTCTTATTCAAATGATCCCAAATTTTAACATCATATGTAGAAATAAGTAAAATTCTATATTCATTGTTTTTTATTTTCAGGTATAGAAATGTCATTTACTGGAAAAGAAAAGATGTTTTAACATAAAGCAGAATTTTGAATTATTTCAACAAATGCTGTTAAAATTTGAGATTGTTTGAACGAGAATTGGTTAAGTTATTAAATTACAAAATTATATCAATTTTTCTGAGACACTTCTGTATTTGTACAAAAATGATGTTACCATCTGCAAATTAAACCCAGTTTATTTAATCTATTTTCAAATTGATAGAAATGTTAACAATTTAAATCTTTCAAAATATCTTTCTTATGTAAAGGAATGACTTATTTACAAAATAGGTATTTACCTTCACCGATTCACCATGAGTAGGACGTGACACAAGGTTGCAAGTATGGGGCATCCAGTAAGGATCAAACTTGCTATTCAGTGGTAATGGGTCTGTGAGACTAGCTTACTAACCATTACACCACAATGGGACACCCCATTTACCCAACCCTTTTGCCATGAGTAGGATGTAACACAAGGTTGGCAGTATGGGTCATCCAGCAATTATCAAACTCACTATTTAGTAGTAATGAATCTATGAGACTAGCTTGCTAACCATTGCACTATGGTAGGATGCCCTACAGATAGGATGTGACACAAGGTCTCAAGTAGGGACATATAGCAAGGATTGAACTTGTTATTCAGTTAGTAATGGATCTGGTTAAAAGCATGGTAAGGGTAACCCAAAGACAAGGTTTTTTTAGATATTTTTTCCAATGCAAGTGTCTTTGGGTAACAAGAAAAAAATAAAGTGTACTCCAGGTTAAAAGCACAGTAAGGGTAACCCAAAGCCGAACCTTTTTTGGTAGACCTTATTTTTCCAATGCAAGTATCATTGGGGAACAAGAAAAGTTTTAGTAAATGAGCCAACAAATCAAGTTTCACTATCCAGAGTCCAAGTCTCTTCTCTCCTATTGGAATTAAATTTGACATTTAAGTATTTATTTACTTTATTTACACATTTTTATAATGATTAAAACACGAAAACACAAAATTGATTTTAGCATCTTTATCAGCACTACTACAGCACGTATCATTATCTGACTGGGTTTCACTTGGTTGCAATAAGAATTTCATTTAAATTTATCTCAACACATTTATCTGTATATCTATTATTAATTAACATTGATTTTTCTGTTTATTTGCCTGTTTGAAGTAAATTCAATAAAGTTCAGTGAAATTGAGCTTAATTTAAAGTGATGATGGCTATACACACACACACGCACACACACATATATATATATATGTAATGTGTGTGTATATATGTGTGAACAGTAAATATCTCAAATTGATTCTGCCTACATCTTCAACAGGGTATTTCAACCCCAACCCTTTTTATCCTATGTGCTAAAAGGCAGTGGCTGAGGGTATTATTGTCCTGGGTATGATGTTAAACTCTAACTGATGGTGAAGTTCCAATTCTGGAGCTCTGGGGAATGTGTAGTACCCCTTCATCACCATTAATCCCAGGTCCACTTTGACCCGGAGTGGTAGCACCTGTTAGGGTCAATAATTTTATGGGTTAAATAGAACAAAATGTGTTTAAAATAAAATTGAATTTAAAAAAATTGAGTACCTATCAAGAATGTATAAAACCAAACATTTTCGACATAAAATGACCCAATTGGTTGATATGCCATAAAACCCAACCAACTAACCAACAGGGTATCCAACTATAGTCATAATACTTGGCAAAATAAAACCTTTAGAAGTGCCCTACTTTTTATGATGTTCATGATAAAGTGTGAAGAACAAAATATTTTAAATGCTGGTGATATTAAATAGAAGATACTCATGGCATTAGTTATCATCATAGGAATAGAGCGTAGTGACTGGAGTTCAAATCATGGACAAAGCTGTTTATATTTCACATGGTTCTAATACCCTTATGAATCTAGCTATTCTCCCACTAGCTATGGGAAAATTGTAAGACAGACTGGCCTCTTTAACCTTTTTATGACAACCAAGGTGAAGAAAAACTCTGAATTTTAACAAGTTGTAGACATAGAGAAAGATGAATTCTGCTAGGCTATTTCTGTCCAAAACATGAGTAGTGCACCTATGACCAAACAAAATCATGGGACCTGTGATGATTCTTATTGAAAACAAATAATTTTTAAACAGATCTATTTGACCCATAGATGGGACCTTAACTGGTACTATCACTCTGAGTGGACCTGGGAGTAATGGCAATTAAGGAATACTCCACACTCCCCAGATGCAGTCTAAGGTCATGCCCAGGACACCATATAAGTACTGAGCAAGTTTACCAATCTATATATTAATACTCATGTTCCTTAATTGTATGACTGTTATCATCTTGCAACACCCTCTGGTTAAAAATGAGACCATCCAAATTTCTCTCCTATATTTCAAGATTTCTTCTTTTTTTAAAAAATAAAGGTCACAAAATATATGATGGGTTTTATTCTCAATTAAACTTTGTGGAATTTATGTGGAAATGGTGAACACCTGAATCAAGGTTGCATCAAAGAAGAATACAAAAAAATACTGCATTTAAAACAGGAGAAACAGAGATCAAAAGAGCAGAAATACTATTTCTCTGAAACAAGAAGGTTTCCAAGTTCAGCAAGAAATACTTGGTGGGCACATCAGCAGAAATGTACAGTTAACAATAAAGATGAGGTCAATAGTCCAAATAATCCAAATAATAGCAGAAATACTATTTGGAGGATATTTTCAATATTGGCAATACTGTGTAATGGGTCAAGCTAGTATTCATTTATTACTAGTATTTTGTTCTGTTATCTTGACTTAAGAGAATTAGTCTATGGTTATTAGTAGACAGCATGAATTAGAAATAAATAAAGAATAAGTTCTGGAAAGCACTTCAACTCTCTTTTACCTTGGATAACACACCTAAGTATTGATAATATTACAACAGACCAAGTTCTTCACTTTGTTAATCAGAGGAGAACTGCTGCTGACTATATTCCCTCTGCTAAGGAGTAAGACCTCTCAAAAATAGAAGTGTCCTGGGTATGACATTAAATTGCATCTAATGGTGAGGCCCCAGTTCTGAAGATCCAGAGAGTGTGGAGTACCTCCCCATTACTCTCAGACCTGTGGCTTAGTAAATTATAACATTTATTTCTTCTTTATTATGTACTTAGATGGGTGACCACTTATTATACATTTACCCAACCTCTCCTTCACAGGTAGAATATTCTTAGAAAGTCACCCATCTAATTAATAAAATTTTACACTTTTTAATTTTGATGATCATAGAAGAACCAGTCCTTTTCTTATTTACTAACCTAGTATGGTACAAGGCTATGAGGTATTTACAGAGCTAATATTTTCAATGGAACTTGAATATAATCTATTTTCATTCTTTACTCTCTTTTGTATGTAATTACCAGTTTCTCTGTCACAAACAGATATGATACCAATTCAATTTGGTAAGCAGAGTAAAACTGGTTTGAATTCAGTTTTCCTTTTCCTGAACTGGTTGCCTAACCAAGGCTAAAGAACCATGTCTGCTCTATTATTTTCCCACAGCTGGAAGGAGAATATATGGACTGTAGGGACCATATTTGTTTGGTGATTGTGTGAGTGTGTAGTTGAAGAAGATCCGAGTTTTGATCCCCACAATTTAAATGTATGAGACTACGGAAATGTAGTTTCCATAGAAAACAAAAGAAGACAAAATTGATAAAAGAAACAAACTTTATATACATTAATTTACAATTAGTATATTCAATTGTTCTTTCAGCAGTGTTGCAGACTATATGTGTCTGTAAAGTGCTCATGTATTGTTTATATTTGTGTGATTGGATATGTCAAATTGTAGCAGTTTTGATAAAACAATGTCTGTGATTGAAACTTGTGTCGTATTGAGTAGAAGAGAAAGAAAATATGAAACGAAAAAATAGACGGACCTGTTGAGTTGTATTTTATGTTTTCGGACAGCGTCTTCTCCCCATTGTGTCTAGTTGAGAAGAGCATCCATTCCCACTGTCGAGTCGGGAAGAGTGTAAGCTCCCACTGTAGTTTTTCAGCTCTATGGGCCTTTTTATAATTTTCTTTTGTCATTGTCTACGTGATCATTAAGTTAAATTTAATATTGGAATTTTCAAATATCAGTTGTTTTCTAATGACGTAAATATCGGATGATTTTGTAACATTGCGATGGCGTACATATTTTCAATGGAATTTAAACCATTGTTTCTATTGTTGCTAAAATATTTCTAAACTAATATTTATTCGATTCTCTTTTGTTTACATAATTCTAAACTTAACTTATACAATTGTAAAATTACTTGTTTCAGAAAACTTAATTATTTTAATGTATCCAATTCCACATGCACATAAATAGGGGGCCAAATTAGGACTCATGCCTTTACTAAGGGCATTAATGCAAAGTGAAAAGTAAACAGCCTCATCCAGGATTTGAACTCAAGTTGCTAATTCCATTTCCTATGATGATAACCATTATACTAAGTATAGCTCCTGACCAATTTGTAAAATAAAAAAAAGTCTGAGACCTGTAGCTTAGTAAATAATAACATTTATTTCTTCTTTACTGTGTACTTAGATGGGTGACCACTTATACATTTACCCAACCCCTTCTTCACAGGTAGAATATTCTTAGGAAGTCACTCATCTAATTAATAAAACATTTTACACTGTTTAATTTTGATGATCAGAGAAGAAGCAGTCTTTTTCTTATTTGCTAATCTAGTATGGCGCAAGGCTATGAGGTTTTTAAGAACTAATATTTTCAGTGGGACTTAACTATAATCTTTTTCATTTCATACACTTTGTATCTGCCCTATAAGTTGAGCTGACTATATTCCCTGTCCTCATCTTTATTGTTATATACACATTTCGGCCGATGTTCTCTCTGGCCTTCTTCAGGTATTACTTGTTAAACTTGGGAACCTTGAACTTGGAAACCTTCTTGGAACTTCAAATCAAACCCTTTATTCAATCCACGACGGTAAACTTTTTTCATTCCGTTAGCCATAACCAAGTACAAATGTCAAGCTATGTTAAGTATTCTATGTTATTCTTGGTCAGGATTGAACCTGCAACTTACAGATGATTGTCACTTAGAACTGTATTAACTCAACCCTTATATATGTTGTATCATATGAGGACAATAGTCCGAATAATCCAAATTATCAAGATTTATCCAAAAAATTCAGACAAATAGAAGAAATGATTTTTTTTTTTTTTTTTTTTTTAATTAAGTTTAAGTAGAAACTTTTGAATACCCATCAAGAATGAATAATAAAAAAATAAAACATCTTCAGCATAAAATAACCCAAGGGTTGACATGCCATAAAATCCAACCAACCAACTGACCTGTCATAAAGTGATGGTTAACAAGCTTATGTTGTCAGTCATTGAAGCAAATTCAGTCCTTATGAGCTGCCCTACAATTTTTCATAAATATTTTTTGGTATAATAAATTTCAAAAAGAATTATTAAAAGAATAAAAATTATTTTCAAATAATTGTATTAATGAAAAAAATTGACAGTTACACCAATGTGGAGCACAAGTGAAGATCTGACTTACTAGTTTTTAACTACCCATGCTTATAATACTGTGGTTCTCAACCAGGGTCCATATGGACCCCCAGGGACCATACAAGGTGTGTCTCAAAAGTATCGAGATTTTTTGTATGTTTTGACACACTTTGTATTCTGAAAAAAAAAATAATGTTCCATTCATTAATTTTTTTTCAGATTACAAGGTGTGTAAAAACGTACCAAGTTTAAAGCTGTATTTACCAAGAGAGAAATGAAGAATGAATAAAACGTTAATTTTTTCAGAATACAAAGTATGTCAAAAAGTATTAAAAAAATCTTGATACTTTTTTGACACACCTTGTATAACATTTTTTTTTGTCCAGACAAGCAAAGAATATTTAATAATAAAAAGAGTATAGGATTTTTAACTCTTTGCCTACTTTAAACTGCGAACAGTGGCTCTCCCACCACACCCAAATAAAGTACAAAAACTAATGGTTTGTTCCTTATAATTGAGCAATCAGTGCATGAGTAGCATAGATTGGGTAAACTGATTAATGTAGTAAAGTGGGGAGCTGACGATAGGAGTGGCACTCCACCTCAGCAAAAACAATCTCCCTGGTCTAGCACTAGCACTAGTGAAAAATGGATGGATTTCCTCACTGTCCAGCTGATACCAACAATAGGCCACTCTGCCAACTTTACTTACTTATTTGAATAGAATGAGTTCTGAAGTGAATAGACAGTGAACTTTGAAATATCCCATCTTACAGGTAAAACATGTAAAAAAAAAAAATTTGGTACAGCCGTTGGGGGAAATTTGGTAGGTAAAGAATTAAACATTGAATGACTATGGGGAGAACACAAGAATAAAATAGGAATCAAAAGGGTTTATAGGTAAAATAAAAAGGGTTGAGAACTACTGTTATAACATTATCATAGACATAGAATTATTGGTGTCATTATAGTATGTGGCTTACCTTTTTGATCCTGTATGTGTCCTACCTCAGTAAGAGTATATTTATAGATACAAATAGTAGGCAATTTATTGAAAAAAATTATTTTTCACATATATTCAATTTCAAGAAATGCAATTCAGTCATAAGCTGTATATAGTAATTAAAAATAATTAAAAAAGAATTTATCCATAATTTACATGAATCAGAGATCTATTCAATTCTAAAATATTGAAATAGGGTTAGGGTTAACAGTTATTATTATAACCTTATAATATGCTTTTTATGGTAGGCCACATACTATAAGAGAGACTTAATTTTGTAGGCCACGTACTATAATGGTACCAAATTATTTTATAGATTTTATTGGTTGGTTTGGTTTTAGTTTCTTTATTTAATGGCATATCAACCTTCATAGGTTATTTAATACCAATGCCATCCTTGCAGAAGAACAGTAATGGTACTATTTAACCCATAGCTCAGGGGATGAGGGGGGTTCATACCTTTCCCAATGGTATTAGTGCAAAAGTGAATGTAATAGCATGACTGGAGTTTGAACTCACTTAATAACTCTTTGCCTACTTTAATCCACTCGCAGCTGCTCTCGCACATATCACTTGTTTACACTGAAAAAATCACTTTTATTTTAATATTTAACTGAGCTGAATAGATAGTGAACTTTGAAATATCTCATCATAGAGGTAAAAAAATACCCAGAAAATTTGGTAGGCAAAGGGTTAAGATGTCACAGTGCAGCATGTTAGCCACTACACTATGGGTACCCCCCCCCCGATTTTATTGACCCCTTGCTCTCCTACTCACTCAGCAACTTTCTTTTCTCAGTTAATTATTGTGAAGAGATTAATTTAGTTAAAATGCGACAGGGTGCAGGGAAAAGTGGAGGCATGCCTTTCTCCCCCTCCCACCCACGGAAAGGTGTTAAGGTAAAAACTATATAAGCAGCTTTAATCAAAATTCGAACTTAGTTCGCTAATTTCATTTTTTTTTCTTCTACCTGCCACCCGACACTTCTACGAATTTAATCGATAAAGTGAGAAGGGGAGGGAATATTGATAAAGAAAGAGAGAGGGGGAGGGAATCTTGGGAGAAATAATAAATAACCTAGAAAGAAAAATTCCTTAAAAGGTCTCGAAAAAGTAAAGAAAAAAAAAAGAAGGTTGTTATCTGTTGTTGCTTTTTTTTTTCTTTTTATTAAAAAAGAAAGAAAAAAGAAAGAAGTAAAGAAATATTTACTTCCGTCCCTGTAATTCCCTGTTTGTTTGTGTTGAGCAAAGCCAACACACAGACACAGCTAAGGGGAAGCAGTCAGTTCGGCATCTTGTACGGCGCGCACTTGGTCTGATGCGGGTGTGTGTGATGTGTGACGACTGCTGCTAGACTAACTATTGGTTTATTCTGGTGGAGCGTGTATTGGCATCATAATTGTTGTTGTTGCTCCACTATAAGAGAGTTGTGTCCCTCCCCATTGATTGCTAGTCTCCATGCTATCTACCTACTATTTCTACTTACCTTGGTCACCATCCGAACTCAACCTCCTTTCACGGCACAGGCGGGGCACCGAGCTTTGTTGGTGGTGTCTGAAGCAGTTGACAAAGAAAAGAAACAAAATAATAATAATGTGAAATGTATTATTATTCGGAGACTAGCTTTTCTTACTACTTCTTTTTGTCACTACAATCGGGATGTTGCGAGAAGTCCAACTTGACTCTTCGTTCTACCGCATTTCGGTTCAATTATACCCACCTTAGGTGTTGATTCTTTTTTTTTTTTAATTTTTCCTTTCTTCTTTCTGCATAGTTTTATAATATTTTTTTTTTTTTTTGCTGACTTGAAATAGACCAAGATAATATCACACACACACACTCCGGTTGCCTCCCTAACCGAAGTAAAACAAACAAAAAACAAACTGTAGCTGTTTTTCTTTCATTCCATATTATTTTCACTTCCTCTTTTTAAATAAATATATATATATTTGTGTGTATATATATTTATATTTCATACCGTCTGTGCCTCTTAAACGTTACCCTTTCTTACACAACACACAAACAGCTCTACAATTTCTTGGTCACTTGTTGGTTTGCTTTTTTTACGACTTGGCCTTGGGGGAAAAATACCACATTGCAACTCGTATCACATGGCCTGGTAGGTCACAAACAACTCCTCAAAGAAACGTATGTATAAATATATATATATTTTTAATTGATAAAATTCTCTTGCTGGGTTTTTCAAAATAGCTGATGAACCTTTTCTATTTTAGTCAATGTTTTATTTTTGTTTTAAATGTGGTGAAAGAAAAAAATGTGCAGTGGATTTACTTGGGATTGAACTTGAGTAAACAAATAACCACAATTCAATGTTGAAAGATTCCTCTTTTAGTCTTAAAGAAATATATCACTTTTTTCTGGTCTCCTTATTTTAAGAGTTCTTCTCTAAAAAAAAAAAAACTTATGGGTAAATAATCACAATCGTTCCTTGTTTAGTCATATTGTTTACTACTGCTGTTTGCTGTTGTGTATATTCAACTGTTAATTTTCTTTTTCGGTGGGTCTTTGTTTTGCTCCCCCACAAGAAAAAAAAAGACCTTAATTCTTGTATAACGCCATCGTTTCCTGTTCTTAATTTATATTGGTGCTAAAAAAAATTTGGGTAGTGACTTAAATTTACTCAGAAAATTGTCGAGTACTGACATCAAGTCCTTAATTGTGTTGCTTATAAAACCAGACTTCACTTCTTTTTTCGACTTAATTTTTATTCTTACCTTAAAACCTAAAAACTATTAAGTTAGCTAATAAAACAAAGAATTGAATCACGTTTTACAGCTTAAAATCTAACAAATTGAAAAACTCTCATTCATTTTTCTTTCTTCTTACTCTTCTCTCCTTGGCATAACGAACCACATGCAACGTGTTTTGCTTTCTTGATATTCATGTGTGTAGTCTTTTTTCTTCTTCTCTATCTTTATTTTGCTCCCATGTCCCGTTCCTTAATCAACCTCTTTTGTTTTAATCCATATAAACAATTGTTTACATTTTATTTGTAAAACAGCCAAGTAATTCAATTTAAATCAGTAAATACCTTGAAAAGGAATTCCTCGAGTTTTTATTGTATATATATTCAATCGATTTTTACGTTAGTTGAATATGGGAAAATACCTAGGATTATTTTTCTTTGTCACAAAACAATTTTGATTATTGTACAAGATTGTAAACCTTTTTTTTTTTTTTTTTTTTTTTTTCTTTTGTGAAGCTTAGTTATTTTATTTTGTGATCATTGACGACTTAAATGAATGAAAGAAATTTAATGCGAATAAAGAGGGAGGTTATTATTTGTAACGTACACACTCACGAACCCAATATAAACACAATTTCTATTGACAATGCTACAAATTTATTACCATAGCGATTTGTCGACAAAATTCCCCTGTAAAAAATCAACCGCCACAACAAAACCCACATAAACCACTTAAATTTGTTTATTTTTAAAGTAAAGAAATATTTTCTGTTATGGCATAGTTACCGATATTTATATTTTATTTATTTTGACTTAGTATTTTTGATTGTTTTAAAACTTTCTCCATCTAAAATCTATTTCGTTTTTATGGCAACTATCAGATTTGTATTTATTTAATTTTAGCTCTTGTATATATATTATATATATAATTTTAAAATTCATGTTGCCAAAAATTATTTGTTCCTTTATAAAACAAATTTATAGTCCAGGTTAAAAGCGCAGTATGGGTAACCCGAGCCGAACTTTTTAAACCTTATTCTTCAAATGCAGGTATCATTGGGAATGAGAAAAGTTGTGGTAAAATGCTTATGTTTTGGTCCGTATACTAAAATTTTTCTCGTTCCCCAATGATACCCGCATCGGAAAATAAGGTCTGAAAAAGTTTGGCTTTGGGTTACCCACAGCGCCCTTTTAATTTGGACTAATAGTTAAGTTATACTAACTTTTTGTCCCTATTCTTTTGTTAGTAAACTTAATTTCTAGCACAATGTCATAATTTACTGATGATGAGACTATACTAAGAAGCAATAGTTTTTGAATTGTACCATACTAATGAAAAATGCTTTGTATCCGCTATAACTTTAAACTTATAAAAATCCATTTAATTCAGTAGTATTACTTTTGACTAATTACGCAACTACAAGCACATTCGGTAATTAAAAATAAAATAAAATAAATACTCCTCAGACTAGCTTTTTTTTTACCGTAATCGTTTACTTTACTAAAACCTTTATCTATATAATTTGACGCGTAAATGTATCTATTGACAAAGTTATAATGCAACCAATCACACATTTTATGTGACACCCTTTTATGTCACAGATGAATTAAATACCATAGAAGTCGGTGACACCACACCTCCGAGTTGTCGTCAATAAAGAAAAATAATAGCACCTGTAAATCGGACTCTATCCAATTGTTAGGAGAAAGGTACAGGACTCCTATTAATTTTTTTCATCATAAATTAGAATGTGACTCATTAAAATTTACTTTGAAATATTTAAATTAACTTGAACTTTTTTTTATCCTATCACTTTTTTCGCTATAGCCAAAGTTGTGACTTCCTTGATTGCGTCCTTACTCAGTTCAATTCTCATTTCCCCCCAAATCATGCAATCACTTGTGGCTAACTCTATCCATAATAATAAGGATGATAATAATAATAATTTAATTTTCGACCACCAGAAAATTGCTTCTCAAAAGAACTATTAAAAAAAAAAATTAAAAAAAACACAATCTCAAATGTTTTAAAATTCTTCCTAACTCCAACAGACTCTGAATTTGTGTTGAGATTTTTCTCCAATAGGGTTTTCATATGAATTGATTAAATTTAAACATAGAAATGACTTGTTTGTTTATAAGCTTTCAATCTTTGCTTTCGTCGGGCACCACACTACAATGCGTTTTTTTTTTTTTTTTTTTCGTTTTTTAGCCGACAAAGAAAAGCCGTTCAGTTCAATATGCAACCACTTTCATAAAAAAAGGTGTGTTTTGCTATTTTAAATCCTGAGTTGCTTAAATTAAAAGTAGAAATAAAAAAAATCTTATTAAATAAGAAAATCAAATTAAAGATTGTTGAATAATACAGTAAATCTTTCATCTGAATAAAGCCTTTGCCGGTACATAAAATAAAAAATAAACAAACTAGGAGGAGCCAGATTAACAGAGCTTGAAATGAGTTGCGGTAAGCAATAACCCTCACACACATAAATACCATTGTAAAAAAAAAATAATAAAAAAATGCGTTTTATAAGCCGGTAAGTGCAGTAGATTGAACTGGGGGGAAAAAAGGACTATTATTGGTTTCGTTATCATTTAAAACAAAATCTTATGACGAAAGACAGCTAAGGACGAGACAAACATAGCTATATATTTCAACGAAAAGTTAACTTTAATTTTATTTTAGGCAAATAAATGAAATAAAATAATCAGCAAATTCGTTTCACAAATATTTGTTGAACATTGACTGCAATTTTTGTACATATCTTAATCTTACTTTTAAAATTGCCTAAATTTCTGAGTAAAAAACAAACTAACCATATTTCTCAAGCTGAAGATCATCCCCTTCTATCTTTAAGACTTCACCATGGAAAGAATAATTAGTTAACAAGTTAATCAGACAGATGAGTTCGATCCTCACTGAGTGTCCCACATTATTGCCTTTAAGACTTAGCAAAGGTCCTGTCAATATTAAAGAGTGTAACTTATAGTTTTATTAGACTTGTTTGCAATTTATTTGCTTCCTTGATCTTGATTGAATTGACTCGTTAAAAAAAATAGATTGATAAAAATTTTCTCCCCAATTTTTTTTTCACTGTTAAACTTAGGTAGGCGTTGTTTTTAAATTTGCAAAAAAAAAAAAAAAAATAGTCAAGCTGATCGAGGAATCATGTTTATAGGTTTCCATAGTTTTTTTGTTTGTTTAGTTTTATAGACGAGGGGGTGAGATTCTCGTTTAAGACGTGTTATCAAAAACGTTGATCCGATCACGGTATGATACTCAAGCAAGAGAAATTCAAATAATCAACCTTTTAATCTTTCTTAATTTGATTATTTTTTTGTTATTCAAAAAAAAAAAAAATTTTTACTAGGATGGAGAAATTTTCTTCTCTTTTAAATCTGACAGCGATTTATTTTATTTGCTTTTGCTTTTAAATCTTTTTTCAGTTGATTAATAATCTCGATTTAAAAAATTAAATAATGCTAAATGCTGAGCAATGTGGGATTATCTTGTTTGTTTTATTTTTAGTTTGAGGATTTCACTTCCTGTATGAAAAAAAAAAAAAAAATTGTTGACCGATAAAAACTTAATTTAAAAAATCCTCTTTTCGATAAGAACACCACACATTCACGCACAATTAGATAGCACGTGTCTCGTTTCCTTATTTGTCTAATTTCACAATTTACATGTGCTCGTTAAATTTCGAACGTTACTGAACTAAGACTTGCACATATTTATTAACTTTTAAATTGTATCAAAATCTAGATATCTTTATCAAATAAATCTTCGCGACACATCGTAAATTTCAAATTGCTATTTTTTTTTTTAATTTAAAAAAAAAAACTAATGTTTTCTCTGAATTTTTGAGATGAGGATTGATAATTCGTATTATTTGTATTATTCGGACTATTGTTCTCATCTTCATTGTCCGACAAGAAATACCTGAAGAAGGCCGGAGGGCACATCGGCCGAAACCTTGTACAGATAACAATGAAGATGAGGACAATAGTCCGAATAATACAAATAAATCTCTGTTTTATTATTGATTTTGATGATTGACGAATTTGATCAATACAATGATTGGCTATTCCTTAAAGGATAGTAATTTTTATCCTTTCAATTTTAAGATTTTATATATTCAAGAGATAAATTACTTCATCTGTAGTCCATGTTTAAATCGCGATTAAGGGTAACCACACATTTAACCTGGAATACTGTGAAATATAGGCCGGTTTTTAAACGGTAGAACATCCGCCTAGGAATCGCAAGGTTCCTTGTTCAATAGCTGTCCCCCCCACCAAGTCAGCGTATGAGTGGTACAGATTGGGTAATCTGACCTGTGCGGTGAAGTGGGTAGCTGACGGTAGGTGTGGCGCTCCACCTCAGCAAAAACCATCTCCCTGGTTTAGCGCTAGCAAAAAGGGGATAGACTCCCTCGCTGTCTGGCTGATACTGACAGTAGGCCACCCTGCCAACTTTTTTACTGTGAAATATAAATTACTTTACCTATAAATTTTGTTGGCATATCTAAGTAAAAAATAGATAAGAATAAAATAAAATAAAATCATCATAATTTGTCTCTTTGTATTAGTTTTTTATTATTTATTGAGGGGGCGGGTAATAAAATATAAGGACTAACAGATTTTACTACTAAACATTAAGTTTTTCCATCCCACTTAAGAATTTTCTGATCAATTTAGATGTAAAAAGATAAAGTTAATATTAAAATTAGATTTAAGATGCCTTGAATGAAATGCTTAAAAAATGTTTTAAATAGAAGCAAAAAAAAAATTTTTTTTCTGTTGTTTCTCACTTTTTCTTTAAAGATTAATCATTTGATAACTTTTAATCATTTGATAACTTTTAATTAACATAATTATCCTATCAACTCTCAGCTTATCTTCGATTCGGAGTGAATAAGAATTTTAAAATACTGAAATTATTCCTTGAATTTAAATTTTTAAATATTGTATTTTAACTTATATTAAAACATTTTTTTGATATTGGAAATTTGTTAAAATAAATTGAAATAGATCATTCTAGTAGTGACCACCCTAAGCAGAGATTTAAGAGGTTTGAATTCAGTTTTCTTTCTCCTAGACTGGTTGCCTAACCAAGGTTAAAGAGCGTAGTCTGCCCTACTATTTACACATAGCTGTAGGGAGAATAGTGTGATTCATATATTTCCCAAGGGTATTAGCGCTATGTGAACTGTGGCTTTGTCCATGATTTGAACTTGGGTTGACAAGTCCATTTCCTACGACTCTAACCAGTACATCAATGCGCTCCCTTAAAATTCCATTATATATTTCTTTTTCATTTAATTGGAGATTTTATATCACTTTGTTAAAAAAAAGTTGATTTTTATAATTTCTTGGTTAGAGATTGGGAACTTGAGGCCTTATTTGGAATTTCATGGCCTTTTTGAAAGACCAGTTAAAATCCCACACATTTTAAAATTTCATATATCACAAGGCTTTTTCAAAAAGATTGATTTAAACCCCCCTTCCCCCCCCCCCGATATTTGCAAAAATGATGGAACATTAAAGATAATTACTGTTTAGATTATCTATACAATTGTTCTGCTTCCTTATATATATATATATTTATCAACTGTTCTGCACAAGCAGGATGTGACACAGGGTCAATTTTTAAGTGGAGTTTAACAGATTCAAAATCAGTTTTCCTTGTTCTAGACCGGTTGCCATATCCAGGTTAACTCTTTGCCATACCAAAATTTCCCTCACAGCTGTACCAAAAGTTTTTTTTACCTGTATGATGGGATATTTCAAAGTTCACTATCTATTCATCTCAGAACTATTCAAATAAAGTCCTATTATTGTAATTGGAGTCCTTCTGCTCAATTATGAGCTAACCCCTTGTAATTTGGTGAGAGAGCTGCTGCAGTGAGCGGTTTAAAATAGGCAAAGAGTTAAAGAGCCCTCACTGACCTATTATTCATCCATAGCTGGAGGGAGAATAGTTCTTGTCCAGGAATTGAACCTGTATGGATGTGTCCATTTCCTATGATGATGATAACCATTACACTATGGGCACATTTGACCTTGACATTTCTTCTACATAGGATTAGAGTGTAGCATCTGTGCAGGCTCTTCTAATTTGTTGAAATAAGTTATGTTTTCTATGTGAAAAAACTTTTGTAGTGTTATAATCGGAAAGGTAGAGAGTAACCTGGAGGATTATGAAAAGAGTGTGTGATGGATAAAAAAGTATAGAAATACAAGGTGTAAAGCAGAAATCCATACACAATAGATTGTAGTTATTTTACCCAACCCGTCTGTCGCAGGTAGGATGTGAGACAAAGTTGCAAGTATGAGACATCCAACAAGGATCAAACTCACTATTCAGTAGTTATGGATCTTCAAGACCAGCTTGTTAACCATTACACCCTGATGGGGTGCCTCCAGGTGATACAGGTTGGCAAGTATGGTAAATCCAGCAAGGATTGAACTCTCTATTCAGTAGTAATGATTCTGCAGGACTAGCATGCTAACCATTACACCATGATGGGATTCCCAAACAGATGTGTAGATAAGTTTGTGGAGAATATCAAAAAACACTAAAAAATTAAAAGAACTAGCAAGAATATGCGTAAGTATTTAAGTTTTAATGTAATGAAATATATTAAATTAGAAAGACTAAGGAAATTAAATAAGAACGCATATAAAGAGATTACACTTATTTTAATTGGTTTCTATATAAAATCATTCATAGGATTGATTCTAATACAGAGAATAAAACAATAACACCAAGTAATTATTTATTAAACTTTCTTTTATTAAAACCTTTATGCAAATTAACCACATCATATTATGTAAACATTTCTTTGTGATATATGACACATTGCAGGACTTTAAACACACTAATAGCATTTATTTTTTCTTTAGGCAAATCTAACTCTGATTTTCATAGACATTGTTGATAAATCAGATTTATTCTATGTATTAATATTAATGTTTTTGACTATAAATTAAATACTCATTGGTAAACTTATGCAATTCCTGAGGTTATTGTGACATAAGCACTGACATAGATTCAGTTACAGACACACCGAATCTCTATTATAATAAGAGATGGTGTAACAGTGTGTTGTGGACTATCCTATCTTATCTTGGAGCAAATGAACTGATCCAGAATTACTTGTGTACTGGTTTTTAGAGCAGTGAGGGAATCTTACAGAGATCATTACAAGAACCATCTACTTGAGACCTCAATTCTTCGTACTATGTGGCAAAGTAATTTGTTAGCATGAACCTTTATTAGGATGTACTAGTATACCGAAACATTCTATGTTCCAGTATACAACACAAAGATTTTTCAAATGACACACCTCCAGGTTTTGCATTCAGTATTTTTCTTCTAGACTGGTTACCTTTCTGAAGCTATAGAGCCCAGTTTGCCCTACTATTTACCCATGGCAAGGTATTTTATTAACGTATGAAAAAATATATACTAATTTCTCTTGAAGCTGGCCACTGTTGAATGTAATTTTAAAAAGATCATGTATGGTCTCAGATGCTGATAGGTACATGTCCTGCGTCCCTGACGCGCAAAAATCTAAAAAGACGCAGTAAAATTGTATCCATGCATCCCAGTGTTTTTCTTTTTTCTTCCCTCACCATTTCAAGCTAAGTGTAAATACATTTCAATGGTTTCTTAGAAATGAATTACACAGGATAGGTTACAAGGTAGGAGTTAGATGGCTTTAGTTGTTTCCCCAGATCAAAATTGGAAGGGATAAGGGGGAGTTTGAGAAGATACAGGAGCTTACTAGAATGGTTATCGTTACAGGAAATAAAATCAGTGACCTAAGTTCAAATCCTGGATGAGGCTGTTTGCTTTTCATTTTGTGTTAATTACCTTGGGGAAAGGTATTAATCCATCTGTTATCCTCTTAGCTATGGGTAAATAGTAGTACAGATGGTGTTCTTTGGCCTTGGTTAGGTAACCAGTCTAGGAGAAGGAAAACTGTGGGGGTCTGCATTTTGTGCAGAACTTGTTTTTTTTTTTTTTTTTTTTTTTTTTTTTAAATCTATTTTAAAAAAATTATTTTTATCCAATTTTTTTATATAATATGAAATGCTAATTAGAATTTTTTTTTTTTTTTTTTTTTTTTTTTTTTGCTCCATCTTGAATTGAGGTATATCATCATAGATTGGTGTAAGAAGAGAAAAGTAATTTGTTTACTGGTTGTCTTGTATGTAAAAATGATTGATTTACTTATATAAAAATGGTAAATAGATAAATAAAATTGCTTTCTGAAAGAAATCTGAATTGATGAGATACTGGTAATTTTAAACCATGAGTCATTGTATAAGAAATTTCTGAAATTTAGTTGAATTTGATGACTTTTCAGTGTTAAAAGTACATTAAACATATATTTGCATCATAAGTGTGTGTGTGTGTATATATATATATGGAAGTCCGTGGCATAATGGTTAGTTGTGGGAAATGGACTTGTCGACCAGAGTTTAAATCCCAGACAAGGCTGTTTGCATTTCACATAGCGCTAATACCCTTGGGAAAGGTATGAATCCATATATTCTCCCTCTAGCTATGGGTAAAATAGTAGGGCAGCTTGGGCTCTTTAACCATGGGTAGGTAACCAGTCTAGGAGAGGGAAAACTCTGAATTCAAAATTCCTGAGGTCAGTCTTTGATTGGGTTTGTGGCATTTGTGCACCAATTCTTTCCTATCGACTGTGCCAAAAAGTGCAGATGGTCCAACACAAGCCTTCACCACTATAAAGAAATCACTGTGTTGGTTGTTCATTGTATGAACCCTCATGCGTCGATATCGACGAGAGAGTCCATAATAATATATAAATACAGTGATGCTGATAGCTTTTTGATTTAGTGCATCCTGAGATGCACATATTTACTTTGAATGGGTCCCAAATAAAGTTTCTTAATAGTTTGTAGGGTTTTTATTTATGATCTGGGAAAACCTATCCTGTGTAATTAATTTCTAAGAAACTATTGAAATGTATTTACAGTTACCTTGAAATGGTGAGGGGAGAAAAAAGAAAAACACTGGGACACATGGATATGATTTTAATGTGTCCTTTTAGATTTTTATGCGTCAGTGATGCAGGACACGTACCTATCGGCCATCTGTGTGTGTGTGTGTGTGTGTGTGTATGTATATATATATATATATATATATATATATATATTGTGAAGAAGATCATTCCATGTGGGGTTCAACTGTAATAGTACAGGTCATCCATAGTGAAAGCTCAATGTACCTTGTTCCAGGTGTGAAATGTGCAGTTGAAATAAATTATTACATGAAACATATTCAATGTTTTTTCCTTTATTTATTCATTGAGATATATATATATATATATATATATATATATATATATGGTGAACTAAAGTGATAAGACAAAGAGGAATATTTCTTTGTAATTAATTTTTTTTTTTAAGTGTTCTCAATTAGTTTCCATCAGGAGAAATTTTTTTTGAAAAGATTGACCACAAAAGAAGTGACTTAAAAAGAAAAAAAAAGTAAATTTGCATATCTAATTTAGTAAATAGGGATTATTTTTTAGTACCCAAGTGTTTTTGTGTTGACCATCTTATGATCTTTGCATACCATGACCACCTGACGCTCAGGGTCATACGTGGAAGTCATCTCTGAATTGCAGCTGGAGCCTGTTTCAAATTAGCCGTAACTGTTTTAATCAAATATTTACTGTTTGAATAGCCATTTTTTTTGTGTATGTATGTATATATATATATATATATATATATATATATATATATAATATATATATACATATATATACAAAAAAAAAGGCTTTTCAGTGTTATCTTTCTTTTCTTTCTGATTGAAACAAACTGATGATGTAGAAAAAAAATTGCACAGGAGTTATTTTTATTTTTCATACATTATGTATTTACTCAACCCCTATGCACGAGTAGGGTATGACACAAGTGTAACACTATTGTGTTATGGGTTGATTGGCGACCTATTAATTAATTACCAATTAATTAAAACTACCCTAATTATTAATTATGGTGGTTTGTTAAAATTAAAAGTAATAATAATTGTTTATATTAAAAATATAAATTCATCTAAGCAAAGAATTTTCACCTAGACAAAGAGATTCCTTAAATTATGGAATTTGATATACATCATCGGAATTTTAAATTTCACAAAATGAAATAATAAATTTAATAAATAAGATTCCAGTTTTTGAAAAGTTCGTCAACAATTTCAAAAACTTAGATAAATAAAACAATGGTTGGCCTTGACTTCAAATGGAAAGATACAAGCTAGGCTGGCACAAGGCAATTTAGACACGTAGGCAATAGTATCGAGTGGCTGGCCAATCAGAGACATATGTTAGGGGTGGGGAGGTCTGGATCCCATAAATCACAGACCATCAGAGACGAATAGAAGCGGGAGAGACCGGGACAGAACGAAGACCGGAGAAGCGAGCTTGCCATGGCTCTGGGCCCTTGATAAAACTTTACCGATACACTCTGATGCCTTGCCACTCGGTATGAAATTGATAACTTAGCCAAAAACTAGCTGTAGATCGCCAATCGACTGGACAAGAAATCACCTCGCTCCTTTGTAAAATAAATGTATATATTTTATACATAAGCATCAAAAAGCATTGTGTTCAATTGTTTTGTTGATCTGTTGACAGCTTTTGGTTATTTAATCTTATTTCAGCCGAGTTGGTAAAAGAAACGAGACCAGCTCTTTTTCAGCCTTCCTGTAAATCAACAGACAACATAAGAACGGGAGGTTGGAACGGGCGGTTTCGACGACTGTAATACTGAGCCGGAGCATCGTTCTCTATAACATACATCCTATAACATACATCGCATACATACATACAGTGAGGCGGTGCCCCAGTTCATAGTATTATACAAGGTCAATTTCTAAGCAGAGTTTAACAGATTTGAATTCAGTTTTCCTTCTTGATCAATTGCCTTACTAAGATTAAAGGGCCCAGTCCATCTTACTACTTACTCATAGCTGAAGGGAGAATAATTGGATTCATACCTGTCTCAAGAGTATTAGCGCTATGTAAAATGCAAACAGCCTCGTCCAGGATTTGAACTGTTTGCTGTGACCATTTTCTAGGACGATAGACATTATACCACCAACGCCTCCATTTTTCATATATTATCAATTTTATTTTTTATAAGTTTAATATGATAAATGCTACAGAGAAACAGACAAGAAAGTAATGTTGTTGCTCAACTTTTCAAAGAATATGGGAAAAAATCTTTTGTTCTTTAGAAATGATTGAATAAGTTGAAACCTTTATTATATCTAAAAAGAAATTTTGTTTAAAGTTTTTAAATGAAAATTCTGATGTTCATAAATTGATTTAAAAAAATCCAATCCCAGTAACACAATCTATTTAGAAGTATTGAAGGCAATTTTCTCTTTTCATTTCACTAAAACACATTCTAAATAAATTAAATTTTAATCTTTTTATTATCTTCCTTTTAATGGTATCCATTTTAGTAGCAAACAATTTGTTTTAATTATTAGAAAATAATGTTATTGATTCATTGGTGAAAATGTAATGTGTGTGTGGGGGGGGGAGAAAAAGAAGAGGCAAAACTTCCTGATTCTGTTTACAAATTGATTGAAATAAGGTTTTTAGCAGTTCTACATTTTATTCCCGGATTGAATTTCTACTTAAGTTGTTTGTAATTTGTCTGAATAATTAAATTATATCCTTATACATGTGACCAGCATGAAAACAATGCAGCAGTGAGAGATTAATTATTTATTTATTTTTTTTTTTTCTTGTAAAGTTATGAAAGTTTACTTGGCGGTAATTTAAGAACCTAACTATTCTCTAGATTTTTTCCGGCTGTTTTCCTCTTCTTTATTGTTATATACACAATGTTTTGGCTGGTATGCCCTCTGGTCTTCCTCAGGTGTTTCTTATTGAACTCTGGAACTTTCACAGAACTTGGAAAAGAACCCTTTATTGGGGTAGATTAGAAATGTCTGAGGAAGACCAGAGGGCACATTAGCTGAAATGTTGTGTATATAATAATAACAATAAGCATAATAATCTAAATAATTGTATTATTTAGATTTTTTGGAGTGTTGTCCTTTTATTTTTATATACACAACATTTTGGCTAATGTGCCCTCTGGCTTTCCTCAGGTGTTTCTTATCTACCCCCAAAAAAGGATTATCTACCCCTATGGTTTGAATAAAGGATTCAATCCAAAGTTTTGTGATCAAGCCTCATCTCAAGAATTCTGACAAATACCATTCTCTACGTAAAACAGCAAAAGATCTTTTATTGCAAGAACCCTAAGATTCAAACCTTGAGAATGAAAATGGACCTGACAAGCAGAGTTCCAATCATGGATAAAGCTGTTTGTGTTTCACTTTGCATTAATGCCCTTGGGAAATGCATGGATCCTTTCTCTTATCCACCCAGCTGTAGGTAAATAATAGGGCAGCTTAGACTCTTTAGTCTGAGTAAGGCAACTGGTCTCTGAGACAGGATAACTTGATATTTAAAACCTAAGGAATATTGTTCAGATACTCTGTTGCACAATTCCTTTGTTCTCAGCACATCCAAAAAGTGTGGCTGATCCTACACAAGCCTTCAACACTATAAAACAAATCATCTGTGTAAGCAGTCTAACAGTTCACATTTTTAATTGAACTGTTGAGCACTCTTAAAATGGGTGCAACAGAAGAGCTACTACTATACCACTACTATATATAACCCTTACTCAGAAAAATGGTAGATTTTTATTAGAGAGCAATACACTAAAAATGCTCTAAATGATAGAATACTGATTTTCAGTTTAATTCATTAATTAATCATTTTGTGGTGGTGGGGGGAGTAAGCACTTAAGCTGAATGTGATTTAAACATTTTTAAACTTTTTATTTATTTTTTTAATCTTCCAAATTCTTGATATAATGGAGATACCTATGAAATACTAATTACAAATATATATTATATATATATAAGTAAAAGATATAACAGAAGACTTAGATTCTGTTATATTTTTTGCTTATAAATTTGCTCTGTGACTCTAACAATAAGAATATACATTGAGCTCTGCAAATTGTGACACATTTAAAAAAAAAAAACTCCTATGTCGTAAGGAAGATTTCTTCTCCGGATATTTGGTGTGTATATATACATATATATTTTTTTACTGTCTTCAATATCATTATGGACTATTGTTGTATATACAGATTGCTGAAACTTGTTTTTAATCATCTAACATCTTGATATAATGGATGGTTTGGTTTCTTTGTTTAATGGCATACCATCCTTGTAGAAAAACAGTAGTGATACTATTTGGGCAATGTAATGATGATAACCATTACACCACACACTTCTATTACTAATCAGACCAAAGTTGACTCTGGTTGTAATGAGGCACCCAGTTAGGATCAAAATCACTACTGATCCATGAGACAACCTGGCTATCCGTTACACCCTGATTAAACACCCATCATATAGATATTATAATAGAATTAATACTAACCAAATTGAAGTAACTTTAGACATTTTCCTTCTCCATTGTTATTCTCTAAGCAAAAGTCTTTGTTGTACTAATACTTTATTTCTTTTTAATGTACTAAATACCAATTCTTTTTCCCTTTTTCCCCTGAGTTTTCAATGCACAACATTTCAATCTAATTACTTCATAATCTCCGCTTATCAGATAAAATACTTCTAATGCTCTTAAGTAAAACTGGAAAATTACATTTACAAATGGAAAGAGAGAAAAGAAGAAAAAAAGTTCTTGAGCCTCGGAAGAAATATTAGACTCTACAAATCTGACCAAATCTTCCAAAATTACCAAATCATAAAATATAATAAATTAGTACAAAGGAATTTGTCTATTAATCCAACTAGAATTTCCCAGATGTTAATTTTTTTTCTCTCTTGTCTGGAAATTGCTGCTGGTGTTGTTGTTGTGCGGTAAGTCTTTTGCACTTAAATCCTGATAAGCTTGGTACTTTCTGGTGCTTATAAAACACCTAAATAACTAAGAAATATAAAAACCATTTTTATCCAATTGCACTCGGGGATGTCTTTACCAGTTGATATCTCGGTCTCTGCTAGATTTACGTTTTCTTTTTTTTTTCTTTTTTTTTTAAGAAAAAATTATCTTCTTAATGTCAAATTCATTGCTTCATATATTTTATTTGTTTTTTTTATAAAAAAAGTTGAAAAGATTAGATATTTTGTTTTAATAGGATTTTTTCTTCAGCAAAATTTCATTTTGATGATCAACTAGGTATTCACACGTAAGCATATCCAGGGTATGATGTTAAATTGCATCTCATGGTGAAGTTCTATTTCTGGAGTTTTGGGAAGTGTGGATTACTCCCAGGTACACTCTGACCCTGAGTGGTAGTACCTGTTAGGGTCCTATCTATGGGTTAAATAGAAGAAAATGAGTCAACAAAAACTGTTTTAAAAAAAACAAAACTGAGTTTTTAAAAATCTTTTTAGTAACCATCAAGAATGAATAAAACAATGTCTTCGGCATAAAATAACCCAACAAGGGTTGAGATGCCATAAAATCAAACACGCATACACACACACACACACACACGCACCCTGTCAGTGGGGCTGAGATTATGCTGACTGTATCCCCCTGCAGACGGATAAAACCTCCCCCTCCCCAAAAGGGTGTCCTGGGTATGACACTAAACTGCTTTTTATGTTCTGGGGAGTGGTTTTTGTCTTTATCACTATTACCTCCAGGTCAACTCTGACTCAGAGTGGTATTACTTTTTTAGGGTCCCATCTATAGGTCATATCATCAAGGTGTACCAAGAGCATGGATTCCTTTGACTCTCTCTTGCCATCTGTTCCTATCAGCCATTGCACTTGGTAAGTCCTCTACATGGCATCCAGTGTCTGCACAGAGCAGGTTAATGTAAGTTTTTTTGCTGGTCAGCTAACACTGATGTGTCCATGTGTAGGAGTCCATTGGAAAATATTGTTATGAGTTCAGTCTTACTTCTCCAATAGTGCCCAGCCTGTCTTGCTCATCTTTCTTGGATGATTTGTGAGATGGGAGGTAAGTGGCCTTATAATTACTGTTTTGTAGGGTGCCACTTCCAGGATTTGTTCAAAACAGCGTATAACATCCTTATGTAGTTCCCATAAAGCTATTTCTCCTAGCATTTTGTTAGAGTTGAAGTAAGAACACTTAGTTGAAGCTATAATTGTTTACTAAGGATTATTATTATTAGTTGAAACTGTATAACTGTATGCAAAACAATGATTATTATTAAATAGAAATAATTGCTTGAAACCATATGATTATTAGTATTAGGAATACTTGAAATCATACAGCTGTGTGCAAAAAACCTTTAAATAAATACACAAAAAAATGTACATTTAAATGTTCAGCTATACATATATAAAGGGCAGTTGGTGTGTGTATGTGTATGCCCAGAGGAAATTTCGAAAATAAAACAATTAACAACAAAGTAAATATATATACACATTAAATATCACCAGGGCTTGGTTTTTGAGCAAAAATAATGATTTGATTTATATTATCGAATACATTTAAAAATTAAATAGCATTATAAGATAACGTTAAAATTCTGCCTGGCCATTTTTGGCGTTTCTTGCTAAAATTTTATGAGTCATCCTGCGAGGATTGAACACGCTATTCAGTAGTAATAGATCTGCAAACGATTATTAAACCATGTTTTTTTTCTCCTCTACCCAGGTTTTGCTGGGTAGACGCTGCTAGTTGTACATAGATGTACAATGAATGGAATAACAGGTACTTCCACTTTGAGTCAGACTGGACTTTGGAGAAATAGCAATGAAAGGGTACTCTAAACATCTCTAGAAATGGAATCTCACAATCAGATTCAGTTTAATGTCATACCTAGAACACCCCCACCCCCTTAGTGCATCTTATTGTGGTGTAATGGTTAGTAAGCTAGTCTTGCAGATCTATTATTACTGAAAAATGAGTTTCATCCTTACTTGATGACCTATACTTGTGAAGTACCTGTGGCAAATGGGTTGGGTAAATACCTACCCAGGACACCCTCCATTTCATGGGTGTCTTATTTCTCTACAAGGGATACAGTCAACATATTCTAAGTCCCACCAACAGGGTGATTTGCACTTTGAGATGCCATTAAAAAAATATTAAAAAATCGATGTTGAATTAAGTGTCAATTGATAGAGAAATCAAATTTTGATTATATCCATTTTCAGTTTTTGGTTTTCAAAACGATTTAAATTTTTTTAATGTATATTTCATATATATTAGGTTACTTGGTAAATGTCTGCATTTGCACTTAGATGTATTATAAAATTGTCCATTATTTTCTAAATTACCTAATACATATGCAATACTATGAAACCTGAAAACATCCACTTTGATATTCCTTGCATTTTATTAATATTAACATGTCATTATTAAAGTAATTTAAAACCATTGTTCCTATTGTTAGAGAGAGTGAGTAAACACCAGAATCTAAAAGAAAAAAGGGGACAAGCTCAGTGAGGGCCAACGACCACCCACACTGACAGTAGTAAGATTGGGGTACTTACTACACACATAAACCCCCAAATTGGCCCTGGTCATCAATCCATCTAGGACCAGGAAGAGACTGTTATAAAACCATTGCCACTGAACGGCTTCAAAATCCCGAGGAAGGGCAGGGGAGTAAACCCTGATAACAAATCCAGAGCTGGGGTCCCTATGGTGGAGTGACACTGAATTTCAGTGCTACACAGCAATTCCTGTGATAATTCCGTTGCCAAACTGCATAGGTTTCTTACCTTTACTTTGGACCATAGCGCTGGGCAACAGCACATCGTTCAAAACAACCTGCTCAGGCTAGGTAGATTAAAAAATTTTTTAAAAAAATTGGACTCTACTTCGTCTTTCGCAGACAGAAGGATGCCAGCAATAATTAGACCAACTATTGGAGCAATGGTTTTAAACTAGTTTTGTAAACCATTATTATTCTAAGTTTTGGGTGCCCCCCAGTTGTAGCCTTATGGCAGACTAAGCTTAATAAATATTGTATGCCTCTTGATGTATTATATAACTTACCTTCCTCTGGAGTAGCTTAGGCTTTGGGGTGGATAGGTGAGCTAAAAAGTAATCGCTTGGTCCTAAGGAGTCTTCCTCCCCAGGAAGCACTTACTCTTTGGCTTAAAAAGGGTAAGGCACCGGTTTATTGCCCAGCACCCTTGAAGGGGAATGCTGATGCGACCCCAACTTTTTTGCACATGAGCTTCAGTTTGTACATGACTCCCCACGTAAAAGCACTTTGCCAATCTGTCCTGATGGTGGGGGGGGGGACTGAAAAATAATATACTTATGTATAACTCACTCCTCTGTGTATATCTCTTTTATATATATATATTAACCAGAGTTCAAATCCTGGACGAAGCTGTTTGCATTTCACATGGCACTAATACCCTTGGGAAAGGTATGAATCCAATTCTCCCACCAGCTATGGGCAAATAGCAGGACACACTGAGCTCTTTAACCTTGGCTAGGTGACCAGTTTAGGAAAAGGAAAACTCTGAATTCAAACCTGTTAAACTCCGCTTAAGAAATTGACCTTGTGAGGGGTTGGTAAATATATATATTATCTTTTCAATTTGTATACATCCTGTTATTTTGCATAAAACTATCATTCTCTGTAATCAACACCAAACATTTACGAAATCTGTTAATTCTTGTTTGTTGGTTTTAGTATTTACACACAGTTCCGGAGGGTCCGGTGGCTTTGGCTCTGGACCGCATAAGTTAACATTCCCCAGGCAACACTTCCCCCTTGATTTAAAGGGGCAAGGCTGGGTTTATTGCCCGGTGTCTGAGGTGCCCCCTTGAGGGGGGAATGCCGACAGGATCAACGTATTTTTTGCACCCACCTCCCATGAGCTTCGGTTCGTGGGTGGTCCCACATTAATAGGGCCTTGTGCCTAACCCTTACATGTGGGGTACGTGGTAAATATTCAGTTCCTTGCCTTCCAGATTAGGAAATCAACATTTATAAACACTACTATTCATGTTGATTGATATTTGTTGTAAAGCAAATGGTTCTTCTGTTCATTAGTATTGTTTCTCATTTATTTCTCTGAATTTTTAGATGAGGCTTGATAATTTGTATTATTTTGGACTATTGTCCTCATCTTTATTGCTATATACACAACGTTTTGGACGACATGCCCTTTGGCCTTCTTCAGGTGTTTCTTGTCAAATAGCAGGTTTCAGAGTTCGACAAGAAACACCTGAAGAAGGCTGGAAGGTACATTGACTGAAACATTGTTTCACATTTGTTATAAAATTTATAAGTTTGTACTTTTGTGGTCTCTCTCTATCTCTCTCTCTCTCTATATCTCTCTTCATAATTTTTCTTCTCTCACTAGAAATGGTAATAACTCAAAGAAATTCTTCCTGCCCATATTATCCTGATGATGATGATGAAAATAAAGTTTGAAATATCAAGAAAATTTGCTTTATCTTATTTCTTTGGCATTGCATACTGAGAAAATTTTGCTTTTTAAATTTTCAGTTGAATTATGTGATAATTCAGAATTGAATATTAAATACTGTTTGTTCATTTTTTTTTTTTAAATCCAAATAATTGCCAGAGCTTCCATAGTTTTCTTCTAATAGCAATTGTGTAGTTATAAAATTTCTCATGCACAAATAAGTAGATATTTATTTAACAATACTACACTTTTCACTACATTCATATTTTTAGTATTCTTCCTCTTCTCTCTATATGCATCTCTCTATCTCTCAATCCTCTATTGTAGTCATTAGGTTAGTTTGATACAAGGCTAGAAGTATGCAGGCACACGGTGAGAATCGAATTCATTATTATAAAAAAATACCCTAAGTATTTTATCTTACTGAAGATATGGAGAGCTATAAATAGCATTTCATACTTAAGTTGTTCCATTTATTTTTCTTCTTTCTTCCATGCAGCTTATCAGGATTTAACCACATTACAGGCCTCTCACTTCTTTTTTCTTTGCGGTGTTTTTTTTTTTTCTCGTTCTGCTGATTCGTATAACCCTCAAAGCACGTGCGGCGGTCTACTTTTTTTTTTTTTTTTTTTTTTTTTTTGTCAATTACATAAAATAGATAATTAGACCAAAACAGTTACAGACACATGCACAATTTTTTTTATCCCCTCCCCTCACAACAATGCATTGATGAACCCAAGGGAGTGCTATGATCCATTTCTATTTTATTTTAGGTGTATGTTATCTCAGTACCGGATACAAGATGTAAAAATGGGGTTGTGGGTTGTGGAGGGTCAGGAAAATATCTACAATATCTAAAAATGAAGTTGTGATTTACACTGTAGACAAGGACTTGAGAAGTTGAGAAAAAGGATTACTACACTCAGTTGTAGTCCTATTTTCCCCTTCTCTTTCATAAGGTGATATTACTACATTGATAGATGAACACACATACACACAAAAATACATTTCAGCGCATGTTCATATTTATAAACCAGCTTTGTTACTTATTTAGAATAGCACACCGTGAAAATGGCTGCAGTAATGTTCAAAGGATTATATCAAAATGAAGTACAATCCAGGATGCGTGCTTAGCATAACGGTAGGAAATGGAATCGGCAACCCAAGTTCAAATCCTGGATGAGGCTGCTTACATTTCACTTCATGCGAATGCCTTTAGGAAAGGCATGAATCCATCTATCCCCTCCTGCTAATAGTAAGGCAAACTGGGTTCTTTAGATCTGGTTGTGCAGTGGCTAACATGGTGAACTGCAATATCATAATAAACGAGTTCAAACTCCAGTCGCGATATTACATTCACTTTCGAACTAATACTCTTGGAAAAGGTATGAACCCTCTCTTATTCCCCCACCTATGGGTCAAATAGTACCAGCACTGTTCTTCTTCAATGGTGTCTTTGGCATTCAATAACCCACGAAAGTTGATATGCAGTTCCAAAACCACTACTGTTCTTCTAAAACAATGGCTTTGGCAATAAATAACCCACAAAGGTTGATATACAGTTAAACAAAGAAACCAAACTTGTTATTATTATTATTAGTAGTAGTAGTAGTATTAAATTAGATCACTAATTAGGACTGAGCCTATTCTAGTAGTGGCCACCCCAAGTGGAGTTTAACAGGTTTGAATTCAGTTTTCCTTCTAGTCATGTTACTTAGCCAAGGTTAAAGAGCCCAGTCTGCCCTACTATTTACCCATAGCTGGAGGAAGATTAGTTGGATTCATACCTTTCCCAAAGGTATTAGCGCTATATGAACTGTAGCTTTGTCCAGGATTTGAACTCGGGGTGACGAGTTCATTTCCTATGACTCTAACCATTACATCACACACATCCAACCAAAACCTAAAATATAAATGTCCAGTCTTAAAAGATGGCCATATTGTCTTTTCAAGAAACAAGATCATCCCTCACCCATGAGTGATGACTTTTTATTTTATTTTTAAATGTTGAATTAATTACCAAATTTATGTCTGCAAAAAACATCACTTTCCTGTTGGGATTTCATCATGGTTTGGTATTGGGGGATGTTTGAGGAAATCATTATGGCAGCACTTTAAGATTTGACATTGTTTATTTATTTATTTTTTTTGCATAAAAGTTCATAAATAAAAAGATAACTGAAACTTATTCTTATCAGGATTGTGAATGTATCTACTACATTTAATATTTTGAATATTATCATAGCCATTTTCCCTGTGTACTATTTTAAATAAGTATCTCCCTATTAATTTCTACTGTTTCTTAGTTGTAATAATAATATTTTGAATAATAGCACATCTATTTTCCAAGTGTGATATTCTAAATAAATACACCCCCTATAATTTTCTGTTTCTTAGTGATAATATCACAGCTATTTTCCAAGTGTGCTATTCTAAATAAGTACCCCCCCCCATCAATTTCTATTGTTTCTTAATCCCATACTGATTTACATATTTACATTGTGTTCAGTAGTTATTTACTAAACTTAGCTTAGATGTGACACAAGGCTAGAGGTATGGGGCGCCCAGTTAGAATCGATACCACTAACAATGGTCTGCTAATCGAGCATATCACGCTAGGCGCCCTCACATCGTATATTTAGTAAGTGGATTTTGTTCAAACTAGTCCACTTCGTCGTCGGTCAACAAGACTGTAACTATCCGACTTCTCACGGCACCGGAATGTGACACGATGTCTGTTTAATGTGGGGGTGCACCGCAGGAAGTAAGACTCCCAAGTGGGGGTGCCAAAAATAGCTCAACTCCGTCGGCATTTTCCTTTGGGTCGCCGGGCAATAAACCCCGCTCCTTACCCTAATTTAGATGAGGTGGTAGGTGCTGCCTGGTTGGGGCGGGGGTTTCAGGCTCCCTGGTGCAGAGCTCGTTAATTTTTCAAATTACACCGGTTAGAAACCAGAGCTGAACTGAATGACTGAAAATCTTTAGTGTGAATCTGAAAGGTTCCCTTCCTCTAAAATAAGCAGCAGCAGCAGTCATAGATCTCCTCCTCTTCTTTCTCTCTTTTATTGTTTCCCCTCTTTCTTTCTTTCTCTAATGCATTTCTCTCGCGTAGTTCTTCCTTGAGCGAGAAGAAACGACAACGTATCCCCACTGCCGCCCATTAATAATTATGATACAATATTGTGTATAGAGTTTCTACTTAAAAACAAATCGTCCTAGAATTATCCGTGTGTGCCGCTAACGTATTTTACACACGAGTTGAATTTCAGCTCCGAATAGCTCCAAGACGTCTTTTTATTTATTTATATTTCGTTTTCTTTCTGACCAATTCTAATTGAAAGTTCACTACTACAACTATTTGTACTGCTAAGTAATGTTTGCAAGTACTTTCTTCATCTACTGCCCCGAACCAGTTGAAGTAGTTTCCCTTCATTTTTACTGCTGAGTTATATTTGGTAGTTATTTTTCACAAATACGAGCACCACAAAGGAAGTTTCCACTCAAAGAGACTAGTTGATTTTGGAATTCTTTTATTTATTTTTTTTTTTCATCTCTAATTTTGTTTTAACTGATTCAGGTTATTTGATCTTAATTCTTTTATTTGCATTATTTTTAGTTAAATTTTCTTACAATTTAAAAAAAATTATTTTCATTTTTTATTTTATTTGCATTAAAATAAAAATTATTTGCATTTTTAGTTAAATTTTCTTAAAAATTCCTAAAGGAGATGAAAGGTTCACATTAAAGAATTTTTTTTTTGTTGGCTCTTAAAACAATTTTTTTTTTTAATATTTTATTTAAATAACAAAAAACCCTTCCCCGGTTTTCATCTCTTCCTGTGTTTAAAGGTTTGTCAGTTTAATATTTAAAACTAAAAGCAATAAAAATAGTTACTTAGCTTAGTTGTGGCAAAAGGCCGGATATAAAAAGGAAGACAATGGTTTATTTTCATTTCACACATTACACAATATATATAAAAACAATGTCACACAAAAACAAACAAAAAACAACCTATTATTGGTTGTTGTATTAATGTGCAGAGGATGATATCACTAATTAGGACTGAGCCTAGGCCCTATTCTAGTAATGACCACCTCAGTTGATTTTTTTTTGTCATAGTTTGAAAGTTGATATAGCGTGTTTGTTATAAGTTCACTTATACGTATTATTAAGAATTTCCTTTTTGATAAATAATTTGAGTTGGATATTTGCCCCAGTGAGAATCGAACACATTAACAATGATTTGCTAATCCAGCTTGCTAACCGTTTACCCCATATGAGTTGCCCAAAGCAATGAGAATAAATTACCTGGGGCCAAAGCTGAGGTTCGTTTATATATTGAAAAAAAAAGAGAAAAAAATACTGATAAAATCACCGGAACTCATTTACATTCCATTCATAAAGTAAAGAAAGAAAGAAAATTTCCTCTCATGACAAGAATTTGTGGCCAAGCGAGGTTCCTAACCTGGGAGTCGCTGCCCACCCAGTACTACTAAATGTTTTGTCCATCAACTTGTTCATTAATCAGAATGGAGTTTGTGAAGGGAAACTCTTTCAAATACAAGGGGTTCTTAGTAATGAGAGAGTGCGAATCACCGTTTTAATTGAATATTATTATATCAAGTTCATTAAAGTATTGAATTAACATTAGTGGCACTGGTTCTGACTGCAACCTACTACCCTGCCCCGCAAATCGTTAGAAATACTCACCTCTCACAAAAATAGAGAAACCGCCTCGGACTTTCTAAATAAATAAAGTTGAATCAATTTGAATCAAAACTTTTTTTCATAAAAACTTCCTAACTTATAGATTTAAAAAAAATAATTGATGTATTTGTATTTACTGTTATTTATAAGAATGATTGGTTCTGATCACGTGACCTATTTTGGTGGTACCTATTATTGATTGATTGCTATCTGGTGGGGAGAAAGTTTTAAAAAATAAATTAAAAATGAATTGTTTAATGTCTATTTTATTTACTACGCTAAATGTATAAGTACATTTAGAGCTTGAGCATATATATCTCAAAATTTGAACTTATTTTTTGAATATATCTGAAAATTTGAACTTACTATCAATGGTCTGCTAATCTAATTTGTTAACCATTAGCTCGATCACCGTGGGGTTTCAAATCAGAATAAATAAAATGCTATAAAAAAACTTTAAAAGAAAAATTCTGAAAATTATTTTTGTGAAATGTATTTTAATTTATTTACTTAAATTGAATGGTTTAACGTTTTAAAATTATTCATTATACATTTTTTTTTTACAATAAATTTTGTGCTACTGTCAATTAAAATCAAAGATATTGTACAATAAATTGCCATTTAGTATTAAGTTAGACTTTCAACTTAGAAACTTCTTTTTCGGGTCTTTTGTAGCGGCAAACGAATTGATTGGTGGATCGAATTTAATTTTATAATTTGTATCTCGTTTTGTTGCAATAGACAATTCTTGAAAGTCAAACTTCTTGTGACATTAAGTTTCTTTATTTTTAATTTCTTTCATTGCCCGGATTTTTCTTGTTGCCGACCGTATTGCCTCGGTATTTTGGGCTCTACAGCAGTTATGGCTCCGACTGTTACTTTCCCTTCCGGCTACTGTAATATTAGTAGTACGTACTGTCTTAAAATATGGCGAGGGATGGTGTCCTCAGACAGTCTCACTTTCTGGGTGTGGTTTCCCTAATTAAGGGTAGTTTCCCAGTGTTGGTTGGTTGGTTGGGTTATTTTATGCCGAAGACGTTTTGTTTTATTAATTCTTGTTGAGTATTCAATTTTTTAAAACTTATCATAACAAGTACTGCCACTCCGGGGCAGAGTGGACCTTGGCGTAAGGGCGATGAAGGGGTACTCATACTCCCCAGGGCTCTAAAATTGGAACTCTACTACTAGATGCAGTTTAACGAAATAACCAGGTCATTAAGACCCTCAGTCATCGCCTTCTAGCACATATATGCTAAAAAGAGTTGAGAATTTACCATAAGGGCAACAGGATCGGTCAAGTCATATAGGCTTGATGTGACCAGCCGATTGAACGGAAGGGGCCTCTCCGACCGCCCATCTACTCTAAATAAGAGCTAAAGTGGTGTGTCCCAGTTTAGGTATCAGTTACTAAATCTATGTACAACTTTTTAAAGTGATAAAGAGTCAAATTATGAATTTGACGACCTTGCTCTTTAGATTTTGAGTATGTCTGTTGAAAGAGTTGTTTGTTTTGTATTGACTCTTCTTGGGTGTTACAGATTTGAAGATTAAGTATCCTCATTTCTGTTTTTGTAAAAACGTTAAAATTCAATGGATGTTTCTTCTGTGTGCTGTACAGTACCAAAAACCTGATATACAGGGTGGCCCGAAAGTCACGTCAACCCCTATATTTTATTTTTAGAGGTAAAATAATTAAATAATACAAGCTGAAATTCTAAAAGAAATTATTTAATTTTAAGATTTTTTAAGAGGTAAAATAATCACTTATCAACTATATTGTCCTATGGTGGTGGTCAGCACGCTAGTCTCGCAGATCCATTACTACTGAATAGTGAGTTCGATCCTAGCTGGATGTGCCATAAAAAATCTCCACTTAAAAAAATGACCTTGTGTTAATTCGGCCTGGTTAGGAAATAAATATTTTTTAAACAAAAATAATGAAAGTTAAATTAATATGTATTGGAGACAATACTTACGGACCACCTTGTATTTTGTATGTACTGTCATATAAGCCCAAAGTTTCGAACTAGTGAAGATTACATAAAAGTGTCTGTTTTCTGCTAAAAGTATTAAAAGAAATAATAATCATATTTGATGACATAAGATCCCTCCATTTATAGTAGGAAGTTCGGCTAGGATGTCTGTATAAACATCATTAGCCTAATAAATACTTCAACTTCCTGGCATAAAAGACCGAACCTTATGGTTTTATATACTGTCAAATATGGTAGATGTTCAAAATTGACCTAGTTAATAAATAAAACACAAAAACAGAAATCTCTTTCAAATCCTAAAAGAAGACCTGATCGAGTAACAAAAAGCTTAAGGTCTTTCATCGTATGACGCCTACCGAGGCTACCCACCTCACCCAGCATTTTGCCAGTTGACATTTTTTCTTCTCCCCTACTTCCTGTAATTTTTTTATTCGTGACAATTGACCGTAAAGATTCAAGGTTGAGTTACTCTATTAATTTGAACCCTAAGATGTGGATCAGGTGTTTTGGGCTAGTGATTTACTTAGCCATTTTGAACCCCCCCCCGCCTCTCTCTCTCTCTCTCTCTCTCTCTCTCTATCTCTCTCTCTCTCTCTCTCTCTCTCTCTCTCTCTCTCTCTCTCTCTTAATGGACATAATGATCGGGGAGGGGGAGGGAGATCTTTTTTTAGGGACTTTGAAGACCCAGTGTCTAAAAGAAAGGAATCCAAAGACTCTATTTAATTTTCTTTTTTAAAGAAATCTTATTAGGCATGTACAAAAAGCACGCACTTCTTATCAGTAATGCAAACGACGCGTGCTTTTCTTTGAAAGTATGGATTAAAAAAAAATTATATTAATAAATTCTCTTTTATATTGGTTATCTTGCAAGACTTCGTAGGAAAAAAAATCGTCCAATAAAAAAAGAAAAAAAAAAAAAAAAAAAAAAAGCGAAGTATTATTTAGATAAAATACCTTTATCTAATCAGACAATTTTTTTTTTTATTCAGTATTTTTGCATTGATTAACAGTCACGTGCAGTGAGTTGGAAGAATTTAATCTACGGATGTTAATTTTAAACCTTTTTTTCTCTCTCTCTCTCTCTCTCTTTTATTAACCATGTCCTTAGAAGATTGAGTTAGCACTGATGATCTATGACTTTTTATTATCTTAATCAACTTAAGACTTCTCAAGAAATAGTAAGAGGATCCCAAAGCTGCTTCTCTGATAGCCCATTGCTTCTCAACCTTTTTGATGGGGGGTGGGGCATAAATATAATTAACAGCCAGAGGATGAGGGGGTAACTTCCCCTTCTCCCAAGCAGCACCTGTCTCCTCAGGAATAAGGGCTTGGTTTATTGCCTGGTGCCTGAGGAAATCCTGAAGGAGAAAGCCAACTGAATCTAAGCAATTTCTAAAACACTTCTGCAGTGCTGAGGGGGGTGGAGGGCTTACTTCCAACAGAGCACCTCACATTAAACTGAACTTGTGTTGCATTCTGGCCTTGTAAGGGGGGAGTCAGATAAAAAGTACCTCTATGTTGACCTGATAGATGGTAAACATACTGTGGGACAACTGAAGTATTCTTCAAGGATAACCTAAAGATGACCTTCAGATATCACTAGTATCTAGGTAAGATTTGGAAGTAGAAGATAGGTTCTCTTGGTATAGCCTTTTACAGCCTACTGGTCTCAAGAAAGGGATAGCATGATGATTCTTTACTGATGTCATTAAGTTTATTTAATAAACATCATGAAACTGTATAAGGAAAAACAAATAACATTTAATAAGCGGATAACAGTGAATACTTTTAAAAAGAAATAAAAAATCCTCAAAGAAATGTAAAAGCTCTTACCGTTGTTACCTATCTGACCAGTGGCGTAAAAACTAACTCTGACTTCCCCTTATCCTTTTCTGGTTAGGGTTCATAGACTGCAGAAACCAGTGGTTAAACTCATTAAACTACTCTAAATTGAATACTGTGGTTGTAGTTAAAATAACTATATAAAAATAAGACATAATTAACTGGTCAGTTTAGCGGCAGTTACTTATCCCCTTTGCAGGGGAAACTGTCAACATATTTTTAAGCCCTGAGGACAGTGTGTTTTTCAAATATTAGGAAAAGTAAATAATTAGTTTGAATATAGATTAAAGATTTATGGATAAAAGCAAACATGGTTTAGTTTTTTTTTGTGTGTGTGTGTCTTATCTCTATGCAGGGGTTACAGTTAGCATATTCTAAACCTCACCAACAGGGCTATGTTAATGGGGCAATTTTGATCATTTGTTTGTGTCCAAACAAATGATTATTATCAAACATGAATAGTTACTCAAAGCCATGGTTATTAGTATTAGATAGGAATACTTGAAACTATAAACACTTTCCTAACCATTAGACATAAAATAACCTTGACAGGGTGGCCTATTCTATCATACAACAAGGGAGTCTATCCCCTTTTCAATAGTGCTAAACCAAAGAGGTTGTTTTTGCATCTGATGTGGAGTGCCACACCTACCATCAGACACCCAATTTACTGCACATGCAAAAAAAATTCTTAAACAACTACACAAAAAATGTAGAAATAAGCATACAATGTACACACTACCCTAACCTCAAGATATGAAATAAACCAGACAGATTGACATGCCGTTAAAATCTATCAGTGACTTAATTTTGAATAATTGTTTTTAAGTGTTTTTTTGCAGACACCAAACTTTTTACATTATGGTTTTATTTAAACGTCAGATTCCTTAATGTATTTTGTAAAATAAACATTAAATAAAAACGGTTCTTCCACATTCTTACCGATTGTCTTTTAATCTGATTGCTATTATTAGTTGTCTGCTCAAAGTTCCTTAAGTCTGGAATATTTCCAGAGAAATTCTTAGAAGATAGTTTTACTTTTAGTTTTGTTTATTTTCTGTTTTTTTGTTGTGTTTTTGTTTTTCTTATAAACTGTGTAGACTTTAAAGAAATATTAGTAGAGTAGATTATTTTGGTTAGTCAAAAAAAAAAAAAATGAACACTGTACTGTTTTTGCAAGAGTACATACACACACACACACACACACACACATATATAAACGTGAGAATTTTAGTAATATGAGGAATTTTAAAAAAGTATAGTGCAGATAGGCATGAATCAACTGCAGTTTATGTGAAAGCTGTAATAACAAAGTAATAGGAAGTATGTGATACTTCTTGTAACAGCCAGAACGGCCTTAATATTAACCACATAACAAAAATCACTAACACTAATACATTTGTTTATATATATATATATATATATATATATATATATATATATATATATAATGTGTAAAATTTCTCTGAATTTTTTAGATGAGCCTTGATAATTAGTATTGTTTGTATTATTCGGACTATCGTCCTCATCTTCATTGTTATCTGTACAACATTTCGACCGATGTGCCCTACGGATTGAACCTGCTGTCTAGGGATAACACCTGTACCCCAGCTATAGTTAGTGGAATGAGAACAGGATACCCCCATGGACTGAATAAAGGGTTAGGTTCAAAGTTCTGTGATGGCTCCTTATTAGGACAAGAAAGTTCCCAAGTCCAGAAGGTTTACCTGAAGAAGACTGTAGGGCTCATCGGCCGAAACGTTGTACAAATAACAATGAAGATGAGGACAATAGTCCAAATAATACTAAACTGACTTTATGGAAATATTAATAGAGTAGATTATTTTGGTTAGTCAAGAGAAAAAAACTTGCTGTTTTGAAAATTGGATTAAAAATTGCTTTATTCTTTAAGTTAGAACATTTTTAATGTTAGTTTGCTAGCAAAACTCTCACTATGATGTGCTATTTTTGCTAACATCCATACAAAAATTGGATTACTGATATAGATACATTTTTTTTTTTTTTTTTTTTTGGTTTTTTGGCCAATTTTTTTGTTGCTTTTGCTCAACTACCATTAGACTGAGATTAAAAATGAACATATGAAATGTTGGCCAAGTCTGGAGCTACCTCTTTTTGCTTTCCCACAGTTAAATTTAACAAGCTAAAAAATGTATCTGTTGGTGGGTGGGGATAAAAAGAAATTAGGTGAAACTCATATTTAAAAGGTTTTTTTGTTTTTTTTTTACAACTCAATTCAGGAACAGGATGAACTAAAATGTATATAAATTTAATAAGAACAAAAAAAAACAAAACAGCAGTAGCAGCAGTTCTCAACTTTCTTTACAGAAGATTATTTATGGATAGTGAAATGTTATCATGTGACGGTATTTTCATAATTTGTATTAAAGTCAAACAGGAAAACTTACTCTCTGGCAATTTTCGTTTGTTTTTAAAGTTTTGTGTGATGTCAAAATTTTAAAAGACAGATTTGCTAAAGGAAATGAATTTTCTATTGAAGTCAGACCTTGCCGACAAGTTGAAGTGACAATTTTTCCAGGCCGTAGTAGTGTCAGTGCTGTGGTATGGCTGCACCACTTGGACCTTGACGAGGCAACTGTAAAATAGACTGGATGGGAGCTGCACAAGGATACTGTGTACAATCTTGAACAAATTGTGGAAGCAAAATCCCACAAGAAAGCAGCTATATGGCCACCTGTCAGACAAACCATCTGAGTAAGACGAAGAAGACATGCCAGATACTGCTGAAGAAGTAAGGATGAATTCATGAGCGACGTCTTCTGTGAAAACCAGCACATGCTAGTGTGGGTCGTCTAGCAAAGACCAGCTCTGTACGGATACTGCATGTTGTGCGGAGGACCTTCCCAGGGTCAATGAATGATAGGGATGGTTGGCAGAGATTGTCATGGATATCCGCTCTGCTGGTGTGACATGATGAGGTAACCTTCATGATTGTACTTGCAATATGAAACTAAAATAATAAGAAAAAAAACTTGCTGTTTTGAAAATTGGATTAAAAATTGCTTTATTCTCCAAGTTTGAACATTTTAATGCTAGTGTGCTAGCTAAAACTCTCACTATAATGTGCTATTTTTGCTTTATAGTAACATTCATACAAATTACTGATATAATTTTTTATAGTTTTTGGGTTAGGGTTTCTTTAGAAGTGAAAAAAAAGCCCAAACAAACTAAAAATGATAATTAAAAAATAATTGGCAGTGCTTCATCTAAAAAAACTAAAGTAATAACATTAGAATAGTTTTTGTTTTACACCCTCAAAAATGAAGATTTTTGAAGGTATTGTTAAACTCTTTTTTTGCTGACTAAAGATATTTGATTATAATTAACAAAAGTATCTTCTCGTTGGGTAGAATTTTGAGAAAGTTGACCAAAAAAGATTTTGGTTTTTGTGCCTCATCTTCAGATGCATTTTAATGTTGTACCCCCCCCCTTTTTGGGGGGTGGGGGTGGGGCTGGGAAAGTCTTACCATTATGCAAGGGTTATAGTCTACATATTCTAAACCCTGCCAACAGGGTGTAGTACAGGAAATAGAGGTGCATATAAAATAATAAATTATTTTTGCACACATCTGTATAATTGTATTTATTTTGTTAATAATTCTTTGGTATGTCCATTTCCTGTTCTGTGTTTTCTCTTCATCCTGTTCGGTTGCTTTTTGCACAAGAAAAGAAATTTACTATTTTGGAACTGGCTTTTTCACCAATGACAAAATCGCATTCATTAACAATAAATAAAAAGAAAACTTCAAAAGTAGATTCTTAGGGTATCATATTTTAACTTATATCTTATTATAATGGAGATTGTGGGTTTGTCTGTCTGTAACCGAAACTATATTACTATACAAGTCACAATTCCTTTAGTTATTTACATCATATTCTCCATGATTTTATTTTTATTTAAACCTCAATTATTAATAAAATTGTTTTACATTACTTACACTGTTGACCATATCTACATACTAATAACATGCAATTGTATTTATATATACAACAAAATAGCGGTTTACAGTGTGAATGGGAAGGCTAATTTGCATATTTATATTAAAAATTTGATTTTAATAAATATATACTTAGTATTATTGATTTCTAATTGTTTGGTTTTATCTTATTGAATATGAGCAAAAATCTCTTCAATAAATCTTAAAAGAAATCCCTTAACAAGAAGAAATAACTGTAATATTATTCTTTACTTCCTATTTTAACTAAACAGTTTAATTAGGAAAATTTACCAATGAAAGACGGGAGTAACGGAAAAATGATGGAAGAGTTAGTTTCAAAGTTGTTCTATTTTTCAATCATACCCCCTCTGTTCAAAATTTTTATCTACATTCTTATTCAGTTTCATTAGCCTTTCTAATTTAATATGATATTTTATTATAAAATTTAACTAAAATACTTGCACCCGGAGGGTGCATATATTTGCTAGTTACATTAATGTATTCTTTTGTTTTTGTTTTCTTTTGAATTTCTAGTAATAGAAATCAAGGCCAAACTATTTTTCTGTTTTGTGGGTGTAATGTAAGTAATAAACTGAATAGAGTAGGTTATATTTTTAATAGGATTACATTTCCTTCCAGTTTTTATTAATCTGAATCACACAGGTTCTATATCCTCATGTAGTATGTCTCTGGCAGAAATAGCCTGCCAGAGCCCATCCCTCTCCAGGTCTACTCCTAGACTGGTTGCCTTACTAAGGTAAAAGAACCCAGTCTGCCCTACTATTTACCCATAGCTGGAGGGAGAATAGTTAGATTCATACCTTTTCCAAGGGTATTAGCTTCATTTATAGACAAATTGACAAATTTTAATTATTTATCTTGATTTTTCAATATTTAACGGTTTTCCTTTTAGCATGTATACACCATTTTGGCAGAGCTTAAAATAGGGGTCATATCCCACTCCCAAAAAACCCAAACCCATAGGTATCCTGGGTACAACACTAAACTGAATCTGGAGCACTTACTCCCAGATCCACTCTTAACTAGTGGTAGTACGTGTTAGGGTCACATCTATGGGTCAAATCTGTCTAAAAATCATTCATATCATTATTTTGCCTAGAGGTTAGTGACTCATGTTAATTGTATATTTATATTCACATTTTATGTAGCTGTCTTTTAAGAGTTTTTTTTACAGTTGTATATGTATTGCTATCTTATAGAAATCATTTGCATACAGTTGTATGGTTTCAAGTATTCCTATCTAATCCTAATAACTATATGAATTCAAGTAATTATCTTTTTAATAATTTGTTTGTACAGTTGTATGGTTTCAAGTTTTACTAACATCAATAATAATTCAATTTAATAATAAGCATTTTATTTTGCACTAAGTTATATGGTTTCATGTATTCTTATCCAATACCATTAATTTTCAAACAGATCTATTCAACCCCTAGATTAGATCCAAACAGGTACTACCAATCAGGTTCAGAATGGACTGGGAGTAATGGCAATGAAGGGGTACTCCACATTCTCCAGAGATGGAACCTTATCACATTGAGTTTAGTGTCATACTCAGCACAGTCTTCATGAAGGGAAATAACTCTAGAAATTGGCTCTAGAAAAAAAAGAAAATTGAATCAACATCTTTTGAAGTAATCAATGCAACTATTAAAAGATCCATGCCAGTGTATCAACTTGTCTCCTACAGAAATGTAAACAGAAGAAGGAGAAAGAAAAATCTTGACTAAAGGTTATTGGGCATCTGGAAGTGAAATGAAAATCTGTTCCAATAATTTAAACAAAAATAGTCTGCTTTAGCACAGCTTGAACAAGAAGACTAGAAGGATAATCCTAGTAATTGTTGATATAACACGTAACATTACGGGTAGGATTTATTAAGCTAGTACATAAAAACATATATATATATACCCACATACACAAGCTGTGTCAAAAAAGTATTGAGAATTTTTGTACTTTTTGGCACACCTTGTATTCAGAAAAAAATTAACATTCCATTCATTGTTCATTTCTATCTTGGTAAATACAGCTTCAATCTCAATACTTTTACACACACACACACACACACACACACACACACACACATATATATATCAACCCCTCCACATGAGAAGTATGTAATACTAGGTCAATTTGTTAAGTGTAGTTTATCAGGTTTGAATTAAGTTTTACTTCTCTTAGACAGGTTGCCATAGGGCTGGTATAGCTCACTTGGTAGAGTATCTGCCCAGAAACCACAAGGTTCCTGGTTCAATACTGCCTATCGCCAACTCAGCATATGAATAGCACAGGGATCTGTGTGGTAAAGTAAGGAGCTGAGAGTAGGTGTGGTACACATCAAATGCAAAACCAATCTTCATTAGTGAAAAGGGGATAGACTCCCTCGTCTGGCTGATAACAACTTTAGGCCTCACTGTGACAACTTTACTTTATGCCATAGTCATAGTTGGAGGGAGAGTAGTTGGATGAATACCCTTCCCATGGGTATTAAAGCTATATGAAATACAAACAGAATCATCCAGGATTTGAACTTGGTTGATGAGTCCTGTCAGCTGGGGCTTCAGAATATACAGACTGCACATCTGCAGAGGGATAAGACCCCCCATGAGGTCACCTGTTGGCTGTGGGTGGCAATATGTGATGCTTAAGGATGGAACCAAGGTGGCTGTGAGCAGTCCATGACATGCAACACTCCACTTTGGTCCTTACTTAGGCTAGACAGGTGATCGGAGAGGCTCCCTCCAAGCAATTGGTTGGTCACGTCAAGCCCTATTGCCCTTTTTATCATATGGGTGCTAGAAGGCGGTGGCTGAGGGCCTCATGTCCTGGGAATGACGTTAAACTCTATCTGATGGTGAGGTTCCAGTTCTAGAGATTTGTGGAATGTAGAGCACCCCTTCATCACCATTGCTCCCAGGTCCATTCTGACCTGGAGTGGTAGTACTTGTTAGGGTTTCATCTAAGGTTTAAATAGAAAAATGTGTTTGTTAAAAAAAGTATCCATTAAGAATGAATTCATTTCAAAACTTTTGTCGGCATTAAATGACCCACTGAGGTTGATATGCCGTAAAACAAACCAAACCAAAATATACAACTACTTCAGCCACAATGTAAGGAAATACTTATGTTAGCTGCAAAGACCAATATCCTTATAAGAATAGTTTTTTTTTATTGGTTTTTAGATTTTTAAAGCCACTGTACCAGCAAATATTAAGAAAAGGGGTTTCATGTTCCCTCGAGTGATTCTAATAACAAATGGATAGTAAAACCGAAGATATCAACAAATCCAATTTAGATTTGACCAAACTATTTCTATTTTATTTATTCCATTATTCTGTGCCTTCACTGATAAAAACCTTTCAATCATAAAGTTCCTTGTGGTAATGGTGGGCTGTGAGGATAAGTGATTTGTCATATACCCATTCATTTTCTTTTCTCTTTTATAAGCTATCAGTGTCAAAACAATGACAGAGTTTAAACATTAAGATTACCTTTGGGTGCAGGGCACATAAAATAAAATAAAAAATAACATCAAATCACAACCATGATATTGTCTTATTCCACTAGTTTTATTTGATAACTTTTCTTGAGCTTCAAAATGATTAATGTACACTGTACATTATCAGTGTAGAATTTGATCCTCACAGGGTGCCCCCCAACATGTAACTTTATATCAAGAAAAGCTGAGTTTATGAATTATATATAAACCAAGTTCACTTGGTTTGAAAATAACATTGGTGAGATTGTCACTAACCGAATGCCATTGACTTCTTGTCCATGCTATAAATACTTAGATATCTATGATATTGAACACTATTTACTTATAAATATAGCATTGTATATCATTAATATATATATGGGCTGGTTTAGATCAGTCGGTAGAGTGTTCAGCTAGAAATCACAAGGTTCCTGGTTCGATACTGGCCCTCGCCAACTCAGCATATGAGTAGCACAGGGATCTATGTGGTAAAGTGAGGAGCTGATGGTAGGTGTGGGGCTCCACCTCAGGCTAAAATAATCCCCTTGGTCTAGCGCTAGTGAAAAACACTTACTTAATATATATATATATATATATATATATATATATATACACTAATAAAAAAATGAATTAGTTTTTTGTATATATATTTAATTACATGGATGATTCTGTGACATTTGGTTTCATGTACATCTTTACAGTGCAATCTTCAGGCAAGAAAAGAAAGATTTTGAAAAATAGAAAAGATATAGACAAAATAATTTTACATTGGTGTTTTGAAATTGCATATCAGCATGTGAAGACCTTTTGGGTTTTTTCATATGTAAATATGTTGATGCGTAGGCATGGATATGACTATCTGTGTGCTAACACAAGTGGCGCTGCACCCCCCTACACACATATATATGCACAAATGTTTTGTGTAAGGTTATGTATACGTATTGATGAATAAGACTTAAACATTTTAGATTAAAAAGGAACCTCTTTAGCAAAAAGGACATTCCACAACTGTCTGTTCAAATTGAAAATAAAGTTACATGTTTAAATTAGAAGAATAATTTGGCTTCCAACCCCAAATTTCAAAATTCTGTCTCTTCATTCCTTTGTACAAGGTTGGACTAAAAGGTTTTATAGGATGACTTTATAGGATGTTGTTGACAACTTTTTTGACCAAAAAGATCCACTGCAACACTGAAGCAAGGGGCACTGTTGAAAAATCAATCTCATTTGGTCACATTCCCTGAGATTAACTTGGTCAGCCTATGAACTTTTTAGCTGACCCTTCTATAGAATAAATCTGAATCTATTAGATAAAACTAACTTTGTTACATGTCTGAATTTGAATAATTATGATATTTTGGACTGTTGTCCTAGTCTTTATTGTTTATAAACAGAATGTTCAGCCCACTATAACCTCAGGCTCTGTTTTAGGTGTGTTTTTTTTTATTTATTATTTAAAAAATATTTAAAACAGAACCAGAAGTTACATTGATCTGAATGTTTGTACACAATAAAGATGAGGAAAACCGTCCAAAATATCATAATTATTTATATCAAGCCTCATCTTATAAATACAAATAAAAAAAGTAACCTCAGGCTCTGTTTTAGGTGGGTTTTTTTATTTTATCATTTTAAAACACACATAAAACAAAGCCTGGGGTTACAGTGGCTTGAACATTGTGTTTATACAAAATAAAGACGAGGACAATAGTCCAAAATATCATAATTATTCATATCAAGCCTCATATCATAAATACAAATAAAAAATTCTAAAAAAAAGTACTGCCACACCCAAGGAAGAAGTGTGTGGACCCACAAGGGGGACAGTTGAAAAATCAACCTCATTTGGTCACAATCCATGAGAGTATCTTGGTCAGCCTGTGAACTTTTCAGCTGACTCTTCTATAAAATAAATCTTTATCTGTTGTATGAAACATATCTAAATTTTCATCCCTTTCAATAACTTTGAAAACTAACACATGAATGATTGTACAATTATAAATGTGTCTTGACTAAATAATCTCACATTTTGTACGTACACACAGTCACATGAACGCGGTTGGTTAATTTATTTCAACTTGGATGAATTTCAATTCGTGTTTATGCACTTGACACCATGACTGACAATCTTGTCTTACTGATAAGCCACTTCCAGGATTATAAATAGGCAACATAAGCTAAAAAGCTGGGAAAATTCTTAGCAATATCCGTAGCCTTAACATTAATCTAAAGTGCTTTTCTTGTAACTTTATCCAGACTAAAACTTCCCAGATCACTGATCTGTAGTGATTAGCCAAGTATCATTAACTTGATAGAAATTAAAGACAAAAAAGACAGATATTATTCTTTACTTTTTATTATTATTCTTTATTTTATTATTTTTTATTTTATTTTTATTTTATCAATTTTTTCATTTTTTCTTATTTTTATTTTTTGACATTTTTTTTTTCTTGAATATCAACTTAAATGACACACTATAAAATGCCATTTCTGATTTATTTTATTTTATTTTATTTTTAAAAAGTTTCTTTTTTCCAAAATGCCAATGGTTATTTTACTCTTGACATGTGCCCCATTTTAAGGACATTTTCTTTACTTTTATCTGAATAACTAATAACTTAGTCATTTTTACCTTGTCAAAGTTGTCTATCCATTAAGCTTCTTTTTCCTGTCATATATTTGAATGTATCTACATATCTAGATTTATCACTAAACTTTGATAAGCACTTTGGAAACTAACACATGAATGACGTATCACAAGGATAGAACAAGCCAAGTATATATATATATATATATATATATATATATATATATAATATCTTGCTTGCCATCTTAAAAGGTACACCATAAGACTGGCACAGGAGCCTCTGATCTGGTGGGTGAGCCAAGATGAATTGTCACTTAGTTGTCATGTATTTATCCAACCCTTCTGCATGAGCAGGATGCGACAAGGTCATTTTAAGTGGTGTTTAACAGGTTTTAATTCAGTTTTCCTTCTCCTTGACTGGTTGCTCTACCAAGGTTAAGGTCCCAGTTTGCCCTACTATTTACCCATAGCTGGAGGGTGACTAGTTGGATTCATACCTTGAAGAATGTAAACAGCTTCATCCAGGATTTAAAATTGGTTTGCTGTTTCCACTTCCTACGACAAGAACCAAAATCAAAATTAATTGCAAAATCCAGCAAAAGGCATCCATGAAAAAGCCCCAACCCTTTTTATCATGTATGTGCTAGAAGGCGGTGGATGAGGGTCTTCATGTTCTGGGAATTACATTAAACTAACTGATGGTGAGGTTCCAGTTCTGGAGGTTTGGGGAATGTGGAGCACTCCTTCATCACCATTGCTCCTTGGTCCACTCTAACGTGGAGTGGTAGTACCTGTTTGGGTCCCATCTATGGGTTAAATAGAAAAATTTCTTTATAAAAAAATTGAGTATCCATTAAGAATGAATTTATTTCCAAACTTTGTCGGCATTAAAACCCACTGAGGTTGATATGCCGTAAACCAAACCAAAACTGGAACCTTGCTAGGCAGATGCTCTACCAACTGAGTTAAACTGAAAAGAAATGTGTATCTTCAATGAGTTGTATTTTTCCAAAAATCTATTCATATCAAAGAACTGTAAAACTCTTTGGGGTGTTCAATCATTTTGATGTTGTCTAACAGTTGTTTAGAGTATTATTATAATGATTGTCTGCTTTGCATGGTAAGCGGTTTCTTTTGGAAACTGAATCCGCTGTCTGCTGTGCCAGTGTCTCTCAGTGTTGTGAGGCTAGACCATTTCATTAAGGCAACTGGCAACCAATGCTTTTGTGAAATGGTAATACTGAATTCAATGTTAGAGAAACAAGTTATTGCGCCTCCCACATATCAACTAACTCACATATCAAATTAGTTGTGATGCATACTCAGATGGTTTTTCTGCACTGCTACTTACATACATTCCTATCAATCATCTAATTATTTGCTTATATATGCTCAGCTAGAAACATAATGTCTACAGAGACATAGACTAGAGATTACAAGTTTTATGTATAAAGCTAGTTGGTAATCCTCCTCTCCCCATACACACATATATCATTGGATACTCTCTCACACACACACACACACACACACACACACACACACATCACACACACACACACACACACACACACACACACAAACTTGTATGTGTGTATATATATATATATATATATATATATATATATAAAACCCATTGGACAATCATAGACACACTTTCACATGAACTTATGTATATATGGGAATAAATCTGGATATGCATTTGTAAGTATATTGAGGATAAACATTCCCACTAGTAACTGATCTGGTCTATTGGAGATATATATGTGTGTGTGTTTTGGCAGCATTTTCTCTTTTAAACATGTTTGGTTGAACTCTAGTGACAATTTCTGTCGTAAGAGTTTCTGTTCAATCCTTTCAAGGTGTTTGGCTATCTTGTTACTACCTTCCACTACCAATTCCTACGCTACTGCTCATTTTCTTTAAAAACAAGACACCATGAAACATACCATCAGTTTCCAACCTGAAGATGGCAGATTGACATGCCGAATGTGCTTGTAGAGACACCTTTGGTGGATTGCTACACCAGTTCCACCCTGATACCAAAAAGATGGCCAGACACCTTGAAAGGATTGAACAGAAACTCGTACGACAGGAATTGTCACTAGAGTTCAACCAATATATATATATATATATATATATATATATATATGCACTAGGGCCGGGTTAGCTCAGTCGGTAGAGCGTTCGGCTAGAAACCCCAAGGTTCCTAGTTCGATATCAGCCCTCACCAACTCAGTGTATCAGTAGCACAGCTATCTGTGCAGTAAAGTATGGAGCTGATGGTAGGTGTGGCGCTCCACCTCAGAGGCAAAAACAATCTCCTTGGTCTAGCGCTAGTGAAAAGGGGATAGACTCGCTAATTGGCTGATACCGGCTTTAGACCACCCCAACGACTTTACTTTTATATATATACTACTACTACTTTTCTTATAAGTACATGTGGCTCAATGATTATTATCAAGGAAAATGAAATTGCCAAGCTGAGATCTAATTTGGGATAAAACTGTTTCACTTTGCACTAATGTGAGAAAGGCTTGAAAAATGCATAAATGTTTCTCTTCTCCTTATTTGGGTAAATAGTATGGTAGACTGGCCTCTCATGCCTTTATAGATTCACTGCTTATGGGAAAGAATGACTGAATTCAAACTCTCTGCAAGTATGGCTGGGTAAGGTATATTACTATCTATCCCATCAGCCTTTTCCTCAGTTTACAGTAGAACTTCTACTGTAGACTGAGAAAAAGGCTGATGGGATAGATTTTGGTAGACACTGATATACATAACTGGTCTATTCTCCCTCCAGGTATGGGTAAAATAGCAGGGCAGACTGGGCTCTTTAACCAGGGCTAGGTAACAAATTTAGGAGAAGGAAAACTCTGAATTCAAACCTGTTAAATTCCACTTAAGAAATTGTCCGCATCCTGCCTGTGCAGAGGGGTTGGTATGAGATATATATATATATATATATATATATATATATAAATTCTCAGGTGTTTCTCTGAAATAATTGACAGGTGTTTCCTTTTTATGTCAAATCTTTTGGACATAGATTAAACACATTTACAAAAAAATGTCCCAAACTTTTGATTTTCAGTCAAAATTCTTGTGTTATTCTTCAGCTAATTTTCTATGTCCTAATTGTCACGCCATTTTTGTTCTTGTTTGAGATTTCACACAAATCCAAGTTGTCGTGTTAATTAGATTCCTAATGAAGAACCTGTCATAACAAAAATGATATTGAGCATGCGATCGAACCATCACACACCTGTTTGAACTTCATTGGCTGATCCTAAAAAAAGTGTCCTTGTACAAATTTTAGTTTTGTCAACCAAATCTCAAGAATCTTATTTGAAGGATTCCTACAAAAAATGAATAATTTTCTTTTTGGATTATTGGCTCTTGGATTAATGCCAATTATAATGAATGGTAAATTCCTGCTATCCTTTGAGTATGTTCCAAAAATGTATTGCACATGATTGTGACATTTTCTGAGGAGCTTGTAGGTATAGATGTATACTTATTAGGATGGTAAACTTAGAGACTGCATTAGACATTACATAAACTCATTGTATATACACACACACACACACACACACACATATATAAGGTGTCATAAAAGTATCGAGATTGAAGCTGTATTTACCAAGATAGAAATGAAGAATGAATGTAATGTTAATTTTTTTCAGAATACAAGGTGTCAAAAAGTACAGATTTTAAAGCTGTGTTTACCAAGATAAAAATGAAGAATGAATGGAATGTTAATTTTTCAGAATACAAAAGTGTCAAAAAGTACCAAAAATCTCTATACTTTTTTTACATGTATATATATATATATATATATATATATATACACACACACACACTAGGGTAAGCTAATAGTTTAGCAATATTTTGGTAACTTAAGGTATAATCGACTGCCCCAGGTACTTTTTCCAAAGTTTGGAAAGTTACAAACCATATTGGACTGTGAGATGCTGAGCTCACCTGATACTCTCTGAGTACTACATGCCAGATTTGCGTCTATGGCTTGGAGTAAGGCCTCGGAATCCATGGTTTTAGGCCCACCTGATCTTACACGATAATTCAAGTTCTTGTCACCCAAATGAAATTTCTTTAACCATTTGGTTATTATACTGTGATCACCTTCACCTTTTATACAATAAATATTTTTGGTTGCTTCTGCGGCATTTGTAGCCCAAGTCTTACTAATAAAGCATTGACTATTTTGAATATTCATCTGTGTGGCTTTCAAATCTTACACAGTGAAAAATTGAACAATGTGTTAGTGCACTAACAACCACAATGCTACCAATCATAGTGGGTACCTACCACCGCTTGAACTGCTTCATGATATGTGCAGCAAACTAGTACGGACCAAAATATTGCAAAACTTTTGACTTGCTGTTTTAATATATAAGAAAAATTCTCTCTCGGTTCATGCAGACTGAAGTTGCTTCTCCAAAAATTGTAAAGTTTTGAATCATCTAAATTCTACATTTGTAAATCAGTCTTTCTCTAATGAAAACTTGCAGTGTTGAAAAAAAATCTTTTTAAAGTTTTATTTATTCAAATAAATAATGTTAAAAAATAACAGCTGTTCAGAGGATAAGACATTCATTTGTATTTCACTGAAATACTTTTTCTTTTTTTTTTTTTTTTTTTTTTTTTTTTTTCTTTTTCTTTTTTTTTTTTTTTTTTCTTTTTTTTTTTTTTTTTCTTTTTCTTTTTGTCTGTTTAACTTTGGCTTGGATCAAAATGTAGCAACTTGTTTTCTCAGGAGAAATATAATTTTTTGTTTATCTTTTATTTTATTTAATCTTTTTTTTTTTTTTTCTTCTTCTTACTTGCACTTTTATTTATGTTTTAAAACTTTTCTGAAAAAGTTTAAATTTGACAGTAGCACATCTTAAGATAACCAGATTCAATTTGCATAACATTTTCCCCGGTCAACATTCCACATAAATCATTCCTTTGCTTCTATTTTATCTATTTATAAAACTGTCTAAGTTTTACATAAGACTGTGTTATGGGTATGATGTTAAACTGCATCTGATGGTGAGGTACCAATTTGGAGCTCTGGGGTGTGTGGAGTGCCCCTTCATTGCTATTACTCTTAGATCCAATCTGACCCAGAGTAGTAGTACTTGTTAGGGTCCTATCTATGGGTTAGATCTGTAAAAAAAAAATTGAATACTCAACATGAGTGATTAAAACAAAAATGTCTTCAGCATAAAATAATCCAAGAGTTGACATACAGTAAAATCCAACCAACCAATCTGCATAAAACTATTTTGCCAAAACAACCACATCTCCCTGCCTCAAATTAATTTATCAGCCTGCTATATAATGTAAAAAATGTAGCATATTTTCCTTCTTTTTTTTTTGTAGAGACCCACTTGGGACCTCAATAAGTTTTATACCAAATACTTTTAGGTGCCTAAACTTTAAAGTTTGTTAATTCAAAAACTTTAGTGATTAACACTTTAAAATCATTCAACCTTAATTGAGAAACAGAAAACAAGGAAAATATTTTGTAGTATTTGACTGACTTAAAGGAATTTTTAATTTACTATTTTGTACAAAGTTAGTAGTAATGTTTCATATAACATTTTTAAACCATGTCTCTATATATAATGGAAATTCAGTCTGTTTTTCTGTAACCAAAACTACATCACTGCTTACATCACAGTAATTTCAGGAATTAAGTTACTTTATCAATATCATTATTACATAAGTTAATGAAAAACTGTATTATTTCTGAAAGTAGTATGCCAAAAAAAGATGATCCAGGGTGTTTTTTGTTTTTTAAAAACAGATTTTAATAAATACATGCTTGGTATAAATTGAAAATTATTTACAAACAAGAAACTGTTATATAAACTTGTTCACATAATTTCTTTGTATTAATAATAAAAATACAGATTTTGTGAATATATGTTTATCCTAAGCTGCACTCTGTAGCTAATAATGTATATATTATATATATATATATATATATATATATATATACCTAAGATTTTACTTTTATTGAATTTTTATTTTGACTGTTAAAGGAAAAATTTTAATGCTTTATTCAGAGTTAATAAAAACATTTCATACAAAAAACAGTTTGCAGAGTGACCTATTGTTGGCATTAGCCTAACCACAAGGGAGTCTATCCCCTTTTTGCTAGTGTGTGTGGCATAACATTTATCAACATAGGAAATTGAGACAAGTTCAAATCCTTGATGAGGCTGTTTGCATTTCATTTTGTACTAATGTCCGTGAGAAAGGCATGAATTCATTTTTCTTCCACTACCTCTGGGTAAATGGTAAGGCAGGCTGGGCTCTTTAGCTTTGGTATGGCAACTGGTCTAAAAGGTAAATTCTGAATTCAAACCAGCTGTACTCTGCCTAAAAATTGACTTTGTGTTGCCTCATCATGATGATCGTGCCTCTAGCAGATGGATGTCTTAATACACATGAATCATGTTTTATTTATCAATGTAGATACTTGTACATACAAATATGCATGCAAAGGAATAGATAAAAACAACAAAAGCAGACTTTATATATGCATATAAAGTAGCAACATAAAATATTGCCAACATGTCTATGCATTTATGCACTCGCACACACACACACACACACACACACACACAGATAGACACCAACCCCTCTGCAAGGTGAGACACAAGGTCAATTTCCTAAGCAAAGTTTTAACAGGTTTGAATTCAGTTTTCCTTCTCCTAGACTGGTTACCTAACCAAGGTTAAAAAGCCCAGTCTGCCCTACTATTCGTCCATAGCTGGAGGGAGAATAGTTGGATGCATACCTTTCCCAAGGGTATTAGTGCTATGCGAAATGCAAACAGCCTCGTCCAGGATTTGAACTCAGGTCGAGGAGTTCATTTTCTATGATCCTAACCATTGCACCTTGTGCCTCCACACACACAACACTCATACATATTGTTAAAAAATAAAGTATTGAACTTGTAATCCGAGGTTAAGTAGTGATGAGCCTTTTCAATACTTAACTGGGTGACCACTTTTAACCTGGATTCTAATTACTGGGAGATACTGTCTTTGAAAGCCTTTGAAGTATTTTACTTTGATTTTAGGAAGATTTGTTTACAAGTGACCATTAGATCCAAATATGTCAATGCAAAATTGGACCACCTATGGATCAGATTGAATGGATTTGTCAAGAATTAAAACTCGTCTATCTATACATATGTAAAGAGTAGTTGTGTGTATGTGTGTCCAGAGGAAACTACGAAAATACAATAATTAACGACAAAGTAAATAAATATACACATTAGATATCTCCAGAGCTTGCTTTTTATGCAAAAGGAAGATTTTATTTGTATTTGGGAAGATATTTAAAAACTAAAATTTCTGTATTTTACTTTGATTTTTAGAAAGATTTGTTTACAAATGACTATTATGTCCAAATATGTCAAAACAATGATCAAGACCGACTATGCAAAATTGGACCACCTATGGATCAGATTGAATGGATTTGTCAAGAATTAAAAACCTCATGAGAAATATTTCTCTAAAAACTTAATTTCCTATTAAATTTAGTGTTATTTATTTTAGTATATATGAATTTTGTTTACTTTTTCATTTTCATAAGCTACCTGCTTAACCTTCCAGTACGTTCTGGCAGTAACCCATGCAAGTTCATTATTACTATAACTATCTTTTGGGGGGGGGAGAGAGAGAGAGGGAGATCATATTTGGTTAGGGTGTGGGGAGCTATTTGTTTCCTTATCTCTTATTTCCTGCTGTTACTTTTTTTAATTCTCAAGATATGTGCAACAAACATCTGTTGCAATTAGTTGTAAAGTTTTTGTCGTTCAACTTTGACACATTGGATGTTTTATTTTATAGTGAAATGTTTGTTGACATTTTAATGTGCAGAGAATTGCTTTTGAAGAAAAAATAATTTAAACCAATTCATTTAGAGAAAGAAAAAGTATACATCATAACCTGTAAATGTTTGGAAGGTTCTGCACTGAATGGTCAACTATGGTTTGTGAGCTGCTGCATTTAAAATGGTTTAGTTACTGCCCAGATACAATAAAAAGTATTTGATAAATCAAAAAGTGCTCAAAGGTTGACCAGCAGAGCAGTATAAAAATGAGAAGTAATTAAAGTCTCGCCTTACTAACACTTACCAGATAAAACTGTTTTTTTTATTTCATAGAAGATACAAAACTTAGTTATGAAATTATACTATTTGGGCACAACATTATGAAATGCATAAACTTGTACTTATAGTAACAAACACTCTACCAAATTCAAGAAATAAATGTTTCCTAAAAATTTTCTTAAAATAAAACCTTCATCTATTTACTGTGTTCTTCTATTTGCAATTTATTTCTTAATTGTATCTGAGCATTATTAAAACATATTTGAAATAAATATGTATTTAGTATGTGTCTCTAATTTTCTTCAGGGTAATGAATATCATTTTGATTTCTGTCAAAACATCAGTGTTTTTGTTTTAAATGAACATTTTGAAATTTGAAAATTTGCATTCTTGTTAGTAAAAAAAATCTTTTAAAGAGAATGTTCTTGCCTACATATATATATATATATATATGAAATCTAATTACCAGGTCTGGTAATTAAAATGTGGATGTCACTAACACCTATATAAACAAATACATCATCAACTGGTCACCCACACCTAATTTGAAACAAAACCAATCCCAAGCTTAGTTTTTAAAAAATCATTAGCCAGGTGCCTTCACCACAGAGACACATGTATATATAAAAAATCTGTGGAATATCATTTAACCAGAAGATGTTTTTCACTCAACAAATGGATATGCCACTCCACCAGCACATTTTCCATCCCTTCTTTTGTGGCTCATTTTGAAAAATTCATTAAAACATTTTTTTCACAAATGTTTTTGCAGGATGACCTAAGGTCAAAACTGATTTAAGCGCCCCCAAGTTTTCTTGACATGTAAATATGTTACCCCCCTCCCAAATTTAAAATATTTTTTAGCAGTTTGAAAGCATTTTTATCGACTAATAACTTTTAGTGGTTTGAAGGTGACAAAAGTTAACCAACCCCAAGTTGTTTTTACCAACAAGTAAATGCAAATATTGTTTTTTTTTTTTCTTTTTATTCAAAACAACCGTAAAAAAAAAAAATTTTTTTAAAGTTAAGTAAATATGACAGTTTCGAAAACAAAAATATATTAAACAAAATCATGTAGAAAAAAAAAAGAAAGAAAAAAAAAACGTTGGCTTGCACAACAGAGCTAAATACAAAATTTAACTACATTCTAGTTATGAGTTAAAAACTTACCACACAATAAATTTCACTACACACTACAAGCTACAAAGACTTACACCAAAAAATTAAAAAAGTGGGAAAAAAAACAACTTAGCCCGAACAAGAAAGATGTCGCTACCCAGAATTACCGCATTACAATCTGCACCCACCTTCCCCAATGTCACAGCAAAAGATATCCTTTTTTTTTATATCTACTGGAGAGGAAGCTTTCTTGGACAGTTCCACTAATTGTCCATGGTAGTTACGCCTGTACCTACTCACCCCTAATTAATTTTAACATAGTTAAATGTCTTTGACACAATAACTCCGTTTTCACTCTCACTTATAGAGTGGGTGAGGGACGGGTCAATTTTTTACTTAATTACTAATTATGACTAATTAAAACCAATTAAGATGGAATTTTTTCAAACATTTAATAGTCCTGAAACCAAGGAATATTTTAGTATAAATTTTGTATCATTAAACTGAATAGAAAAAAATCCTTAGGGAAATAAAAGTTGTTTATCTCAGCTTTAGTATAATAATATATATATATATATATATATATTATAAGTAAATAGTGTTCAATATCATTGATAGAGCATGTATATCTAAGTTAGGGTAGCATGAATATGAAGTTAACCTAGTTTGAAAATTACATAGATAAGAAATTGTCAGTTACCAAGTGTCATTGACTTAATGTCCACACTACCCTAACTTATCTTGACCTCCAAAATTATGGCTGAGTTAGACTCCTACTATTATTTTTTATGGATATTAGTTATTCTTGTAGTAAGATTTATAAGAGAATAACTAATTTTGTAGCACTTAGAACAGTAAGCCATTACCCATCTATTAACTTTGATGCCATTTAACTAACTTGATCATACTCCCAAGTAATTTGTAATATACTAGAAAAAACGTGACCCATTGGGTCGCCTATTGAACTCTAGGTAGATAATTGTGATCAGGAAGAAAGTTAGTTTGCAAAATGAATTAAATTTTAAACAATAAATATGACCGGAGAATAATAATTTTTTTTTTTGATAAATTTGCAATAAAGTCAAAAACTGACCCATCTAAGCCAGCCATTAGCTACTGAAAATTAATATATGAATAAGTTCATCTACTGATCACACTCTCCAATCTATTTCTTTACACAGAGAAAAATGATATATATAAAGAGTAGTTAATCAAGATATATATAGAGAGGGGGAAAGTGACAGGTAGAATGAAGTGAGACACTGGTGAGTTTTTGACTTAATTGCAAATTATGACTAATTAGAACTAAATAAAATGGATTTTTTTTTCAAACATAACTTAATACCAAAACTAAGGTATATTTTGGGATGTATTTTGTGTCATTAAACTAAATAGGAAAAAAAATGACCTTTAGCAAACAATCATTGACTTACTCAGCTTTAGTATAATAGATACTTCTTCGATAATTTAGCATCTTGTAAATTTCAGAATTCTTACAAAAAGACTTTAACAATATCCAAGCTATGGCTGTAACCAACTTTGAATTTGGCAAAGTATAAATTATTCTTAACCTCTTGTGAGCTAGGATATTTTTGTACGATGCCATATTGGCACGGTTTGCTGCTCCAAGACATTAATTTTACTTCTTTCATGACTATCTACAGAATTGTCTTGAATCCTGATCAGATTTACTGTCAAAATAAAAAGTCTTAGAGTCAAGAAACTTCTTGTGAGATGATCAATCATTTTCAAGTGGATAAAGAATAACTTTATTATATTGACCATGTTTACAATGTGAGACACTATTGGTTGGGCTCTTTAAATAGTGAAAAATAATAGTTGGTTTTACAATATGTCAGCCCTTGTTGGGTTGTTTTATACCAAAGTCAGTTTAGTAGTTATGGTCTCCAGTTATATATGGTATGAAAATGTATCTTCACAAACACTTCAAACAGGTAAACATTTGATACTTTATAAAAAGACTAGAAGTAGCTACCCAACATTGCCTGGGTAGAGGGGGGGGGAATAATAAAAAGTTAGCCTTGCAGATCCATTAATTGTTTTGGTTTTACATAATTGATTTGTTTTAATCCTAAATGCCACCAATGACTTTCACTTCTCTTACTATTCAAATCCTGATTTTTAAATATCTTCACAATTTTATAAATAAAATCATCATTATTTTTTTGCAAAAAGCAAGCTTTGGTAATAGTAAATGTTTATATATATTTACTTTGTCATTGTTTTATTTTCATAGTTTCTTCCGGACATACATACATGCAACTGCCCTTTTCATATATATATATATATATATTAGTTACTCATGTAGCAAGTCAGAGTCCATCCCACTTCAGGTCTACAACTGATTTGAATTCAGAGTTTTCCTTCTCCTAAATTTGTTGCCTAACCAAGGTTAAAAAGCCCAACCAACTTTACTATTTACACATAAATGGAGGTAGAATATTTGTATTCATACCTTTCCCAAACTATTTTCACTAGCACTAGACCAAGGAAAATTGTTTTGGCATCTGAGGTGGAGCACCACACCTACCATCAGCTCCTCACTTTACTGCACAGATCCCTGTGCTACTCATATGCTTAGTTGGTGAGAGCTGGTATCGAACCAGGAACCTTGTGGTTCCTAGTGTGCTTTAAAAAAAACTGTTAAAATCTGCTTTAAAAATTGACCTTGTCTCATCCTGCTTGTGTGGCGGTGGCAGTAAATACATACACATACCAAGCACAGGACAACATATGCAAATTTGCTTTGACAAATAGAAACAATTAACTTCTAAGTTGTCTTACAATTCAGATTTTCTGAGTTCAACTCCAAGGCTAAGCAGTAAATACTCTATACCAAGGGGTGGGTAAGCTGCATTCGGCCTTCATCTACAGCCTTGTTAAAAAGACAATCAACATACCACACCTCTACCTTAGAACTTGATATCATAATGTTTTCTTTAAAAAAGAAAAAAATTCTCACGGTAGTTATTAAAATGGATTGTAAAGTTCTTTTAAGTGGCATATCAGATTAATAAATTGAACAGATGTTGTTTAATTAATATAGTATTTTTATTAGCTGCTTATATTGCAATATTTCAATCTGTTTTGGATAATCATCAGAGCAGGTCTATTATAAAAAGAAGAAAACGGTTTATTGAAAAATGTGACTGATTGTAAGGGAAAATAACTCCTGATGGACTTTTTAATAAAAGAGATTTAGATTTTTTTTTTTTTTTCAGTGGTATATATTAATTTAGATTTTTTTTAAATGGTATATATTAAATTTGAACTATGTTATTAACTTGAACTTTAGACTTGAGATTTTGTTATAAAAATTTTAGTATGGCCTTATTAGACAATAATTTCCAATGTGACCTTTAAAACATGGAAGGGTCCCCCCATCCCCGCATGACACTTCTTTTACTTACCTTTATCAAGTAAGCCTTTTGCTATTTTGTACCCCTTCCACATATTGCTTGTTCATGGAACAATATATGTATATATATTTACCAACCCTTCCACACAAGATGTGACACAAGGTCAATTTCTTAAGCGGATTTTAACAGGTGTAAATTCAGAGTTTTCTTTCTCTTAGACTGGTTGTCATACCATGGTTTAACAACCTAGTCTGCCCTGCCATTTACCCATAGCTGTAGGGAGAAGTTTTTACCAAGGGCATTAATGTTATGTAAAACACAAATAGCTTCATCCAGGATTTGAACTTGTTTTGCTGTGTCCACTTCCTAAGATGATAACCATTACAACACATGGACACATCAGTGGATGTTGACCAGCAAAAATCTACATCAACCAGCTCTGCAATGACCGATAGGGGTGGGTGCCGAGAGAGTCATGGAAATCTGTGCTATCAGCACAACCTGATGATGATGGTGAGGAGTGATGACTTTTATAAAAAAAATCATAGTGACTGGTTCAGTACTTAATCTCTTGAAATGATCTGTCCAAGGTTTCATGATTCACCTCTCTGCACTATCTTTCATTCTTTATTTTTTCATTTATTTATTTATCTATTCATTTTTAAAATTTATATTTATTTTTATTTTTTATTTTATTTATTTTTATTTTTGTTTTTATTTATTTATTTTTATTTATTTATTTTTCTGTGGCCTCCTCCCCGTCCTATCTTTCACTTTGTGCTGATAACAAAATAAGTTTTCTCATGAAAATAATGGAAACTG
>CM042144.1:37040437-37069763 GCA_023376005.1 Doryteuthis pealeii
GGAAAAAAATATCTCCCTAGTTTAGTGCTAGACTCCCTTGCTGTCTGGCTGATACTGACAATAAGCCACTCTGCCAACTATTCTCTTACTTATATAATGTGTGTGTATATATATATATATATATATATATATATATATATATTATTATAAATTGTAGAAGAAATTATAGGTCTACACAGTTTCGACCTTAAAAAGATCTCATCAGGACAATGAGCTAAGTTGCATTATTGTTAGTGCCTACTTACAAATATATATATATTTGTAAGTAGGTACTATCATATATAGCAATAATGCGACCGCAATGGAAATGCTAAAGCAGCAATCGGACACACACACATATATATATATATATATATATATATTATATATATATATATCATCATGACACGCAGTTTGCATGGATATCCATGATGATCTCTCGCCAACCTTCCCTATCATCCATCGACTCTGGGAGCTCCTCCGTGCAGCAGCCAGCATCCTTACATAGTTGGTCAATGTAGGTTCTGGCTGGGCGGCCCACATTAACGTCACCATGTGCTGGCTTCCACAGTAGTATGTTGCTTACAAGCTCATCCCTGCTTCTCCAGCAGTGTCCTGCATGCCTAGTCTCTCCCTTGCAAAAATCTACATGCCATATTGGCTTGTAAACCAAACCATGGGTAGCAGCATGGTGGATGTGACATGCGGCGGAAGAACCTAATTATGTCAACGTCGTATATCACAAGATGCTGGGTGGAGGAACCCAGATTGGGTCAACGGCCAGGATCAACCAGTTCAGTTAGGTAACTACTGCTCCTCATCTCTAAGTCTAGCGCCTATTGATGAGTTAACCCAACAGCTACCGATAGATATCTATGAGTCATGTATTTATATATATATATATATATATTACACTTGGAAATGCATTTTGAAAAATAGTTTTAGTTGAATATAAATTTCTGTTTTGGCCAACTATGGATAAGTAAAGTGTGGTTGGTGATTTTAAGTGATGAGACTTTTATTGTGTAAGGAATAAGTTACCATTTTCTCATCAATCATTTTGTAATTTCAGTTAGAAGATAATTGTCTCTCATAAAAGTTTCTTTTTTATGTATTTAAATTTATTCTTTTCTTTACATATATTGATTCTATGTGGATACACATAGATACAGTTTCTCAAAAAGTAACAATAGAAAAGCCATTTAATTAACTTTAAAAGATACTTAAATTACAAAATCTCAAAACTCTTAAGGGATTATTGGCAATACGAAGTAGAGGTCATTGGACTTGACATAAATAATGAAAGATTATGACCTTAAAGTAGACACAAAATTACCATATATCTAATTGGGCCTGTTAGTCTAATAGACATGTTTATTGGTAAGGATTAAATGTTAAAAGAAAGTATATTTTATATGTGGGGGTGAGTGGTGCAATGGTTATTATCATAGGAAACGAACACGGCAAGATGAGTTCAAATCCTGGTCAATCTTTGCCTGTTAGTCTCATAGGCATGTTTATTGGTAAGGTTTAAATGTTAAAAGAAAATTAATAAAACTAGCAAGATATATAAGACACATTATAAGAATTTAAATGCATTAATAACATGGGCTGTTTTGAGGCAAATCTAACTCAGATTTTCATAGAGACCACGTTAATAAATAAGATTTATTGTATGTATTAATGATTTTGACTACGAATTAAATGCACATTGATAAACTTACACAATTACTGAGGGTGTTGTGATGTAAGCAGTGACGTAGTTTTAGTTACAGACAGAGACTGAATCTCTTATAATAAGATGTATTTTATATATGGAGGCAAATGGTGCAATGGTTATTATTGTAGGAAATGAGCACGGAAAGACTAGTTTAAATCCTGGATGAAGTTGTTTGCATTTAACATAATGCAAATATCCTTGGGAAAAGTATGCATCTCTCTAGCTATTGGTAAATTGTAGGGCAGACTGGGCTCTTTAGCCTTGGTTAGGAAACCAGTCTAAGAGAAAGAAGACTTCAAGCCAGTTTTACTCCTCTTAAATGAAAGCACCAGTTCCTGTTAGATCATTGAAGTTAAGCAGCGATGAGCCTGTTCAGTACTTAGATGGATTACCATTTAAGCAACAACAGGTACTGTAAGAAACTGAATACAAAAATGATGATTTGGCATTAAATGACATGAAAAGGTTGATATGCCATAACACAAAACAACCAACCAAGCAACTCCTCTTAAAAATTGACCTTTCACATCCATTACATTATACATACATTTTTCTTTTCTCTCACTATTTTTGATGTTGTGTTAATGTTATTCTAATATTATGCAAATTCATCAATGAAATGAAATTTTAAAAAAGATAACAATATGTGTTTAAATTTGTTTGTAAACTTATCTGTAAGATAACAAAGGCTTAACAGATTTAAGTTGATAATGTTGTGAAGTACACTTGTATCAAAGTCCTGTTTAGTAATATATAGATAGAAGTTGATATATGTAAAGTTCAAAGGTACTTGAATTTTATTTCCTTCTGTTGATAAGAAAGCTATCCCAGAATTCTTCAAAAGTTGTTTAGATATTCTAATGGTTAATTAATTATCTGAATCTAACAGGATAAGTACTACCTTACTTGGAATAGAGAGGAACAAAGTTTGTAAAAATAGATTTGGAGGTTAACAAATTGAGGTAAAGTGTTTTTTTCTTTTTAAATTGAATTCACTATGAGTAGGATGTGACACATGGTCAATTTTTTAAGCAGAGTTTAACTATGGATATTCAAACAGTATTTTCTTGGGTCATAAATAAATAATACGGCTCAAATATGTGGCGCATTAGCTCAGTTGGTAGAGTGTTCTGTGTTTGATACCAGTCCTTGCCAACTCAGCGTATGAGTAGCATAGGCATCTGTGCAGTAAAGTAAGGAGCTGATGGTAGGTGTGGCACTCCACCTCGAACACTGAAATAATCTCCTTGGTCTAGCGCTAGTGAAAAGGGGATAGACTCCGTCGCTGTCTGGCTGATACTGACTTTAGGCCACCCCAACGACTTTACTTATTACTTGGCGCATTGGGAAAATATCCTGCCAGTACACCATATCAGATAGTTTGTTGGTTGAGTGGTTAAATTTTATGGCATGTCAACCCTTGTTGGGTTATTTTATGCCAAAGATGTTTTGTTTAATTCATTCTTGATGGGTATTCAAAAATTTTTTTATTTAAACTAAAGTTTTTTTTAAACACAATTTTAAAAAACTCATTCTTTCTATTTAACCCATATGGAACCCTAACAGATACTATCACTTTGGGTCAGAGTGGACCTGACAGTAATGGCGATGAAGGGGTGCTTCACACTCCTAGAGCTCCTATATTGGAACTTCGCCATTAGATGCAGTTTAAAGTCATACCCAAAAGATGCAGATAGATTGAAAAGCACTGTTCTATGATGATGTATAAAACCGACTTCCTCTCCACAAAATGACTAAAAAGTATCTACACACAATGTTAAAAGAAATGATTAAATTTTCATAAGCGTGATATTTTTTTTTTAATACCAATTTTTAAGATGACTAACAAGAAGTATTTTTTTAATTTATGATAAAAAAAGTCTTGTAAGCTATTATGTTCAATTATCGTGAATAATGGAAGAGGCTTAAGAATTTTTATATTATCTGTCTAATGGAAATTTTCAAATTGATCTCAAAATATACAATGGCTTCTCTCTGTCAATAATATCACTGATAATCCCTCACCTGTTGTTGTTTTGTTTTATTTTGTTTTTTCTTATTTTCAATGCAAAACAGAGGTTGAGTTCCAAAACATGTTGAAATGAATTTCAGGCAAAACCTTTACAAAATATAGCACTTAAATTATCAAATTCAAATTTAAGCACTGATGTTATTAATAATTTAAACCCCTCCCCATTTATATAGTGGGACAGAAGTCTTCCTTGATCTCTGTTGTATAGAGACCAACAAAATATATACTTATTTTTAATACTATTTTTTTTTCTACTCTTATCTACATATTGATAGTTGTTTCTGAATTAGTAAAAGTGATCATGTTTATAAATAGTATCAAGAAAAGCTTTACTAGTTGTGTTTTTATTTTTATTTTTAAATCCAATGCTTGAAATGCGTTTCTGTACTTGGAAAAGAAGTGATATCCCTAGAAGAATGTTAATGCTGCTTAAGCAAATTTACAAATTCTGGATTTTGTATTTGACAACAAAAAGGACTTTATTAACTCTTGGGCTCTGAAAATGGTCGATTGAATAATGACATATCAACCTGTCTAGGGTTATTTCATACCTACAGGTTAGGGAATCATGTTCATTGCATGTTCATCTTTACATTTTTTATGTAGTTTCTGAAAATGTTTTTAAAATTCTGTGTTAGTATATCTGGGAATAATGGCAAGGAAGGTCTACTTTATATTCCCCCAGCAGTGATGCTGATAGTTTTTTGATTTAGTCCAGAGACACACACATTTGCTTTGAATGAGTCTAACTCCTATCTTGTAATCTATCCTGTGTAATTCATTTCTAAGAAACTATTGAAATGTATTTACAATTAGCTTGAAATGGTGAGGGAAGAAAAAAGAAAAACACTGGGATGCATGGATATGATTTCACTAAATCCTTTTAGATTATGTGTCAGGGACACAGGAAGCATACCTATCAGCATCTGTGCCCCAGAGCTCTAGATCTGGAGCCTCACCATCAGATTCAGTTTTTAGTATCATACTTTGGGCTCTGACAATTAAGAACTTCTGATAAAGAAACTACAAGTTTTCTTGCTAGAAATAGCAACTGTTTGAGGTGTGCTAACAAATTTTTATAGAAATTTCCCTATTTAAGCCAAACATTTTTTTGATTGCTTTATTGATTAAATAATGATAAATCTTGAAAGGTTCAATGAGGGAGTGGTTGTTAATTATATATACGAGGGTTATTCAATAAATAAGGTGAATTTTGCCTAAGGAATTGGTAATAAGAATCACTGATTATAGTTACACCTTTTTTTAAGGAAATCAATGTCCTAAAAGACTGTCAGCATGACCTTCTTTACTGACGGCTGTACCCAGAATTTTTTCTATACCAGAAAGTCAGTGTGTTTCCAGTCTATGGACTATCTTTTTAACTTTGGCCCTAACCCATGTTAAGCCCATTTATAAACATATATATCTTATTATAATGGAGATTGTGGGTTTGTCTGTCTGTAACCGAAACTATATTACTATACAAGTTACAGTTCCCTTTGTTATTTACATCACATTCTCCATGATTTATTTATATTTAAACCTCTAAAATTGTTTTACATTACTTACACTGTTGACCATATCTACATACTAATCACATGCAATTGTATTTATATATACAACAAAATAGAGGTTTACAGTATGAATGGGAAGGCATATTGATCTTAATAAATATATGCTTAGTATTATTGAGTTTTATCTTATTGAATATGAGCAAAAATCTCTTCAATAAATCTTAAAAGAAGAAGAAATGTAATTTTATTCTTTACTTCCTATTTTAACTAAATAGTTAAATTAGGAAAATTTACCTGGAAAATGATGGAAGAGTTAGTGTCAAAGTTGTTCATACAAATCTTTTTATCTGAATTTTTATTCAGTTTCATTACTTAATTTAATATGATTTATTTATAGAATTTAACTAAAATACTTGCACTCATGCATTATTTGTAGTATTAATAATAGTTTGCTATATTTATAGAATGATATGTATATATAATAAGTCTTAATAGGAATTCTAAGTTCGATACTGGCAAAAATTGTGAGCTTGTGTAATCTGAGTTGTTGCTTCGCTTCATAAAAAACAATCTCTAGATTGCTATTCAGCTAGGCCACTACCCACTATATATTATATATATATATATATATATATATATATATAATTTGCCATAAACAATAACTTACATCAATCGATATAAAATGCAAGAAACTGACTGTAACCAAGCGCTGTTGACTAGTCTTCGCTATCCTAACTTATTGTTAGGTTCAGACCTAATGACATTTAGATTTGCTCCCCTTGATCAGTAAGGGGCTGATGGGAACCCAGAAGTGGGGTTTCCACCATGACACTTTTGGATTGGGGTTTGTACTGAGTGGACGCACGTGCGTAGCACAATTGAACTAGTTAAGTCACTTTTAGGGTAGAAGCATTCTCTACCCTGTGTTAAATAAAACCTTGTTAATTTCCAACTACCTGGTCTTGCATTTTCATTCAGTGTTTCGTATTTTATCTGTTTGTAAAAACATATATATATATATATATATATATAGCAGAATAGTTAGCAGCATTGAAAATGGAATTGGGGAAGCAGTTTTAATTTTGGCAAGATCTACTCGTGTTCATTTAGTGCTAATTCTTTTGGCAAAAAACATTAATCCACATTTCTCTACTTTGTTTCATTATCAGATATATCATTAAAAAAAAAAGGTTTCATCACTGGTGTTCCATAATTGTTGATGAAAGAGAAATTGGGTTAGTCAGTTCTTTGGTAAACCACTTTACTTTCCAAACAATAGAAATTTGTTACAAAGTCATTGTGTATTTATATTCATAAATCAACTTAGCCTGTTTGACCCTCCCCCACAAAAAAAAAAAAAAATTAAGAATTTAGTGTTAAATTAGTTTGTAAAAACAGGTTTAAACATAGGTCAATATCCTCTCTCAATAAGCTAGCACTAAGTTTTCAGAGTAAGAGTATATGAATGTCTGTAATATTACACAATGCCATGAGGTACAGAGTCCAAACAGTCTACAAGTTTCTTTTTTTTTTTGTAAATTAGCAGTTGATATGTATTGATATCAACAAGTATAAAAACATACAGAATATAACAAAAAGCATAGAATATTTAAAAAAAATTTATAATGCATTTTTATAGCAAAATGATTTGCAATTAAAGAAAAAAAATGTATTTTTTTAATCACTTTAATTCCTTACGGTTAAAAAGGTTATCAAAGTACAAACAGTTTTTATAAAATGAGATAAATTCATGGAAATAGTTTCTGACTAATGTATATTAGGATGGTACCCTTGTTAAATAATCTAATTATTATTATTATTATGCTCAGTCTGTAAAACGACTGCCAAGTTCTGGGTTTAATTACTCAGCTCATGAGTTCAATTGAAAAAGGTTAGCATTATCGCTTCTGCATGCTCACCCCTTCTCTCTATCTTTTGCCTACTCTCTTTCTTTCTTATAATTTTTCTGTGTAGCATGTTCTTTTTCTTCCCTTTCTTTATAATAAAAATCGAATAGTTCATTTTTTTAGCTGAGGTGATGAGCCTCACAAGAAAAACAAGAATTGGCAGATAAACAACAGATAATCAAAAATTACAATTTTTGCATTTCATCTTGAATAATTTGGACGGTCTTATTTTTAACCAGAGGGTGTTGCAAGATGATGATGGTCATACAATTAAGGAACACAAGTATTTATATAAAGATTGTCCCTCAGATGCCCTCCAGCCAATCCTCTCTTTATGCTGATATAATTTCATTGTTTTTTTGTTAAATATTAAGACCATCAAAGTGAAATTTCAAAGTAGAAGTCTAGTTATTTAGTAAGTTTAGTTTAGCACAAACTTAGAAGTCTAATTGATTCTCACTGAGTTCTCCAGACAGAATGATTTGTATTGATGAATTACAAGTTTTAAAGTTGTGACTCATTGATAGATTATATATCAAACAGTTACAAAAATAATATATCATAGTCATATCAAATAAGTAAAACAAATCTGACCATATCAATAATGGTAACAGATGACTATAACCTTAACAGATGTGACATAAACAGTAACCATTTAAAATTACCAGTTTGCACAGAGGGAAGTTATGTATATGTCTGACTCATATGGTAGTTTTCTGGAAAGTTTGTTTTATTTTTTTATTTTTTTTTAAATTTTTGATATAATACATTACTATCCATAAATAAATACATCTTTACCATTAACATTTTTTTTATTAATAATATGTAACTTTTCTTCTAGAGGAAATATACCAGAGTTTTATTTTAGTGGAATATCATACAATCAAAATGGATATTATTAGGTATTATTTATTACCAAACTCTACAGAATTGAAATGCTGTAACCAAAATATGAATATGTACATCCCTTATTTATGTATTATACAATTTTACTTTGGTAGCACTTAGAATATATCATCTGCCGGCATAAGGTGGTGTCCTGTGTGCTCCAGCTCTGGTGAGTGTGGAGTACCCCTTTGTTGCCATTACTTTCAGGTCCACTTTGACCTGTTAGGGTCCTATCTATGGGTCAAATAGATTTTTTTTAAATTATTAGTATTAGATTAAAATAATGGAAACCATATAACTACGTACAAACAAATGATCAAGTAGAAATCATTACTTGAAAAGTTAATTTGGCATTAAATAACCCAACAAGGGTTGACATGACATAAAATCAACCAATAAACCTATCAAATGACTTTTATACTTTTTTACTTACTGCTTTTGGGTCACAAACACAAGGTGTTTTTTTTTTGTTTTTGTTTTTTTTAATGCTTCTATCACATTAGTAAATAAAAATACATTGTTAGATTGTATTATTGATCTATGTGACAATTCTTCTGTTTTTCTATCAATTTTACAACTCTTTATATACATTACATGATATACCAACCTTTTGTCATGTATCAGGTGGTAATTAAAAATAGACAGGTTAACTTGCCAACTTGGTAGATTATTTTTCTTGTTTCAAATATTTTCTCATGAGCATTAAACTTCTATTTAAAAAAAAATTGTTTAGTTTATACTAGCAAGAATATGCACCCCCTGGGCATGTAATATATTAAATTAGAAAGACTAATGAAATTAAATAAGAACGCATATAAAAACATTACATTTATTTAAATTATATTTTAATTGGTTTCTATACAAGGTGTGTCAAAAAGTAGCAAGATTTTTGTACTTTTTGACACACTTTGTATTCTGGAAAGAATAACGTTCCATTTATTCTTCATTTCTATCTTAGTAAATACAACTTTAAACTTGGTACTTTTTGACACGCCTTGTATTCTGAAAAAAAAAATGAATGGAACGTTTTTTTTTTTTTTTTTTTTTTTTTTTTTTTTTTTTTTTTTTCAGAATACAAGGTGTCAAAAACTACTAAAAATTTTGATACTTTTTGCCACACCTTGTATATTTACAAATGTCTTCTTTTTTTTTTTCTTTTTTTTTTAATTTGTTTGTTTTTAACCAAATTTTTCAAAGTGTTAGTATTTCATATTCTTTCAAAGCCGTTTCCTAGGTTACAATAGCTGAAACATTATTAAGACAAAAGGAAAAAAAAAAAAAAGACTAGTTTGAAAGAATTATTGATAAGATCTTGTCTCAATAATTGAGAAAAGAATTGTCAAATTAGTATCGAGTTGACTTGATACTTCTGAAAGCCTCAGGGTGGCTGAAATGTTGATAGACAAGGAAACTTGTCCCAATGAATCAATGCTAATAATAATTAAAAAAGTCGAGGGTGGGGGTCTGGAGAAGTCTGGTTTCTTTATCAGTTTTGATGATGAGCTAAAATTTCCACCAACTTTGAATGGCTACTAACCAATTATGTATATTTGATAAGATGTCAAGTGTTTGTTTCTAGATAGTCTATATCGTGTTGTCAACTTTTTCTTTTCTTTTCTCTCTCTCCCGTGGGCCTAGATAACAATAATAAATGTTTATTTGCCTTCATTGCTACTTTAAAAGAGGTGACAAAAAGACACGTTCATTTTTTTTTTTTTTAAATAATCATTTGTATGATTTGTATCAATATAGAGCCACAAAATGAGTAAACAAAGTTCAATTTCTGTTTAAGGTAGCTGATTGATTTTTTAATGGCATGTTACATGCCTAGAGTTATTTTATGCCTAGAGGTTTGATTAAATATGCCATGGGTTAAATAAATAGTATACTACTGGTTTTCTCCAAGGACGGCTTTGGCATTAAATAACCTATGAATGTAGATATGCCATTGAACAAAGAAATGAAACTAAACCAAAACAATCTCCTTTGTCTAGCGCTAATGAAAAGGGGGTAGACTCCCTTGCTGTCTGGTTGATACTGACTTTAGGCCACTCTGACAACTTGCTTACACGTTTAGTGCATGTATTTATCTGTGATTTATTTATGCTCTGTAGCTTTTACATACAATATGATATAATAGCAATATGTAATATTAAAAAATGATTTGTAACAGTTTATATATATGAATGTATTCCTATTTTGTTTTATTTTTATCACTTTAAAAAAAAAAAACTTTTAGTTATAACAATTTTTCATCATTTCCACTTTCTCTAAGTAGTATATGTAGATACTGCTATGTTATTATGAAGTATATATTCTAAATATTGTTTAAAAAAAAAAAAGGAAGTGAAATATTGACAATGATACACATATGTACCACTATGTACATCTGTAAATATACATAATGTAGTACATAATAATACATAATAATAATAATAATAGTACATGATAATAATAGTACATAATAATAATAATATAATAATAATAATATAATAATACATAATAATAATATACATGATAATAATAATAATAATAATAATAATAATAGTACATGATAATAATAATAATAATAATAGTACATGATAAAATATAATAGTAATAGTACATGATAATAATAGTACATAATGGTACATGTGTACCATCTGTAATATACATAATGGTACATGTATACCAATACATAGTCAACGTGTTAAGAGACTTGAATGATCATTATACTAAGTCCTGATTGGGACTGTGCATTTTTTGGCATTGGTCATTGCATGAACTTTGGTTTGTGCATAGCTCCCCACATAAAAAAAAGATTTTGTTAATATGGCCTGATGGGAGACCAGGGAAATATATATACTAAGCCCTGATGTGATTTTGTTTGAACCTTGAATATTGGGCTTGTGGGTTCAAAGGATTAGGAGTTTGATGCTAAACAAATCCCCTCCCCCACACCTGATATATCCTAAATACCTCTGATCACTCAATCTTTGCTAATTAAAAACAATAAGGAACAAGTAATCTGTCATTTTGAGATTTTTTTTTCTTTTCTTTTTTAAAAAATGATTTTCTTGTGTGGCTTTTTTTTGTCTAATCATGTCTGTGACACATTTGTAAAATATATATTTACCAACCCTGTGATTCCTGAATGAGTAGGATGTAACACTACACCAATTTAAGCAGAATTTAACAGGTTTTGAATTTGAAGACTGGTTCTAGACTGGTTGCTTAACCAAGGTTAAATAGCCCAGTCTGCCCTATTATTTACCCATTGGTGGGTGATCTGATTGTGCTAAAAATCTATAAACTGTAAATAAAAAAAACAAAAAGGGGAGGGGAATGGAACCTATCCCTATCTAGGTGATAATCTGTGTGAAGAAGACAACTGGGTAGCCAATTCATTTTTAGTAAAATGTATTGTAACACACCAGCAACTTGGCAAGAGAGACACAAAGTCTTTTGTTAGCGATGAATGTTACAGAGCAAATGTTAAAACAAGATGTTTGTATTTGCTGTCTATTTCCACATAAAGATATCATCCATCACATTTCGACTTGGATACATTACATTCATTCTTTCTGGATGCAAATAAAAATTGTATGTTTCAATGTCTAGAAACACTCAGTTGTATGCATAAAAACATGGCAAAAATTGCACACAATCTACAAAACTGTTTTAGTTCAAACAAAAACCAGACTGGGTGATGACTGAATAGTAAACTTAAAAAAACATGGGATGTACACATGTATCATAGATAAAAATGTACACTCACACATATATATAACTATATATAACTTATATATATAAGTATTTTTTTTTAATTTTTTATAACACACACACACACATATATAATAGTGTGCTATGTTTATAAGTAAATAGACCTCAATATCATTGATAGAACATGTATATCTTTGTTAGAGTAGCGTGGACATAAAGTCAATGACACTTCGTAGCTGACAATTTCTGCGATGTGATTTTCAAACCGCTTGATTTGAAAATTGTTGTAGAATCTATTTTTATTGATTTGATTGATTTCAAATCTTATATTATTCCTTATATTTTTTTCTGTGTAGAATGTCTTTTCTTCCCTTCTTTAGAAAAAAAACGGAATGGTCCATTATTTAGCTGAGGTGAAGACACTCATTTGGATAGTCTCATTTTTAACCAGAAGGTGTTGCAAGATTACAACTGTCGTATTTAGTAGGAACAAGAGTATTGTTATGTAGATGTTATTTGCCATGATTAAATTTTATTGGCCATCGTGTAGGCCTTAAGCAAGAGCACTTATCCAGTGGAATTGGATCCTTGATAATCCTCTGATAATAAATCCTTTGGTTCTTCTGATAAAGAGTTCTCAGTTCCTTTGTCAATGGTCGTAAGTTCCTCCTCAATGATTGCAAGTAAACTGTAGCAAGTATCAGTTTTTAGTGAATCAGCCACGCATTATGGTTGTTGATTGGCCGGATGAATAAACCACGTGACCTTGGCTAGTCTATAAATCCAGGTGGGAAATTTAAGCACACCTTATATACCAAAATAATTCCAACACATGATATATTATTAAATCTCCTCTTTTTATTCTCTAATCTGATTCTTCTTTTATTTCAGGTGGCCAAAACCCTGATTGTACTGCCGTGTGCCTCTCTCCCTTTGAAATTCTGTGATTATGTCTGGACTTGTTTGGTGACACTTGGTTGATATTGGATTTATCATGTTTTCAAGACCGACCCAATGACCACAAGAAGAAGCCCAACACTAATAAGCACGTTGATACCCTTATTATTTCTCAGACAAAACAAACAGCACCCACTGGCCTCCTCAGAACTTGTCCATGGGAAGCACAGAAAAGTTCCAAAACTGACATGACTAGGACATTTCTTTTGCAATGGTTATAAAGATGCGAGCCTCCAGTGGGCGATCCTCACCTCCCATTTCAATGAGATTTCGCCCCGGGCGCTTGCTTCGGATTTTGCTCTCGGTAATAATAATCCTTTTTGTGATTGTCAACATGCACGTGTTGAACAATGTGCAACCGGTAGCCAGGCACGCTTGATAGCAGCATGATCGGCCCTGGGATGAACCTGCAAAACGCACATGTACAGGCGTGGAGCCAGTTCCATTTCAACAACGGATCGGTGTTCTGGTCCAGTCGGAATGGTCTCCACATTCCCCCTATGACTGTCAATTCTTCACTGCTGACCAACCTGACCATCGATGTGACCAACCTGACGTTGGTCAAGATGGTCATTCAGAATATCAACCGTGATCAATATATTCACAATTTGGACAAATATGGTCTGCATTTGCATGCTGACAGTGTAGTAATTGTTGTGCAAGCACATGACAGGGCCGAATATCTCAAGATGCTATTGGACTCATTACGGACTGTCCGCAATATTCACCAAGCCTTACTCATTATTAGTCATGATGTCTACTCAAAGGAGCTAAATAACCTTGTTCTTAGTGTGGACTTTTTGTCGTAAGTATCTTTTTTTTTTTTTTTTTTTTTTTTTTTTTGTAACTATAACATATATGCGATCAAATGTATATTTACCAACCCCTCTGCACGAGTAGGATGTGACACATGGTCAATTTCTTAAGTTATGTTTAATATATATATACAGTGATACTGATTTTTAATTTAGATTTGATTTAAATGAGTCCCCATGAAATTTGATGGGTCCCAACTAAAGTTTCTTAATAATTGCAGAGTTTTTATCTATGAATACTGAAGCCGTCTAACCCCTACCTTGTACCCCATACAGTGTAATTTGTTTCCAAGAAATATTGAAATGTATTTACAGTTAGCTGGAAATGGGGGGTAAGAAAATTCTCTGTGTACAGATCTAAAGTTTGATGCTACAAAGAAATAAGAGAAAAACGCAGAAAAACATCTTTATCTATTGTAAATTTTGGATATAGTCTTCATCATCAATACTAAACCATCTAGTTTGGAAGAATATATAAACTTAGTTATTTCAGAAAATGTTGGTTTTAAATCTTAGTCTGTTATATAATTTTAATACAGTAAAGATGAAAGTAACTTGACTAATAATCTTGTAGATCATAGGTATGTGACTAGCATACAAGAATGGAGATTAATTTGATATTTCAATTTTTTTTTATTCACATCATCAGATATATATATATATATATATTTGTAGAGAAAGTTGCTTCCTTGATAATGTTTTGATGAGGTGAATAGATATTAAAATATCAAATCTTCCAAATATTGATTACCTATGAACATGTCATTTATATATCTATAACATGTTCCTCTCTGTAATTACATACACACGCACAGATAATATCAATATTCTGAGCTGTCTGTCTGTTGGTTTATATACATATTTACCAACCCCTCTGCACAAGTAGGATGTGACACAAGGTCAATTTCTTTAAGCAGAGTTTAACAGGTTGAATTTGGAGTTTTCCTTATCACTTCTTGACCAGTTGCCTTACCAAGGGTTAAAGATCTCAGTCTGCCCTACTATTTACCCATAGCTAGAGGGAGAGTAGTTGGATTCATACCTTTCCCAAGGATATTAGCACTATGTGAACTGTAGCTTCATCCAGGATTGAACTCCAGTCGATGAGTCCATTTCCTACAACTCTAACCATTACACTACACGCCTCCAACACTCCATTACTATATGCCGCGATAGTCAATAAAAATGCCAGTTGGATGATACCTTTCTCAAACTATGTGAAATGCAACCAGTTTCAACCAGGATTTGAACTTGTGTTGCCGTATCCATTTGTCATAGACTTCTAGAGAAAGTAAACATAAAAATTGATAACACAATTTATTTGAGGAATGAAGATCACAAAATCATAGCATTATTATTCAGTTATCAAATTATTTTACCTGACTTTCCATGACCTCACATAATTACAACTAAATCAAATATTCAATTTTAATTGAATTCATTTTCAATTCCTCAACTTGTTGGAACCCTAACCAAATAAATATTGTATGGAATAAAAGCAAGTGATGAATTAAAAATGAAAACAGGTCTGAGAATTTTTCATATCAATAAGATTTACTGCATTGAATTTGGACATAAAGACAGATATTATTCATGTGACAAAATTACTGGTTGACGACTTTGTTACGATTCTTGTTGCCATTTTAGGCATTCAGGTTTACTATAGGTAAATCTAATGGTAGAACAAGAGTATACTTGTAGCAGAGAATCCAGTTGTATTCATTGAATTCCTAGGTAGAACAAGAGTATACTTGTAGCAGAGAATCCAATTGTATCCTTGAGTTCATTGAATTCCCAGGTAGAACAAGAGTGTACTTGTAGCAGAGAATCCAGTTGTATTCCTTGAAATCCTAGGTAGAACAAGAGTGTACTTGTAGCAGAGAATCAAGTTGTAGTCCTTGAATTCCTAGGTAGAACAAGAATGTACTTGTAGCAGAGAATCCAGTTGTAGTCCTTGAATTCCTAGGTAGAACAAGAGTGTACTTGTAGCAGAGAATCCAGTGGTAGTCCTTGAATTCCTAGTAGAACAAAGTAGCAGAGAATCAGTGTAAATTCCTAGGTAGAAACAAGGGTGTACTTGTAGCAAGAATCCAGTCATAGCCATCTGTATTAAGTCTAGTTAGCAAACGATTTTAGGACGTTGCAAAAAAATTTAAATGTTCAAATGCCTTTCTGGGCTAGATTCTTCTCCATATGCATGTGGAAACCTCATTTTCCTAAAGATTTAAATAAATATTGCCATTGACAATAAAAAAAAAAAGCTTGTACAATGTTAGGGAAATCCTATATGTCTTAAACATAACTATTTAATACTGATCAACTATTTTTTTTTTTTTTTGTCAATGCCTATGTTAATTTTAAAATCTTAGGAAAATGAGGTTGCAATATGGAGAAGAATCTAGCCAGAAGGCATGAACATTAAATTTTTTTGCAACTGTCCTAAAATCTGTTGTCTTAATACCAGATGGACTAGACTGGATTCTCTTGCTACAATACACCCTTGTTCTACCTAGGAATTCAAGACTACCACTGATTCTCTGCTACAAGTACACTTTGTTCTACCTAGGGACTACCACTGGATTCTCTGCTACAAGTACACTCTTGTTCTTACCTAGGAATTCAAGACTCAATGGACACAAGTACATTTCTGTTCTACCTAGAATTCAAGGAACTACAACTTGATCTCTGCTACAAGTACACTCTTGTTCTACCTAGGATTCAAGGAATACAACTGGATCTCTGCTACAAGTACACTCTTGTTCTACCTGGGAATTCAATGAACTCAAGAATACAATTGGATTTCTCTTGCTACAAGTATTACTCTTGTTCTACCTAGGAATTCAATGAATACAACTGATTCTCTGCTACAAGTATACTCTTGTTCTACCATTAGATTTACCTATAGTAAACCTGAATGCCTAAAATGGCAACAAGAATCGTAACAAAGTCGTCAACCAGTAATTTTGTCACATGATAATATCTGTCTTTATGTTCCAAATTCAATGCAGTAAATCCTTATTTGATATGAAAATTCTCAAGACCTGTTTTCATTTTTAATTCATCACTTGCTTTTATTCCATACAATATTTTATTTGGTTAGGGTTCCAACAAGTTGAGGAATTGAAAAATGAATTCAATTAAAATTGGAATATTATTTAGTTTTAAAATTATGTGAGGTCATGGAAAAGTCAGGTAAAATAATTTGATAATCTGAATAATTAATGCTATGAATTTATGTGATCTTCATTCCTCAAATAAATTGTGTTATCAATTTTATGTTTACTTTCTCTAGAGTCTATGACAAATGGATACGGCAACACAAGTTCAAATCCTGGTTGAAAACTGGTTGCATTTCACATAGTTGAGAAAGGTATCATCCAACTGGCATTTTTATTGACTATCGCGGCATATAGTAATTGGAGTGTTGGAGGCGTGTAGTTGTAATGGTTAGAGTTGTAGGAAATGGACTCATCGACTGGAGTTCAAACCTGGATGAAGCTACAGTTCACATAGTGCTAATATCCTTGGAAAGGTATGAATCCAACTACTCTCCTCTAGCTAGGGGTAAATAGTAGGGCAGACTGAGATCTTTAACCTTGGTAAGGCAACTGGTCAAGAAGTGATAAGGAAAACTCCAAATTCAAAACCTTAAACTCTGCTTAAGAAATTGACCTTGTGTTCACATCCTACTTGTGCAGAGGGGTTTGTAAATATGTATATAAACCAACAGACAGACAGCTCAAGAATATTGATATTATCTGTGCGGTGTATGTTAATTACAGAGAGGAACATGTTATAGATATATAAATGACATGTTCATAGGTAATCAATATTTGGAAATTTGATATTTTTAATATCTATTCACCTCATTCAAAAAACATTATCAAAGGAAGCAACTTTCTCTACAAATATATATATATATATTCTGATGATGTGAATAAAAAAAATTGAAAATATCAAATTAATCTCCATTCTTGTATGCTAGTCACATACCTATGATCTACAAGATTATTAGTCAAAGTACTTTCATCTTTTACTGTATTAAAATTATATAACAGACTAAGATTTTAAAACCAACATTTTCTGAAATAACTAAGTTTATATATTCTTCCAAACTAGATGGTTTAGTATTTGATGATGAAGACTATATCCAAAAATTTTACAATAGATAAAGATGTTTTTTCTGCGTTTTTCTCTTATTTCTTCTGTAGCATCAAACTTTAGATCTGTACACAGAGAATTTTCTTACCCCACCATTTCCAGCTAACTGTAAATACATTTCAATATTCTTGGAAACAAATTACACTGTATGGGTACAAGGTAGGTTAGACGGCTTCAGTTATTCATAGATAAAAACTCTGCAATTTATAAGAAACTTTAGTTGGACCCATCAAATTTCATGGGACTCATTTAAATCAAATCTAAATTAAAAATCAGTATCACTGTATATATATATTAAACATAACTTAAGAAATTGACCATGTGTCACATCCTACTCGTGCAGAGGGGTTGGTAAATATACATTTGATCGCATATATGTTATAGTTACAAAAAAAAAAAAAAAAAAAAAAAAAAAAAAGATACTTACCCGACAAAAGTCCACACTAAGAACAAGGTTATTTAGCTCCTTTGAGTAGACATCATGACTAATAATGAGTAAGGCTTGGTGAATATTGCGGACAGTCCGTAATGAGTCCAATAGCATCTTGAGATATTCGGCCCTGTCATGTGCTTGCACAACAATTACTACACTGTCAGCATGCAAATGCAGACCATATTTGTCCAAAATTGTGAATATATTGATCACGGTTGATATCTGAATGACCATCTTGACCAACGTCAGGTTGGTCACATCGATGGTCAGTTGGTCAGCAGTGAAGAATTGACAGTCATAGGGGAATGTGGAGACCATTCCGACTGACCAGAAACACCGATCCGTTGTTGAAATGGAACTGGCTCCACGCCTGTACATGTGCGTTTGCAGGTTCATCCCAGGGCCGATCATGCTGCTATCAAGCGTGCCTGGGCTACCCGTTGCACATTGTTCAACACGTGCATGTGACAATCAACAAAAAGATTTTATTACCGAGAGCAAAATCCAGCAAGCGCGCGGCGCAAATCTCATTGAAATGGAGGTGAGGATCGCCCACTGGAGGCTCGCATCTTTATAACCATTGCAAAAGAAATCCTAGTCATGTCAGTTTTGGAACTTTCTGTTGCTTCCCATGGACAAGTTCTGAGGAGGCCAGTGGTGCTGTTTTTTTGTCTGAGAAATAATAAGGGTATCAACGTGCTTATTAGTGTTGGGCTTCTCTTGTGGTCATTGGTCGGTCTTGAAACATGATAAATCAATATCAACCAAGTGTCACCAAAACAAGTCCAAGACATAATCACAGAATTTCAAAGGGAGAGAGGCCACACGGCAGTACAATCAGGGTTTTGGCCACCTGAAATAAAAGAAAGAAAAATCATTAGAGAATAAAAAAGAGGAGATTTAATAATATATCATGTGTTGGAACTTATTTGGTATATAAGGTGTGCTTTAATTCCCACCTGGATTTATAGACTAGCCAAGGTCACGTGGTTTATTCATCCGGCCAATCAACAACCATAATGCGTGGCTGATTCACTAAAAACTGATACTTGCTACAGTTTACTGCAATCATTGGGAGGAACTTACGACCATTGACAAAGAACTGAGAACTCTTTATCAGAAGAACCAAAAGGATTTATTATCAGAGGATTATCAAGGATCCAATTCCACTGGATAAGTGCTCTTGCTTAAGGCCTACACGATGGCCAATAAAATTTTAACATCATGGCAAATAACATCTACATAACAATACTCTTGTTCCTACTAAATACGACAGTTGTAATCTTGCAACACCTTCTGGTTAAAAATGAGACTATCCAAATGAGTGTCTTCACCTCAGCTAAATAATGGACCATTCCGTTTTTTTTCTAAAGAAAGGGAAGAAAAAAGACATTCTACACAGAAAAAAATATAAGGAATAATATAAGATTTGAAATCAATCAAATCAATAAAATAGATTCTACAACAATTCAAATCAAGCGGTTTGAAAATCACATCGGCAAGAAATTGTCAGCTACGAAGTGTCATTGACTTTATGTCCACGCTACTCTAACAAAGAATATACATGTTCTATCAATGATATTGGGTCTTTACTTATAAACATAGCACACTATTATATATGTGTGTGTGTGTGTGTTATAAAAAAATTAAAAACAAAAAATACTTATATATATAAGTTAATATAGTTATATATATGTGAGTGTACATTTTTATCTATGATACATGTACATCCCATGTTTTTTTAAGTTTACTATTCAGTCATCACCCAGTCTGGTTTTTGTTTGAACTAAAAACAGTTTTGTAGATTGTGTGCAATTTTGCCATGTTTTTATGCATACAACTGAGTGTTTCTAGACATTGAAACATACACAATTTTTATTTGCATCCAGAAAGAATGAATGTAAATGTATCCAAGTCGAAATGTGATGGATGATATCTTTATGTGGAAATAGACAGCAAATACAAACATCTTGTTTTAACATTTGCTCTGTAACATTCATCGCTAACAAAAGACTTTGTGTCTCTCTTGCCAAGTTGCTGGTGTGTTACAATACATTTTACTAAAAATGAATTGGCTACCCAGTTGTCTTCTTCACACAGATTATCACCTAGATAGGATAGGTTCCATTCCCCCTCCCCTTTTTGTTTTTTTATTTACAGTTTATAGATTTTTAGCACCAATCAGATCACCCACCAATGGGTAAAATAATAGGCAGACTGGGCTATTTAACCTTGGTTAAGCAACCAGTCTAGAACCAGTCTTCAAATTCAAAACCTGTTAAATTCTGCTTAAATTGTGTAGTGTTACATCCTACTCATTCAGGAATCACAGGGTTGGTAAATATATATTACAAATGTGTCACAGACATGATTAGACAAAAAAAAAGCCACACAAGAAAATCATTTTTTAAAAAAAGAAAAGAAAAAAAAAATCTCAAAATGACAAATTACTTGTTCCTTATTGTTTTAATTAGCAAAGATTGAGTGATCAGAGGTATTTAGGATATATCAGGTGTGGGGGAGGGATTGTTTAGCATCAAACTCCTAATCCTTTGAACCCACAAGCCCATATTCAAGGTTCAAACAAAATCACATCAGGGCTGTATATATATTTCCCTGGTCTCCCATCAGGCCATATTAACAAAATTTTTTATGTGGGAGCTATGCACAAACCAAAGTTCATGCAATGACCAATGCCAAAAAAATGCACAGTCCCAATCAGGACTTAGTATAATGATCATTCAAGTCTCTTAACACGTGACTATGTATGGTATACATGACCATTATGGTATATTACAGATGGTACACATGTACCATTATGTATATTATTATCATGTACTATTACTATTACTATTTATTATCATGACTATTATTATTATTATTATTATCATGTACTATTATTATCATTATTATTATTATGTATTATTATTGTACTTATTATTATCATGTACTATTATTAATATTATTATTATCATGTACTATTATTATCATTATTATTATTATGTATTATATGTACATATTATCATGTACTATTATTATTATTATATGTATTATTTATGTACTACATTATGTATATTACAGATGTACATAGTGGTAATATGTGTATCATTGTCAATATTTCACTTCCTTTTTTTTTTTTTAAACAATATTTTAGAATATATACTTCATAATAACATAGCAGTATCTACATATACTACTTAGAGAAAGGAAATGATGAAAAATTGTTATAACTAAAAGTTTTTTTTTTTTTAAGTGATAAAAATAAAACAAAAATAGGAATACATTCATATATATAAACTGTTACAAATCATTTTAATATTACATATGCTATATATCATATTGTATGTAAAAAGCTACAGAGCATAAATAAATCACAGATAAATACATGCACTAAACGTGTAAGCAAGTAAATGTGTCAGAGTGGCCTAAAGTCAGTATCAACCAGACAGCAAGGGAGTCTACCCCCTTTTCATTAGCGCTAGACAAAGGAGATTGTTTTGTTTAGTTCATTTCTTTGTTCAATGGCATATCTACATTCATAGGTTATTTAATGCCAAAGCCGTCCTTGGAGAAACCAGTAGTTATACTATTATTTAACCCATGGCATATTTAATCAAACCTCTAGGCATTAAAATAACTCTAGGCATGTTAACATGCATTAAAAAATCAATCAGCTACCTTAAACAGAAATTTGAACTTTGTTTACTCATTTTGTGGCTCTATATTGATACAAATCATACAAATGATTATTTTAAAAAAAAAAAAAATGAACGTGTCTTTTTGTCACCTCTTTAAAGTAGCAATGAAGGCAAATAAACATTTATTATTGTATCTAGGCCACGGGGAGAGAGAGAGAAAGAAAAGAAAAAAGTTGACAACACGATATAGACTATCTAGAAACAAACACTTGACATCTTTCAAATTTACAAAATTGGTTAGTAGCCATTCAAAGTTGGTGGAAATTTTAGCTCATCATCAAAACTGATAAAGAAACCAGACTTCTCCAGACCCCCACCCTCGACTTTTTTAATTATATAGCATTGATTCATTGGGACAAGTTTCCTTGTCTATCAACATTTCAGCCACCCTGAGGCTTTCAGAAGTATCAAGTCAACTCGATACTAATTTGACAATTTCTTTCTCAATTATTGAGACAAGATCTTATCAATAAATTCTTTCAAACTAGTCTTTTTTTTTTTCCTTTTGTCTTAATAATGTTCAGCTATTGTAACCTAGGAAACGGCTTGAAAGAATATGAAATACTAACACTTTGAAAAATTTGGTTAAAAACAACAAAATTAAAAAAAAAAAGAAAAAAAAAAAGAAGACATTTGTAAATATACAAGGTGTGGCAAAAAAGTATCAAAATTTTTAGTAGTTTTTGACACCTTGTATTCTGAAAAAAAAAAAAAAAAAAAAAAAAAAAAAAAAAAAAAAAAAAAAAAACGTTTCCATTCATTTTTTTTTCAGAATACAAGCGCGTGTCAAAAAAGTACCAAGTTTTAAAGTTGATTTACTAAGATAGAAATGAAGAAAAATGGAACGTTATTCTTTTCCAGAATACAAAGTGTGTCAAAAAGTACAAAAAATCTTGCTACTTTTTGACACACCTTGTATAGAAAACAATTAAAATATAATTTAAATAAATGTTAATGTTTTTATATGCGTTCTTATTTAATTTCATTAGTCTTCTAATTAATATATTACATGCCCAGAGGGTGCATATTCTTGCTAGTATAAACTAAACAATTTTTTTTAAATAGAAGTTTAATGCTCATGAGAAATATTTGAAACAAGAAAAATAATCTACCAAGTTGCAAGTTAACCTGTCTATTTTAATTACCACCTGATACATGACAAAAGGTTGGTATATCATGTAATGTATATAAAGAGTTGTAAAATTGATAGAAAAAACAGAAGAATTGTCACATAGATCAATAATACAATCTAACAATGTATTTTTATTTACTAATGTGATAGAAGCATAAAAAAAACAAAAACAAAAAAAAAACACTTGTGTTTGTGACCCAAAAGCAGTAAGTAAAAAAAGTATAAAAGTCATTTGATAGGTTTATTGGTTGATTTTATGTCATGTCAACCCTTGTTGGGTTATTTAATGCCAAACTTTTCAAGTAATGATTTCTACTGATCATTTGTTTGTACGTAGTTATATGGTTTCCATTATTTAATCTAATACTAATAATTTAAAAAAAATCTATTTGACCATAGATAGGACCCTAACAGGTCAAAGTGGACCTGAAAGTAATGGCAACAAAGGGTACTCCACACTCACCAGAGCTGGAGCACACAGGACACCACCTCTATGCCGGCAGATGATATATTCTAAGTGCTACCAAAGTTAAAATTGTATAATACATAAATAAGGGATGTACATATTCATATTTTGGTTACAGCATTTCAATTCTGTAGAGTTTGGTAATAAATAATACCTAATAATATCCATTTTGATTGTATGATATTCCACTAAAATAAAACTCTGGTATATTTCCTCTAGAAGAAAATTACATTTATTAATAAAAAAAATGTTAATGGTAAAGATGTATTTATTTATGGATAGTAATGTATTATATCAAAAATTTAAAAAAAATAAAAAAAAATAAAACAAACTTTCCAGAAAACTACCATATGAGTCAGACATATACATAACTTCCCTCTGTGCAAACTGGTAATTTTAAATGGTTACTGTTTATGTCACATCTGTTAAGGTTATAGTCATCTGTTACCATTATTGATATGGTCAGATTGTTTTACTTATTTGATATGACTGATGATATATTATTTTGTAACTGTTTGATTTTATAATCTATCAATGAGTCACAACTTTAAAACTTGTAATTCATCAATACAAATCATTCTGTCTGGAGGAACTCAGTGAGAATCAATTAGACTTCTAAGTTTGTGCTAAACTAAACTTACTAAATAACTAGACTTCTACTTTGAAATTCACTTTGATGGTCTTAATATTTAACAAAAAAACAATGAAATTATATCAGCATAAAGAGAGGATTGGCTGGAGGGCATCTGAGACAATCTTTATATAAATACTTGTGTTCCTTAATTGTATGACCATCATCATCTTGCAAACACCCTCTGGTTAAAAATAAGACCGTCCAAATTATTTCAAGATGAAATGCAAAAATTGTAATTTTTGATTATCTGTGTTTATCTGCCAATTCTGTTTTTTCTTTGTGAGGCTCATCACCTCAGCTAAAAAAATGAACTATTCGATTTTTATTATAAAGAAAGGGAAGAAAAAGAAACATGCTACACAGAAAAATTATAAGAAAGAAAGAGAGTAGGCAAAAGATAGAGAGAAGGGGTGAGCATGCAGAACGATAATGCTAACCTTTTCAATTGAACTCATGACTGAGTAATTAAACCCAGAACTTGGCAGTCGTTTTACAGACTGAGCATAATAATAATAATAATTAGATTATTTAACAAGGGTACCATCCTTAATATACATTAGTCAGAAACTATTCCATGAATTTATCTCATTTTAAAAACTGTTTGTACTTTGATAACCTTTTTAACCGTAAGGAATTAAAGTGATTAAAAAAATACATTTTTTTCTTTAATTGCAAATCATTTTGCTATAAAAATGCATTATAAATTTTTTTTAAATATTCTATGCTTTTTGTTATATTCTGTATGTTTTTATACTTGTTGATATCAATACATATCAACTGCTAATTTACAAAAAAAAAAAAGAAAACTTGTAGACTGTTTTGGACTCTGTACCTCATGGCATTGTGTAATATTACAGACATTCATATACTCTTACTCTGAAAACTTATGCTAGCTTATTGAGAGAGGATATTGACCTATGTTTAAACCTGTTTTTACAAACTAATTTAACACTAAATTCTTAATTTTTTTTTTTTTTTGGGGGGAGGTCAAACAGGCTAAGTTGATATTGAATATAAATACACAATGACTTTGTAACAAATTTCTATTGTTTGGAAAGTAACAGTGGTTTACCAAAGAACTGACTAACCCAATTTCTCTTTCATCAACAATTATGGAAACACCAGTGATGAAACCTTTTTTTTTTAATGATATATCTGATAATGAGAGAAATGTGGATTAATGTTTTTCCAAAAGACACAAAATTAAAACTGCTTCCCAATTCCATTTTCAATGCTGCTAACTATTCTGCTTATATATATATATATATATATATGTTTTTACAAACAGATAAAATACGAAACACTGAATGAAAATGCAAGACCAGGTAGTTGGAAATTAACAAGGTTTTATTTAACACAGGGTAGAGAATGCTTCTACCCTAAAAGTGACTTAACTAGTTCAATTGTGCTACGCACGTGCGTCCACCTCAGTACAAACCCCAATCCAAAAGTTCATGGTGGAAACCCCACTTCTGGGTTCCCATCAGCCCCTTACTGATCAAGGGGAGCAAATCTAAATGTCATTAGGTCTGAACCTAACAATAAGTTAGGATAGCGAAGACTAGTCAACAGCGCTTGGTTACAGTCAGTTTTCTTGCATTTTATATCGATTGATGTAAGTTATTGTTGGATATATGGCAATTAACCTATATATATATAATATATATATATATATATATATATATATAAATAGTAAAGTCTGTGGAGTGGCCTATGTTGGTATCAGCTGAATAGCAAGGGAGTCTATCCTGAGGAGATTGTTTTTTATGAAGCGAAGCACCACACCTACCGTCAACTCACAGATCAGATTACACAAGCTGTACAGCTCATGTGTCAATTTTTGCGAGGACCAGTATCAAAACTGGAACTTAGAATTCCTACGCATTAAACCAAGACTTAAATATATATATATACATATCAGAAATATTGAGCATTCTATAAATATAGCAAACTACATTATTAATACTAGCAAATATATGCACCCTCCGAGTGCAAGTATTTTAGTTAAATTCTATAATAAAATATATATTAAATTAGAAAGGCTAATGAAACTGAATAAAAATTCAGATAAAAAGATTTGGAACAGAGGGTATGATTGAAAATAGAAACAACTTTGACACTAACTCTTCCATCATTTTCCATTACTCCCGTCTTCTTTGGTAAATTTTCCTAATTTAACTATTTAGTTAAAATAGGAAGTAAAGAATAAAATTACATTATTTCTTCTTGTTAATGAATTTTTAAGATTTATTGAAGAGATTTTGCTCATATTCAATAAGATAAAACCAAACAATTAGAAATCAATAATACTAAGCATATATTTATTAAAATCAAATTTTTAAGATCAATATGCCTTCCCATTCATACTGTAAACCTCTATTTTGTTGTATATATAAATACAATTGCATGTGATTAGTATGTAAGATATGGTCAACAGTGTAAGTAATGTAAAAAATTTTATTAATAATGAGGTTTAAATATAAATAAAAATCATGGAGAATGTGATGTAAATAACAAAGGGAACTGTAACTTGTATAGTAATATAGTTTCGGTTACAGACAGACAAACCCACAATCTCCATTATAATAAGATATATATGTTTATAAATGGGCTTAACATGGGTTAGCCACTATGGGCCAAAGTTAAAAAGATAGTCCATAGACTGGAACACACTGACTTTCTGGTATAGAAAAATCTGGGTACAGCCGTCAGTAAAGAAGGTCATGCTGACAGTCTTTTAGGACATTGATTTCCTTAAAAAAAGGTGTAACTATAATCAGTGATTCTTATTACAATTCCTAGGCAAAATTCACCTTATTTATTGAATAACCCTCGTATATATAATTAACAACCACTCCCTCATTGAACCTTTTCAAGATTTATCATTATTTAATCAATAAAGCAATCAAAAAATGTTGGCTTAAATAGGGAAATTTCTATAAAAATTTGTTAGCACACCTCAAACAGTTGCTATTTCTAGCAAGAAAACTTGTAGTTTCTTTATCAGAAGTTCTTAATTGTCAGAGCCCAAAGTATGATACTAAAAACTGAATCTGATGGTGAGGCTCCAGATCTAGAGCTCTGGGCACAGATGCTGATAGGTATGCTTCCTGTGTCCCTGACACATAATCTAAAAGGATTTAGTGAAATCATATCCATGCATCCCAGTGTTTTTCTTTTTTCTTCCCTCACCATTTCAAGCTAATTGTAAATACATTTCAATAGTTTCTTAGAAATGAATTACACAGGATAGATTACAAGATAGGAGTTAGACTCATTCAAAGCAAATGTGTGTGTCTCTGGACTAAATTCAAAAAACTATCAGCATCACTGCTGGGGAATATAAAGTAGACCTTCCTTGCCATTATTCCCAGATATTACTAACACAGAATTTTAAAAACATTTTCAGAAACTACATAAAAAATGTAAAGATGAACATGCAATGAACATGATTCCCTAACCTGTAGGTATGAAATAACCCTAGACAGGTTGATATGTCATTATTCAATCGACCATTTTCAGAGCCCAAGAGTTAATAAAGTCCTTTTGTTGTCAAATACAAAATCCAGAATTTGTAAATTTGCTTAAGCAGCATTAACATTCTTCTAGGATATCACTTCTTTTCCAAGTACAGAAAACGCATTTCAAGCATTGATTTAAAATAAAAATAAACACAACAACTAGAAAGCTTTTCTTGATACTATTTATAAACATGATCACTTTTACTAATTCAGAAAACAACTATCAATATGTAGATAGAGTAGAAGAAAAAAATAGTATTAAAAATAAGTATATATTTGTTGTCTCTATACAACAGAGATCAAGGAAGACTTCTGTCCCACTATATAAATGGGGAGGGTTTAAATTATAATAACATCAGTGCTTAAATTTGAATTTGATAATTTAAGTGCTATATTTTGTAAAGGTTTTGCCTGAAATTCATTTCAACATGTTTTGGAACTCAACCTCTGTTTGCATTGAAAATAAGAAAAAACAAAATAAAACAAAACAACAACAGGTGAGGATTATCAGTATATTATTGACAGAGAGAAGCCATTGTAATTTTGAGATCAATTGAAAATTTCCATTAGACAGATATATAAAAATTCTTAAGCCTCTTCCATTATTCACGATAATTGAACATAATAGCTTACAAGACTTTTTTTATCATAAATTAAAAAAATACTTCTTGTTAGTCATCTTAAAAATTGGTATTAAAAAAAAAATATCACGCTTATGAAAATTTAATCATTTCTTTTAACATTGTGTGTAGATACTTTTTAGTCATTTTGTGGAGAGGAAGTCGGTTTTATACATCATCATAGAACAGTGCTTTTCAATCTATCTGCATCTTTTGGTATGACTTTAAACTGCATCTAATGGCAAGTTCCAATATAGGAGCTCTAGGAGTGTGAAGCACCCCTTCATCGCCATTACTGTCAGGTCCACTCTGACCCAAAGTGATAGTATCTGTTAGGGTTCCATATGGGTTAAATAGAAAGAATGAGTTTTTTAAAATGTGTGTTAAAAAAAAACTTTAGTTTAAATAAAAAATTTTTGAATACCCATCAAGAATGAATTAAACAAAAACATCTTTGCATAAAATAACCCAACAAGGGTTGACATGCCATAAAATTTAACCACTCAACCAACAAACTATCTGATATGGTGTACTGGCAGATATTTTCCCAATGCCGCCAAGTAATAAGTAAAGTCTTGGGTGGCCTAAAGTCAGTATCAGCCAGACAGCGACGAGTCTATCCCCTTTTCACTAGCGCTAGACCAAGGAGATTATTTCAGTGTTCGAGGTGGAGTGCCACACCTACCATCAGCTCCTTACTTTACTGCACAAGATGCCTATGCTACTCATACGCTGAGTTGCAAGGACTGGTATCAACACAGAACACTCTACCAACTGAGCTAATGCGCCACATATTTGAGCCGTATTATTTATTTATGACCCAAGAAAATACTGTTTGAATATCCATAGTTAAACTCTGCTTAAAAAATTGACCATGTGTCACATCCTACTCATAGTGAATTCAATTTAAAAAGAAAAAAAAACTTACCTCAAATTGTTACCTCCAAATCTATTTTTACAAACTTTGTTCCTCTCTATTCCAAGTAAGGTAGTACTTATCCTGTTAGATTCAGATAATTAATTAACCATTAGAATATCTAAACAACTTTTGAAGAATTCTGGATAGCTTCTTATCAACAGAAGGAAATAAAATTCAAGTACCTTTGAACTTTACATATATCAACTCTCTTATCATATATATTAACTA
>CM042144.1:37069863-37157363 GCA_023376005.1 Doryteuthis pealeii
CCCAGAGAGAGAGGAAAGAAAAAGAAAAAAAGTTGACAACACGTATAGACTATCTAGAAACAAACCACTTGACATTCTTATCAAATAACATAATTGGTAGAGCACATTCAAAGTTGGGTTGGAAATTTTAGCTCATCATCAAAACTGATAAAGAACCAGACTTCTCCAGACCCCACCCTCGACTTTTTTAATTATTATTAGCATTGATTCATTGGACAAGTTCCCTGTCTATCAACAATTTCAGCCACCCTGAGCTTCCAGAAGTATCCAAGTCAACTCGATACTAATTGACATTCTTTTCTCAATTATTGAGACAAATCTTATCAATAAATTCTTTCAAATAGTCTTTTTTTTTTTCCTTGTCTTAATAATGTTTTAGCTTATTGTAACCTAGGGAAACGGCTGTGAAAGAATATGAAAATACTAACACTTGGAAAAATTTGCTGTTAAAAACAACAAATTTAAAAAAAAAAAGAAAAAAAAAAAGAAGACATTGTTAAATTATACAAGGGTTGTGCAAAAAGTATCAAAATTTTAGTAGTTGACACCTTGTTTCTGAAAAAAAAAAAAAAAAAAAAAAAAAAAAAAAAAAAAAAAAAAACGTTCCATTCATTTTTTTTTCAGAATACAAGGCGCTGTAAACCAAAAAAGTACCAAGTTTAAAGTTGTATTTACTAAGATAGAAATGAAGAATAAATGAACGTTATTCTTTTCCAGAATACAAAGTGTGTCAAAAAGTACAAAAAATCTTGCTACTTTTTGACACACCTTTGTATAGAAACCAATAAAATATAATTTAAATAAATGTAATGTTTTTATATGCGTTCTTATTTTAAATTTCATTATCTTTCTAATTTAATATATTACATGCCCAGGGGTGCATATTCTGCCTAGTATAACTAAACAATTTTTTTTTAAATAGAAGTTTAATGCCATGAGAAATATTGAAACAAGAAAAATAATCACCAAGTTGGCAGTAACCTGTCTATTTTTATTACACCTGATACATGACAAAAGGTGTATATCATGTAATGTAAAAGAGTTCTAAAATTGATAGAAAAACAGAAGAAGTCACATAGATCAATAATTACAATCTAACATGTATTTTTATTTACTTTAATGTGATAGAAGCATTAAAAAAAACAAAAACGAAAAAAAAACACCTTGGTGTGTGACCCAAAAGCAGTAAGTAAAAAAGTATAAAAGTCAATTTATAGGTTTATGGTTGATTTTATAGTCATGTCAACCCTTGTGGTATTTAATGCCAAATTAAACTTTTCAAGTATGGATTTCACTTGCATCATTTGTTTGTACGTAGTTATATGCCGTTCCATTATTTTTAATCTAATACTAATAATTTAAAAAAAATCTATTTGACCGTAGATAGGACCCAACAGGTCAAAGTGGACCTGAAAGTAATGCACAAAGGGGTACTCCACACCACCAGAGAGGAGCACACAGACACCACCTTATGCCGGCAGATGGATATATTCTAATGCTACCAAAGTAAAATTGTATAATACATAAATAGGATGTACATATTCATATTTTTGTACAGCATTTCAATCTGTAGAGTTTTGTAATAAATAATACCTAATAATATCCATTTTGATTGTATGATATCCACTAAAATAAAACTCTGTATATTTCCTCTAGAAGAAAAGTTACATATTATTAATAAAAAATGTTAATGGTAAAAGATGTATTTAATTTATGGATAGTAATGTATTATACAAAATTTAAAAAATAAAAAAATAAACAAACTTCCAGAAAACACCATATGAGTCAGACATTATACATAACTTCGCCTCTGCCTGCAAACTGTAATTTTAAATGGTTACTGTTTATGTCACATCTTGTTAAGGTATAGTTCATCTGTTACCATTATGATATGGTCGAATTTGTTTTACTTATTTGATATGACTATGATATATTATTTTTGTAAACTGTTGATATATTAACTATCAATGATCAACACTTTGAAAACTTGTAATTCATCAATACAAATCATTCTGTTTGGAGAACTCAGTGAGAATCAATTTAGATTCTAAGTTGTGCTTAAACTAAACTTACTAAAAACTAGACTTCTACTTTGAAATTTCACTTTGATGTCTAATATTAACAAAAAACAATGAAATTATATCAGCATTAAGAGAGGATTGGCTGGAGGGCATCTGAGGGACAATCTTTTATATAAATTACTTGTGTTCCTTAATTGTGATGACCATCATCATCTTCGCAACACCCTCTGCCGTTAAAATAAGACCGTCAAATTATTCAAATGAAATGCAAAATTGTAATTTTGATTATCTTGTTTTATCTGCCAATTCTTGTTTTTGTGAGGCTCATCACCTCAGCTAAAAATACTATTCGATTTTTATTATAAAGAAAGGGAAGAAAGAACATGCTACACAGAAAATTTAAGAAAGAAAGAGAGTAGGCAAAGATAGAGAGAAGGTGAGCATGCAGAGCGATTAATGTAACCTTTTTCAATTGACTCAATGAGCTGAGTAATTAAACCCAGAACTTGCAGTCGTTTTTACAGGGACTGAGCATAATAATAATAATAATTAGATTATTTAACAAAGGCTTACCATCTCCTATATACATTAGTTCAGAAACTATTTCCATGAATTTATCTGCATTTATAAAAACTGTTTGTACTTTGATAAACCTTTTTAACCGTAAGATTTTAAAGTGATTAAAAAAATACATTTTTTTCTTTAATTGCAAATCATTTTGCTATAAAAAGCATTATAAATTTTTTTTAAAATTCTATGCTTTTTGTATATTCTGTATGTTTTTATACTTGTTGATATAATACATATCAACTGCTAATTTACAAAAAAAAAAGAAGTAGACTGTTTGGACTTGTACCTCATTGGCATTGTGCTTAATATTACAGAATTCATATACTCTTACTCTGAAAAACTTAGTGCTAGCTATTTGAGAGAGGGATATTGACCTATGTTTAACAACCTTGTTTTTACAAACTAATTTAACACTAAATTCTTAATTTTTTTTTTTTATTGTGGGAGAGTGGTCACAGGCTAAGTGATTTATGAATATAATACACAATGATTTGTAACAAAATTTCTATTTTTGAAAGTAAAGTGGCTTTACCAAAGAACTGACTAACCCAATTTCTCTTTCATCAACAATTATGAACACAGTGATGAAACCTTTTTTTTTTAATGATATATTCTGGATAATGAAACAAGTAGAGAAATGTGGATTAATGTTTTGCCAAAGAATTAGCACTAAATGAACACGAGTAATCTTGCCAAAATTAAAAACTGCTTCCCCAATTCCATTTTCAATGCTGTAACTATCTGTATATATATATATATATATATTATATGTTTTTACAAAACAGATAAAATACGAAACTGAATGAAAATGCAAGACCAGGTAGTTGGAAATTAACAAGGTTTTATTTAACAACAGGTAGAGAATGCTTCTACCCTAAAAAGTACTTAACTAGTTCAAGTGCTACGCACGTGCGTCCACTCAGACAACCCCAATCCAAAAGTTCATGGTGAACCCCACTCTGGTTCCATCAGCCCCTTACTGATCAAGGGGAGCAATCTAAATGTCATTTAGGTCTGACCTAACAATAATTAGGATAACGAGACTAGTCAACCAGCGCTGGTTACAGTCAGTTCTTGCATTTTATTATCGATTGATGTAAGTATTGTTGGATATATGGCCAAATTAACCTATATATATATATATCATATATATATATATATTATATATATATAAATAGTTAAAGGTCTGTGGAGTGGCCTTATTGTTGGTATCAGCTGAATTAGCAAGGGAGTCTATTCCTGAGGAGATTTTTTTTTATGAAAGCGAAGCACCACCACTACCGTCAAACTCACAGATCAGATTACACAAGCTGTACAGCCTCATGTGTCAATTTTTGCGAGGACCCAGTATCAAATACTGGAACTTAGGAATTCCTACGCATTAAACCAAGACTTTAAATCTATATATATACATATCAGAAATATTGCAGCATTCTATAAAGTATTAGCAAACTACATTATTAATACTTAGCAAATATATGCACCCTCCGAGTGGCAAGTATTTTAGTTAAATTCTATAATAAAATATCATATTAAAATTAGAAAGCTAATGAACTGATAAAAAAATTCAGATAAAAGATTTGAACAGAGGGTATATTGAAAAATAGAACACTTTGACACTAACTCTTCCATCATTTTCCATTACTCCCGTCTTCTTTGGTTAAATTTTCCTAATTTAACTATTTAGTTAAAATAGGAAGTAAAGAAAAAAATTAAATTATTTCTTCTTGTTAAGAATTTCTTTTAAGATTTATTGAAGAGATTTTTGCTCATATCAATAAGATAAAACCAAACAATTAAAATCAATAATACTAACATTATTTATAAAATCAAATTTTTAAGATCAATATGCCTTCCCATTCATACTGATAAACCTCATTTGTGTATATATAAAACAATTGCATGTGATTAGTCATGTAGATATGGTCAACAGTGTAAGTAATGTAAAACAATTTTATTAATAATTGAGGTTTAAATATAAATAAAATCATGGAAGAATGTTTGGATGTAAATAACAAGGGAACGTAATTGTATAGTAATATGTTTCGGTTAACAGACAGACAAACCCACAATCTCCATTATAATAAGATATATTGTTTATAATGGGCTTAACATGGGTTTAGCCACTTATGGGCCAAAGTTAAAAAGATATCCTAGACCTGGAAACAACACTGACTTTCTGGGTATAGAAAAAATTCTGGGTACAGCCTCAGTTAAGAAGTCATGCTGGCAGTCTTTTAGACATTGATTTCTTAAAAAAGGGTGTAACTAATAATCATGATTCTTATTACGCAATGCCTAGGCAAAATTCACCTTATTTATTGAATAACCCTCGTATATATAATTAACAACCACTCCCTCATTGAACCTTCAAGATTTTATCATTTCATTAATCCAATAAAGCAATCAAAAAAATGTTTGCTTAAATAGGAAATCTATAAAATTGTTGCACACTTCAAACAGTTGCTATTCTAGCAAGAAACTTGAGTTTCTTTAATCAGAATTCTAATTGTCAGAGCCCAAAGTATGATACTAAAAAACTGAATCTGAAGGTTGAGCTCCAGATCTAGAGCTCTGGGGCACAGATGCCTGAAGGTTATGCTTCCTGTGTCCCTGACACAATAATCTAAAAGGATTAGGTGAATCATATCATGCATCCCAGTGTTTTCTTTTTTCTTCCCTCACCATTCAAGCTAATTGTTAAATACATTTCAATAGTTTCTTAGAAATGAATACCACAGGATAGATTACAAGATAGGATTAGACTCATTCAAAGCAAATGTGGTGTTCTGGGACTAAATCAAAAAACTTCGATCACTGCTGGGGAATATAAAGTAGGACCTTCCTTCCATTATTCCCAGAGATACTAACACAGAATTTTAAAAACATTTTCAGAAACTTACATAAAAAATGTAAATGAACATGCAATGAAACATGATTCCCTAACTGTAGCTATGAAATAACCCTAGACAGGTGATATGTCATTATTCAATCGACCATTTTCAGAGCCAAGAGTTAATAAAGTCCTTTTTGTTGCTCAAATACAAAACCAGAATTTGTAAAATTGCTTAAGAGCATTAACATCTTCTAGGATATCACTTCTTTTCCAAGTACAGAAAGCATTTCAAGCATTGGATAAATAAAAATTAAAAACAACAACTAGTTAAAAGCTTTCTTGATATATTATAAACATGATCACTTTTACTAATTCAGAACAACTATCAATATGTAGATAAGAGTAGAAAAAAAATAGTATTTAAAAATAAGTATATATTTGTTGGTCTCTATACAACAGAGATCAGGAAAGACTTTCGTCCCACTAATAAATGGGAGGGTTATAAATTATTATAACATCAGTGCTTAAAATTTGAATTTGATAATTTAAGTGCTATATTTTGTAAGTTGCCTGAAATCATCAACATGTTTGGAACTCAACCTCTGTTTGCATTGAAAATAAGAAAAACAAATAAAACAAAACAACAACAGGTGAAGGATTATCAGTGCAGATTATTGACAGAGAGAAGCCATTGTATATTGAGATCAATTTGAAAATTTCCATTAGACAGTATATATAAAACATTCCTTAAGCCTCTTCCATTATTCACGATAATGAACATAATAGCTTACAAGACTTTTTTTATTCATAAATTAAAAAATACTCTGTTAGTCATCTTAAAAATTGTATTAAAAAAAAATATCACGCTTATGAAAATTAATCATTTCTTTTAAACATTGTGTGAGATACTTTTAGTCATTTTGTGAGAGGAAGTCGGTTTTATACATCATCATAGAACAGTGCTTTTTCAATCTATCTGCATCTTTTGGTATGACTTTAAACTGCATCTAATGGCGAATCCAATATAGGAGCCTCTAGGCGTGAAGCACCCTTTCATCGCCATTACTGTCAGTTCCACTCTGACCAAAGTGAAAGTATCTGTTAGGGTTCCATATGGGTTAAAATAGAAAGAATGAGTTTTTTAAAATTGTGTTTAAAAACTTTAGTTTAAATAAAAAAATTTTGAAACCATCAAGAATTGATAAACAAAACATCTTTTGGCATAAATACCCAACCAAGGGTTGACAGCCATAAAATTTAACCATCAACCACAAAACTATTGATATGTGTACTGGCAGGATATTTTCCCATGCGCCAAGTAATAAGTAAGTCGTTGGGCCTAAAGTCATATCAGCCAAGACGCGACGAGTCTATCCCCTTTTCACTACGCTAGACCAAGGAGATTATTCAGTGTCGCAGTGGAGTGCCACACCTCATCAGCTCCTTACTTACTGCACAGATGCCTATGCTTACTCATACGCTGAGTTGCAAGACTGTCTATCAAACAACAGAACACTCTACCAACTGAGCTAATGCCTGCCACATATTTGAGCCGTATTATTTATTATGACCAAGGAAAATACTGTTTGAATTCACTATGAGTAGGATGTGACACATGGTCAATTTTTTAAGCAGAGTTTAACTATGGATATTCAAACAGTATTTTCTTGGTCATAAATAAATAATACGGCTCAAATATGTGGCGCATTAGCTCAGTTGGTAGAGTGTTCTGTGTTGATACCAGTCCTTGCCAACTCAGCGTATGAGTAGCATAGGCATCTGTGCAGTAAAGTAAGGAGCTGATGGTAGGTGTGGCACTCCACCTCGAACACTGAAATAATCTCCTTGGTCTAGCGCTAGTGAAAAGGGATAGACTCCGTCGCTGTCTGGCTGATACTGACTTTAGGCCACCCCAACGACTTTACTTATTTACTTGGCGCATTGGGAAAATATCCTGCCAGTACACCATATCAGATAGTTTGTTGGTTGAGTGGTTAAATTTTATGGCATGTCAACCCTTGTTTGGGTTATTTTATGCCAAAGATGTTTTGTTTAATTCATTCTTGATGGGTATTCAAAAATTTTTTTATTTAAACTAAAGTTTTTTTTTAAACACAATTTTAAAAAACTCATTCTTTCTATTTAACCCATATGGAACCCTAACAGATACTATCACTTTGGGTCAGAGTGGACCTGACAGTAATGGCGATGAAGGGGTGCTTCACACTCCTAGAGCTCCTATATTGGAACTTCGCCATTAGATGCAGTTTAAAGTCATACCCAAAAGATGCAGATAGATTGAAAAGCACTGTTCTATGATGATGTATAAAACCGACTTCCTCTCCACAAAATGACTAAAAAGTATCTACACACAATGTTAAAAGAAATGATTAAATTTTCATAAGCGTGATATTTTTTTTTAAATACCAATTTTTAAGATGACTAACAAGAAGTATTTTTTTAATTTATGATAAAAAAAGTCTTGTAAGCTATTATGTTCAATTATCGTGAATAATGGAAGAGGCTTAAGAATTTTTATATTATCTGTCTAATGGAAATTTTCAAATTGATCTCAAAATATACAATGGCTTCTCTCTGTCAATAATATCACTGATAATCCCTCACCTGTTGTTGTTTTGTTTTATTTTGTTTTTTCTTATTTTCAATGCAAAACAGAGGTTGAGTTCCAAAACATGTTGAAATGAATTTCAGGCAAAACCTTTACAAAATATAGCACTTAAATTATCAAATTCAAATTTAAGCACTGATGTTATTAATAATTTAAACCCCTCCCCCATTTATATAGTGGGACAGAAGTCTTCCTTGATCTCTGTTGTATAGAGACCAACAAATATATACTTATTTTTAATACTATTTTTTTTTCTACTCTTATCTACATATTGATAGTTGTTTCTGAATTAGTAAAAGTGATCATGTTTATAAATAGTATCAAGAAAAGCTTTACTAGTTGTTGTTTTATTTTTATTTTAAATCCAATGCTTGAAATGCGTTTCTGTACTTGGAAAAGAAGTGATATCCCTAGAAGAATGTTAATGCTGCTTAAGCAAATTTACAAATTCTGGATTTTGTATTTGACAACAAAAAGGACTTTATTAACTCTTGGGCTCTGAAAATGGTCGATTGAATAATGACATATCAACCTGTCTAGGGTTATTTCATACCTACAGGTTAGGGAATCATGTTCATTGCATGTTCATCTTTACATTTTTTATGTAGTTTCTGAAAATGTTTTTAAAATTCTGTGTTAGTATATCTGGGAATAATGGCAAGGAAGGTCTACTTTATATTCCCCAGCAGTGATGCTGATAGTTTTTTGATTTAGTCCAGAGACACACACATTTGCTTTGAATGAGTCTAACTCCTATCTTGTAATCTATCCTGTGTAATTCATTTCTAAGAAACTATTGAAATGTATTTACAATTAGCTTGAAATGGTGAGGGAAGAAAAAAGAAAAACACTGGGATGCATGGATATGATTTCACTAAATCCTTTTAGATTATGTGTCAGGACACAGGAAGCATACCTATCAGCATCTGTGCCCAGAGCTCTAGATCTGGAGCCTCACCATCAGATTCAGTTTTTAGTATCATACTTTGGGCTCTGACAATTAAGAACTTCTGATAAAGAAACTACAAGTTTTCTTGCTAGAAATAGCAACTGTTTGAGGTGTGCTAACAAATTTTTATAGAAATTTCCCTATTTAAGCCAAACATTTTTTTGATTGCTTTATTGATTAAATAATGATAAATCTTGAAAGGTTCAATGAGGGAGTGGTTGTTAATTATATATACGAGGGTTATTCAATAAATAAGGTGAATTTTGCCTAAGGAATTGGTAATAAGAATCACTGATTATAGTTACACCTTTTTTTAAGGAAATCAATGTCCTAAAAGACTGTCAGCATGACCTTCTTTACTGACGGCTGTACCCAGAATTTTTTCTATACCAGAAAGTCAGTGTGTTTCCAGTCTATGGACTATCTTTTTAACTTTGGCCCATAGTGGCTAACCCATGTTAAGCCCATTTATAAACATATATATCTTATTATAATGGAGATTGTGGGTTTGTCTGTCTGTAACCGAAACTATATTACTATACAAGTTACAGTTCCCTTTGTTATTTACATCACATTCTCCATGATTTTATTTATATTTAAACCTCAATTATTAATAAAATTGTTTTACATTACTTACACTGTTGACCATATCTACATACTAATCACATGCAATTGTATTTATATATACAACAAAATAGAGGTTTACAGTATGAATGGGAAGGCATATTGATCTTAAAAATTTGATTTTAATAAATATATGCTTAGTATTATTGATTTCTAATTGTTTGGTTTTATCTTATTGAATATGAGCAAAAATCTCTTCAATAAATCTTAAAAGAAATTCATTAACAAGAAGAAATAAATGTAATTTTATTCTTTACTTCCTATTTTAACTAAATAGTTAAATTAGGAAAATTTACCAAAGAAAGACGGGAGTAATGGAAAATGATGGAAGAGTTAGTGTCAAAGTTGTTCTATTTTTCAATCATACCCCCTCTGTTCCAAATCTTTTTATCTGAATTTTTATTCAGTTTCATTAGCCTTTCTAATTTAATATGATATTTTATTATAGAATTTAACTAAAATACTTGCACTCGGAGGGTGCATATATTTGCTAGTATTAATAATGTAGTTTGCTATATTTATAGAATGCTCAATATTTCTGATATGTATATATATATATTTAAGTCTTGGTTTAATGCGTAGGAATTCCTAAGTTCCAGTTTTGATACTGGTCCTCGCAAAAATTGACACATGAGCTGTACAGCTTGTGTAATCTGATCTGTGAGTTGACGGTAGGTGTGGTGCTTCGCTTCATAAAAAACAATCTCCTCAGGATAGACTCCCTTGCTATTCAGCTGATACCAACAATAGGCCACTCCACAGACTTTACTATTTATATATATATATATATATATATATATATATATATATATATAGGTTAATTTGCCATATATCCAACAATAACTTACATCAATCGATATAAAATGCAAGAAACTGACTGTAACCAAGCGCTGTTGACTAGTCTTCGCTATCCTAACTTATTGTTAGGTTCAGACCTAATGACATTTAGATTTGCTCCCCTTGATCAGTAAGGGGCTGATGGGAACCCAGAAGTGGGGTTTCCACCATGACACTTTTGGATTGGGGTTTGTACTGAGTGGACGCACGTGCGTAGCACAATTGAACTAGTTAAGTCACTTTTAGGGTAGAAGCATTCTCTACCCTGTGTTAAATAAAACCTTGTTAATTTCCAACTACCTGGTCTTGCATTTTCATTCAGTGTTTCGTATTTTATCTGTTTGTAAAAACATATATATATATATATATATATATAGCAGAATAGTTAGCAGCATGAAAATGGAATTGGGGAAGCAGTTTTAATTTTGGCAAGATCTACTCGTGTTCATTAGTGCTAATTCTTTTGGCAAAAAACATTAATCCACATTTCTCTACTTTGTTTCATTATCAGATATATCATTAAAAAAAAAGGTTTCATCACTGGTGTTCCATAATTGTTGATGAAAGAGAAATTGGGTTAGTCAGTTCTTTGGTAAACCACTTTACTTTCCAAACAATAGAAATTTGTTACAAAGTCATTGTGTATTTATATTCATAAATCAACTTAGCCTGTTTGACCCTCCCCCACAAAAAAAAAAAAATTAAGAATTTAGTGTTAAATTAGTTTGTAAAAACAGGTTTAAACATAGGTCAATATCCTCTCTCAATAAGCTAGCACTAAGTTTTCAGAGTAAGAGTATATGAATGTCTGTAATATTACACAATGCCATGAGGTACAGAGTCCAAACAGTCTACAAGTTTCTTTTTTTTTTTGTAAATTAGCAGTTGATATGTATTGATATCAACAAGTATAAAAACATACAGAATATAACAAAAAGCATAGAATATTTAAAAAAAATTTATAATGCATTTTATAGCAAAATGATTTGCAATTAAAGAAAAAAATGTATTTTTTAATCACTTTAATTCCTTACGGTTAAAAAGGTTATCAAAGTACAAACAGTTTTTATAAAATGAGATAAATTCATGGAAATAGTTTCTGACTAATGTATATTAGGATGGTACCCTTGTTAAATAATCTAATTATTATTATTATTATGCTCAGTCTGTAAAACGACTGCCAAGTTCTGGGTTTAATTACTCAGCTCATGAGTTCAATTGAAAAAGGTTAGCATTATCGCTTCTGCATGCTCACCCCTTCTCTCTATCTTTTGCCTACTCTCTTTCTTTCTTATAATTTTTCTGTGTAGCATGTTCTTTTCTTCCCTTTCTTTATAATAAAAATCGAATAGTTCATTTTTTTAGCTGAGGTGATGAGCCTCACAAGAAAAAACAAGAATTGGCAGATAAACAACAGATAATCAAAAATTACAATTTTTTGCATTTCATCTTGAATAATTTGGACGGTCTTATTTTTAACCAGAGGGTGTTGCAAGATGATGATGGTCATACAATTAAGGAACACAAGTATTTATATAAAGATTGTCCTCAGATGCCCTCCAGCCAATCCTCTCTTTATGCTGATATAATTTCATTGTTTTTTTGTTAAATATTAAGACCATCAAAGTGAAATTTCAAAGTAGAAGTCTAGTTATTTAGTAAGTTTAGTTTAGCACAAACTTAGAAGTCTAATTGATTCTCACTGAGTTCTCCAGACAGAATGATTTGTATTGATGAATTACAAGTTTTAAAGTTGTGACTCATTGATAGATTATATATCAAACAGTTACAAAAATAATATATCATAGTCATATCAAATAAGTAAAACAAATCTGACCATATCAATAATGGTAACAGATGACTATAACCTTAACAGATGTGACATAAACAGTAACCATTTAAATTACCAGTTTGCACAGAGGGAAGTTATGTATATGTCTGACTCATATGGTAGTTTTCTGGAAAGTTTGTTTTATTTTTTTTATTTTTTTTTAAATTTTTGATATAATACATTACTATCCATAAATAAATACATCTTTACCATTAACATTTTTTTTATTAATAATATGTAACTTTTCTTCTAGAGGAAATATACCAGAGTTTTATTTTAGTGGAATATCATACAATCAAAATGGATATTATTAGGTATTATTTATTACCAAACTCTACAGAATTGAAATGCTGTAACCAAAATATGAATATGTACATCCCTTATTTATGTATTATACAATTTTACTTTGGTAGCACTTAGAATATATCATCTGCCGGCATAAGGTGGTGTCCTGTGTGCTCCAGCTCTGGTGAGTGTGGAGTACCCCTTTGTTGCCATTACTTTCAGGTCCACTTTGACCTGTTAGGGTCCTATCTATGGGTCAAATAGATTTTTTTTAAATTATTAGTATTAGATTAAAATAATGGAAACCATATAACTACGTACAAACAAATGATCAAGTAGAAATCATTACTTGAAAAGTTAATTTGGCATTAAATAACCCAACAAGGGTTGACATGACATAAAATCAACCAATAAACCTATCAAATGACTTTTATACTTTTTTACTTACTGCTTTTGGGTCACAAACACAAGGTGTTTTTTTTTTTGTTTTGTTTTTTTTTAATGCTTCTATCACATTAGTAAATAAAAATACATTGTTAGATTGTATTATTGATCTATGTGACAATTCTTCTGTTTTTCTATCAATTTTACAACTCTTTATATACATTACATGATATACCAACCTTTTGTCATGTATCAGGTGGTAATTAAAAATAGACAGGTTAACTTGCCAACTTGGTAGATTATTTTTCTTGTTTCAAATATTTTCTCATGAGCATTAAACTTCTATTTAAAAAAAAATTGTTTAGTTTATACTAGCAAGAATATGCACCCCCTGGGCATGTAATATATTAAATTAGAAAGACTAATGAAATTAAATAAGAACGCATATAAAAACATTACATTTATTTAAATTATATTTTAATTGGTTTCTATACAAGGTGTGTCAAAAAGTAGCAAGATTTTTGTACTTTTTGACACACTTTGTATTCTGGAAAAGAATAACGTTCCATTTATTCTTCATTTCTATCTTAGTAAATACAACTTTAAACTTGGTACTTTTTTGACACGCCTTGTATTCTGAAAAAAAAAATGAATGGAACGTTTTTTTTTTTTTTTTTTTTTTTTTTTTTTTTTTTTTTCAGAATACAAGGTGTCAAAAACTACTAAAAATTTTGATACTTTTGCCACACCTTGTATATTTACAAATGTCTTCTTTTTTTTTTCTTTTTTTTTTTTTTAATTTGTTTGTTTTTAACCAAATTTTTCAAAGTGTTAGTATTTCATATTCTTTCAAAGCCGTTTCCTAGGTTACAATAGCTGAAACATTATTAAGACAAAAGGAAAAAAAAAAAAAGACTAGTTTGAAAGAATTTATTGATAAGATCTTGTCTCAATAATTGAGAAAAGAATTGTCAAATTAGTATCGAGTTGACTTGATACTTCTGAAAGCCTCAGGGTGGCTGAAATGTTGATAGACAAGGAAACTTGTCCCAATGAATCAATGCTAATAATAAATTAAAAAAGTCGAGGGTGGGGGTCTGGAGAAGTCTGGTTTCTTTATCAGTTTTGATGATGAGCTAAAATTTCCACCAACTTTGAATGGCTACTAACCAATTATGTATATTTGATAAGATGTCAAGTGTTTGTTTCTAGATAGTCTATATCGTGTTGTCAACTTTTTCTTTTCTTTCTCTCTCTCTCCCCGTGGGCCTAGATAACAATAATAAATGTTTATTTGCCTTCATTGCTACTTTAAAAGAGGTGACAAAAAGACACGTTCATTTTTTTTTTTTTTAAATAATCATTTGTATGATTTGTATCAATATAGAGCCACAAAATGAGTAAACAAAGTTCAATTTCTGTTTAAGGTAGCTGATTGATTTTTTAATGGCATGTTAACATGCCTAGAGTTATTTTATGCCTAGAGGTTTGATTAAATATGCCATGGGTTAAATAAATAGTATACTACTGGTTTTCTCCAAGGACGGCTTTGGCATTAAATAACCTATGAATGTAGATATGCCATTGAACAAAGAAATGAAACTAAACCAAAACAATCTCCTTTGTCTAGCGCTAATGAAAAGGGGGTAGACTCCCTTGCTGTCTGGTTGATACTGACTTTAGGCCACTCTGACAACTTTACTTGCTTACACGTTTAGTGCATGTATTTATCTGTGATTTATTTATGCTCTGTAGCTTTTACATACAATATGATATAATAGCAATATGTAATATTAAAAAATGATTTGTAACAGTTTATATATATGAATGTATTCCTATTTTTTTTTATTTTTATCACTTTAAAAAAAAAAAACTTTTAGTTATAACAATTTTTCATCATTTCCACTTTCTCTAAGTAGTATATGTAGATACTGCTATGTTATTATGAAGTATATATTCTAAATATTGTTTAAAAAAAAAAAAAAAAGGAAGTGAAATATTGACAATGATACACATATGTACCACTATGTACATCTGTAATATACATAATGTAGTACATAAATAATACATAATAATAATAATAATAGTACATGATAATAATAGTACATAATAATACATAATAATAATAATGATAATAATAGTACATAATAATACATAATAATAATAATGATAATAATAGTACATAATAATACATAATAATAATAATAGTACATGATAATAATAGTACATAATAATACATAATAATAATAATAATAATATAATAATAATAATGATAGTACATGATAATAATAATAATAATAATAGTACATGATAATAATAGTAATAGTACATGATAATAATAGTACATAATGGTACATGTGTACCATCTGTAATATACATAATGGTACATGTATACCAATACATAGTCAACGTGTTAAGAGACTTGAATGATCATTATACTAAGTCCTGATTGGGACTGTGCATTTTTTGGCATTGGTCATTGCATGAACTTTGGTTTGTGCATAGCTCCCCACATAAAAAAAAGATTTTGTTAATATGGCCTGATGGGAGACCAGGGAAATATATATACTAAGCCCTGATGTGATTTTGTTTGAACCTTGAATATTGGGCTTGTGGGTTCAAAGGATTAGGAGTTTGATGCTAAACAAATCCCCTCCCCCACACCTGATATATCCTAAATACCTCTGATCACTCAATCTTTGCTAATTAAAAACAATAAGGAACAAGTAATCTGTCATTTTGAGATTTTTTTTTCTTTTCTTTTTTAAAAAATGATTTTCTTGTGTGGCTTTTTTTTGTCTAATCATGTCTGTGACACATTTGTAAATATATATTTACCAACCCCTGTGATTCCTGAATGAGTAGGATGTAACACTACACCAATTTAAGCAGAATTTAACAGGTTTTGAATTTGAAGACTGGTTCTAGACTGGTTGCTTAACCAAGGTTAAATAGCCCAGTCTGCCCTATTATTTACCCATTGGTGGGTGATCTGACTGTGCTAAAAATCTATAAACTGTAAATAAAAAAACAAAAAGGGGAGGGGGAATGGAACCTATCCCTATCTAGGTGATAATCTGTGTGAAGAAGACAACTGGGTAGCCAATTCATTTTTAGTAAAATGTATTGTAACACACCAGCAACTTGGCAAGAGAGACACAAAGTCTTTTGTTAGCGATGAATGTTACAGAGCAAATGTTAAAACAAGATGTTTGTATTTGCTGTCTATTTCCACATAAAGATATCATCCATCACATTTCGACTTGGATACATTTACATTCATTCTTTCTGGATGCAAATAAAAATTGTATGTTTCAATGTCTAGAAACACTCAGTTGTATGCATAAAAACATGGCAAAAATTGCACACAATCTACAAAACTGTTTTAGTTCAAACAAAAACCAGACTGGGTGATGACTGAATAGTAAACTTAAAAAAACATGGGATGTACACATGTATCATAGATAAAAATGTACACTCACACATATATATAACTATATATAACTTATATATATAAGTATTTTTGTTTTTAATTTTTTTATAACACACACACACACACACACACACATATATATAATAGTGTGCTATGTTTATAAGTAAATAGACCTCAATATCATTGATAGAACATGTATATCTTTGTTAGAGTAGCGTGGACATAAAGTCAATGACACTTCGTAGCTGACAATTTCTTGCCGATGTGATTTTCAAACCGCTTGATTTGAAAATTGTTGTAGAATCTATTTTTATTGATTTGATTGATTTCAAATCTTATATTATTCCTTATATTTTTTTCTGTGTAGAATGTCTTTTTTCTTCCCTTTCTTTAGAAAAAAAACGGAATGGTCCATTATTTAGCTGAGGTGAAGACACTCATTTGGATAGTCTCATTTTTAACCAGAAGGTGTTGCAAGATTACAACTGTCGTATTTAGTAGGAACAAGAGTATTGTTATGTAGATGTTATTTGCCATGATGTTAAAATTTTATTGGCCATCGTGTAGGCCTTAAGCAAGAGCACTTATCCAGTGGAATTGGATCCTTGATAATCCTCTGATAATAAATCCTTTGGTTCTTCTGATAAAGAGTTCTCAGTTCCTTTGTCAATGGTCGTAAGTTCCTCCTCAATGATTGCAAGTAAACTGTAGCAAGTATCAGTTTTTAGTGAATCAGCCACGCATTATGGTTGTTGATTGGCCGGATGAATAAACCACGTGACCTTGGCTAGTCTATAAATCCAGGTGGGAAATTAAAGCACACCTTATATACCAAAATAATTCCAACACATGATATATTATTAAATCTCCTCTTTTTATTCTCTAATCTGATTTTCTTTCTTTTATTTCAGGTGGCCAAAACCCTGATTGTACTGCCGTGTGCCTCTCTCCCTTTGAAATTCTGTGATTATGTCTTGGACTTGTTTGGTGACACTTGGTTGATATTGGATTTATCATGTTTTCAAGACCGACCCAATGACCACAAGAAGAAGCCCAACACTAATAAGCACGTTGATACCCTTATTATTTCTCAGACAAAACAAACAGCACCCACTGGCCTCCTCAGAACTTGTCCATGGGAAGCACAGAAAAGTTCCAAAACTGACATGACTAGGACATTTCTTTTGCAATGGTTATAAAGATGCGAGCCTCCAGTGGGCGATCCTCACCTCCCATTTCAATGAGATTTCGCCCGCGGCGCTTGCTTCGGATTTTGCTCTCGGTAATAATAATCCTTTTTGTGATTGTCAACATGCACGTGTTGAACAATGTGCAACCGGGTAGCCCAGGCACGCTTGATAGCAGCATGATCGGCCCTGGGATGAACCTGCAAAACGCACATGTACAGGCGTGGAGCCAGTTCCATTTCAACAACGGATCGGTGTTCTGGTCCAGTCGGAATGGTCTCCACATTCCCCCTATGACTGTCAATTCTTCACTGCTGACCAACCTGACCATCGATGTGACCAACCTGACGTTGGTCAAGATGGTCATTCAGAATATCAACCGTGATCAATATATTCACAATTTGGACAAATATGGTCTGCATTTGCATGCTGACAGTGTAGTAATTGTTGTGCAAGCACATGACAGGGCCGAATATCTCAAGATGCTATTGGACTCATTACGGACTGTCCGCAATATTCACCAAGCCTTACTCATTATTAGTCATGATGTCTACTCAAAGGAGCTAAATAACCTTGTTCTTAGTGTGGACTTTTGTCCGGTAAGTATCTTATTTTTTTTTTTTTGTAACTATAACATATATGCGATCAAATGTATATTTACCAACCCCTCTGCACGAGTAGGATGTGACACATGGTCAATTTCTTAAGTTATGTTTAATATATATATACAGTGATACTGATTTTTAATTTAGATTTGATTTGATTTAAATGAGTCCCCATGAAATTTGATGGGTCCAACTAAAGTTTCTTAATAAATTGCAGAGTTTTTATCTATGAATAACTGAAGCCGTCTAACCCCTACCTTGTACCCCATACAGTGTAATTTGTTTCCAAGAAAATATTGAAATGTATTTACAGTTAGCTGGAAATGGTGGGGTAAGAAAATTCTCTGTGTACAGATCTAAAGTTTGATGCTACAAAAGAAATAAGAGAAAAACGCAGAAAAACATCTTTATCTATTGTAAAATTTTGGATATAGTCTTCATCATCAATACTAAACCATCTAGTTTGGAAGAATATATAAACTTAGTTATTTCAGAAAATGTTGGTTTTAAATCTTAGTCTGTTATATAATTTTAATACAGTAAAGATGAAAGTAACTTTGACTAATAATCTTGTAGATCATAGGTATGTGACTAGCATACAAGAATGGAGATTAATTTGATATTTCAATTTTTTTTATTCACATCATCAGATATATATATATATATATTGTAGAGAAAGTTGCTTCCTTTGATAATGTTTTGATGAGGTGAATAGATATTAAAATATCAAATCTTCCAAATATTGATTACCTATGAACATGTCATTTATATATCTATAACATGTTCCTCTCTGTAATTACATACACACGCACAGATAATATCAATATTCTGAGCTGTCTGTCTGTTGGTTTATATACATATTTACCAACCCCTCTGCACAAGTAGGATGTGACACAAGGTCAATTTCTTAAGCAGAGTTTAACAGGTTTGAATTTGGAGTTTTCCTTATCACTTCTTGACCAGTTGCCTTACCAAGGTTAAAGATCTCAGTCTGCCCTACTATTTACCCATAGCTAGAGGGAGAGTAGTTGGATTCATACCTTTCCCAAGGATATTAGCACTATGTGAACTGTAGCTTCATCCAGGATTTGAACTCCAGTCGATGAGTCCATTTCCTACAACTCTAACCATTACACTACACGCCTCCAACACTCCAATTACTATATGCCGCGATAGTCAATAAAAATGCCAGTTGGATGAATACCTTTCTCAAACTATGTGAAATGCAACCATTTTCAACCAGGATTTGAACTTGTGTTGCCGTATCCATTTGTCATAGACTTCTAGAGAAAGTAAACATAAAATTGATAACACAATTTATTTGAGGAATGAAGATCACATAAATTCATAGCATTATTATTCAGTTATCAAATTATTTTACCTGACTTTCCATGACCTCACATAATTTTACAACTAAATCAAATATTCCAATTTTAATTGAATTCATTTTTCAATTCCTCAACTTGTTGGAACCCCTAACCAAATAAAATATTGTATGGAATAAAAGCAAGTGATGAATTAAAAATGAAAACAGGTCTTGAGAATTTTTCATATGAATAAGGATTTACTGCATTGAATTTGGAACATAAAGACAGATATTATCATGTGACAAAATTACTGGTTGACGACTTTGTTACGATTCTTGTTGCCATTTTAGGCATTCAGGTTTACTATAGGTAAATCTAATGGTAGAACAAGAGTATACTTGTAGCAGAGAATCCAGTTGTATTCATTGAATTCCTAGGTAGAACAAGAGTACTTGTAGCAGAGAATCCAAGAAGTACTTGTAGCAGAGAATCCAGTTGTAAGAACAAGAGTGTACTTGTAGCAGAGAATCCAGTTCCTTGAATCCTAGGTAGAACAAGAGTGTACTTGTAGCAGCAGAGAATCCAGTTGTAGTCCTTGAATTCCTAGGTAAGCAGAGAATCCAGGGGTACTTGTAGCAGAGAATCCAGTCAGTCCATCTGGTATTAAGTCTAGTTAGCAACAGATTTTAGGACAGTTGCAAAAAAATTTAAATGTTCAAATGCCTTTCTGGGCTAGATTCTTCTCCATATGCATGTGGAAACCTCATTTTCCTAAAGATTTTAAATAACATATTGCCATTGACAATAAAAAAAAAAAATAGTTGCATCAGTATTAAATAGTTATGTTTAAGACATTCTAGGATTTCCCTAACATTGTGCAAGAGATACTGCTGGAACTTTTGCTTAACTTAATATAATTCTTTATTGGGCATAATTTAGTATAACACAAAACCACAAAATTGTTTTCCTTACACAAAATCACAATAGTCGTTTCCTAACACAAAATCACAATAGTCGTTTCCTAACACAAAACACACAATGGTGGTTTCCTAACACTTAGTAGTATATCAGTCCAAGGGATGAACTTGTTAACTAAAATGTTACAATAGGTGTTCAGTCTGTTATAATACATGAACTCATTGTATTGACCACCTGTAATTGAATTGAGGGTCAGTCAGCTCACCTATCTACCTGGATTCCATCACGACTTTCTTGGAAAAGTTTGTATAGTGTTGAGGACAATGGTAACAACTCAATACCTTACCATAAATGTCTCTTTATTTCCATTCAGGTGTAAAAGTTAGAATCCTAATCAATAGAAGATCAGTGCTAGTTCTTCCATTTATGGCTTCAATTGATTACTGGGATTAAAATGGAAAATGATAGAATTTCAAATATGACAATTTTAGATGTTCTTCTCAATAGTCGGTTGTGAAGACTTGATTATTTGGTTTAAAGCTTAAGACTACATTTCAATTTGTAAACTTTTAATCTTAAATTGGTATAAGATTTAATGATTATCAGCAAAAAAAAAGATTCTTTTTTATCTTTATTTTCCTATTTAATCTTGATGTTTATTTAGATAGCATTCGTTTTTTAAATAGCATTTTTTTATTGATAAATAGTGTTAGTTTTTGTTTTGTTTTTTTAATAGTGTTAATAGTGATTTTAAAAATTCTTTGTTTTTATTTTTCTATTTAGTCTTGATTTTATGAGTTTTTTTTTTAGTTTTTTTTAGTTTTTTTTTTTTTAATATTCATTTAAAAAATATTTTTTCATCTTTTTTTAGTTTTGGTTTTATTTTTTTTCTAATTTTTCATTTTTTCTAATTTAGTGTTGATTTTTTTTCAATGTTTTATTTTTTAGTAGAATATTTTTTAGAAAATAGCAATTTGGGTTAAGTAGTGTTTTTAAGTAATTTTATTAGTATTTTTACCTTTTTTAATATAGTGTTTTTAATAGTTTTTGTTTCATTAACAAAAACTATTAAACTATTCACTTTACAATTAGAATCTTTGAATAAAATTTGATGAACCACTATATAATCATTAAAGTGAATGAGTTTTGATTTCATAAATGATACATTCATCAAGGATAATATGTATGTATATGTATTGCAAAAATTAAGTTTTTTTTTTTTTTTTAATTGGTAATTTCTAATTCAATTCTAAAATGGACAAGAGGGTTCATCCAGTGAACAACCTACAGTGTTTTCTTTATAGTGGTGAAGGCTTGTGATTGACCGTCCGCACTTTTTGGCACAGTCGATAGGAAAGAATTGGTGCAAAAGGAATGCTACAAACTCAATCAACGACTGACTTCAGGATTTTCAAATTCAGTTTTCCTCCTCTTAGACTGGTTACCTATTCAAGTTTAAAGAACCCAGTCTGCCCTACTATTTTACCCATAGCTGGAGGGAGAATATATGGATTCATACCTTTCCCAAGGGTATTAGCGTTATGTGTAATGCAAACAGTTTCATCTAGGATTTGAACTCTGGTTGACGAGTCCATTTCCTACAACTCTAACCATTAGGCCACATACCTCCATAATTCAATTCTACTTGTAGATCATAAATACTTTCAATATTCTGTTGCTTGGTTAGTTATAAACTCTTTTTTTTAGTTACTTATTTATATTATGACTGTGAATTCACTGATCATTCAAAAAGAATAATTTTAATTTGTATTATTTAAATTTTTTCCAACTGTTGTCCTCATCTTTATTATTTTCATAATATATGTGCTAGAAGGCACATTGTTTTTAAATCACAAAAAACTCTCACCTTTGCCCAATGTAATCAGTTACATTAAATATTACATGACAAATGTTCCATATCACTCTGTAATTAATTTTTTTATTAGTTTTGTAAAGGTTTTTTTTTTTTTTTGTTTTTTTTGTCATGTGCTCAAATTCCGGAATCTTTCAATCTGTTCATCCAACTTCACTCTCTCTAAATAAACAAAGAGTTGATTATGAAGATAAATAAAGAGTATGTTGATCTTTTTAGTTGTTTTGTTTGTAACACACTTTGATCAATATCAGTTCATGTGAGAGAGAGAGAGAGAGAGATACAGTCATAAGCAAAGTCAATAGAGAGGGGGGTGGGGTGGAAAGATAAACCTTAAAATGAAACATGCGTGCATCTTGTTGTCGGCCATTGTTGTTGTTCAGCTTCTCTCAACACAATGACTAATTAGTTTTTATTGCTATTCACACTTATTACAAATAAAATGAATTGAGGAAAATGTGCAAGTCAGAAGCTTGTCTTTCCAGGAGGTAGTGGTTAACAAGCTAATGGCAATAGCAGGTTAAGTGCACCTTCCCACCACCCACCACCAGACAATTTCCTTTATAGGGTAATTGCCTCTCAGATAAATTCCTTCTGACAATTGCCCCCTAAACAATTGCCCCTATTAAAAGAAAATGACTATAATTATATCGGTAAAATTGCAAGTATATACACACACACACACACACACACACATATATATCTATCTATATATAGTGTAGATATAGTCAACAGTGCTTGGTAATTGTCAGTTTCTTGTATATGTGATCATCAGACAAAAAGCCTCAGATCAATATATCTATCACTGAAATTGAGTATTCTTTATATATATATATATATATTTATAATGTATGAAATATCGTATTAAAGAATGCAGATAAAAAGTATGTTGAAAGGAAAAATAAAGGAATAAATATTATCCATTCAATATTTTCTTTCCTTTATTTATTTTTCCTTTCATCAAATATATATATATAATTGATCTGCATTCAATACTGGCTTACGATAGACAAAAAATTAACAAACTCTATAGTAGAATTCTTCTTTACATTGTCCTATTTAACTCTCTACCTACTTTAAACCATTCACAGCGCAGCTCTCCCATCACTGAGATCCACTTATTTATACTGAAAAATCACTACATGAACACCCCTGCCATCTTTTTGTTTCATCTGTGAACCATCCCTGAGACTAGTTCTAGATCCTTTTGCAATAGGGAACCAGTTAAATGGAATAATCTGGCAATATTCGATAACTTATTCGCTGTTATCGAGAGCTGTGGGCAAAATTTGGTAGGCAAAGAGTTAAGATTTTTAAAAAAATGTATTATTACTGCTTGTAGATAATATTTTATCTGAAACCCTTCAGACCAGACTTTTTTTTGGGGGGGGGGACACCTGGAATCTTTCAGATTTGGTAATAATAATAGGTATGGTATATAAAGTAGGCCAGTTTAGCTCAGTTGGTAGAGCATCCACAGTGGATTCCACCTAGGAAACACAAGTTTCCTGGTTCAATATCAACTCTCACCAGCTTGGATCTGTGTAGTAAAGTAGGGTAGGTGTGGTGCTTCACCTCGGACACAACTCTGCTAGCCTGTAATCCAAGGCTGAACCATGGCCTTATAAAACACGTTGATATTTTTTGGGAAAAAGTCTGTCTTATAAGCCATTAAAGACAGTATATATGAATGTACAGGGTGCATCAAAAAATTTAGATTTTTTGTACTTTTTGACACACCTTGTATTTTTAAAAAATTTCTCACTTGGTAAATACAGCTTCAATCTCGATACTTTTATGACACACCTTGTATAAATAATGTGATTCCCTAACCTTTAGGCATAAAATAATCCTAGACTGTTTGGCATACTATTAAGATCAATCAATTAGATGAAATTAGCATGCCAGTAAGTTTTAATGGAATGAGAGACACTGACAAGTTGATTGCAGTGTCTTTAATGCATTGTGAATATGTCTTATAACTGGTAGTTGAGTTGAGGCCCATTCTGATACAAAGTTAACTATTTCAGTAATGATATGCCATGCTGTCTCTTGAATGCTAATAGGTTTTGTCTTGATTTCCTGCCATACCAGCGGGGGACACCCGGGTAGCATATGCCAACAACATGGCTATAATAATTTCCACACCCAACTACATTTCTACACACTTTAATTTTGTTATTATTATACTGATGTTTCTCACATCATATGGAATATAACAGTTTAGTTTCTTTTTGCTTCACATGGCATAAATAAAGCTTAGTTTTACCACATTCACTGTGAACCAAGACCATAATGGGACAATGTAAAAACAGATGGACTCTATTTGACTTCTTATAAGACATTTTGTGGAGGCACGTGGTGTAATGGTTAGTCATCGGAAATAGCCTTGTCAACTCAAGTTCAAATCCTGGACGAGGCTGTTTGCATTATACATAGCAGAGATGCTGATAGGTACGTGTCCTGTATCCCTGATGCCCAAAAATCTAAAAAGGATGTAGTGAAATCGTATCCATGCATCCCAGTGTTTTTTTTTTCTTCTCCCACCATTTCAAGCTAACTGTAAATACATTTCAATAGTTTACTAGAAACGAATTACACAGGATAGGTTACAAGGTAGGAGTTTGACGGCTTTAGTTGGGACCCATAAATTTTCCCAAGGACTCATTTAAAGCAAATATGTGCGTCCCAGGATACACTAGATCAAAATGATATCAGCATCACAGACATAGTACTAATACTCTTAGGAAAGGTATGTATCCTACTAATGTCCTTCCAGCTATGGGTAAATAGTAGGTCAGACTGGGCTCTTTAACCATGGCTAGGTAACTAAAGCCATCTAACCCCTACCTTGTAACCTATCCTGTGTAATTCATTTCTAAGAAACTATTGAAATGTATTTCTGTTATTTATAATGCTTCTCTGATCTTATATATTTACCAACCCTTCCACATAAGAATGGTAGTACCTGTTAAGGTCCCATCTATGGGTTACATAGAAAATGTGACAGCTTATAAGACTTTTTTTTCCCCAGAAAATCCCAGTGTCTTATCAAGTGAAGGGTCAGCTTTGGTAACTGGTTTGTAGATTCCTTTGCAGTGCCCCTTAAATTAAACCATAAACAAAGTCTGAATACCTATTGAACTTTTAAAATGTCCTCATAATAGGAATGGCTATGAATGTCAGGTGAAAACCCTTCACCTGTCATTTGTAGTTTAAACCTGTTTATTTATTTATTTTTAAATGCCAGCTGAAATTGAAATGTACTTTTATCAGCCCACGTATCATACAAGCTATCAAACACAGTACGTGGCCAGCTGTAGATGCACTGTAAGCAGTTCAGTCAGTGAACTCAGTGAGGTTGTTGCTACCCCCTACAACCTGGCAGATTTTACCAGCTGGGGATATTTCCCAAACTGACAGTGGGGGTAAGGTCAGGTCTTAGGTCGGTTCTACATGAAAATAAAGCTTTAATTACTGTTGGACCTTTTAAAATGTATAGCCTATAATTTTCAATTTTAGTGACTTAATTAGAGGGATATGTGATAAAACATAAAAAATAAAACTTCAATTAGATTTATTAGAATTTATTTCCTCCTTTGTCAGTGTACGTATAATTGTGTTAATATTTTTGTTTTTCTTCTAATGAGAGAAGTTGATCAGGGAGAACTTATAGGAAGGGGAGGCAAAATTATTTAAGAGCAATAGTTCTAAAGCAGAGATGCTGATAGGTATGTATCCTGTGTCCCTGATGCACATAAATCTAAAAGGACACAGTAAAATCATATCCATACATCCCAGTGTTTTTATTTTTTCTTCCTTCCCGCTAATTGTAAATGCATTTCAATAGTTTACTAGAAATGAATTATACAGAATAGGTTACAATGTAGGAGTTAGACGGCTTTAATTGGGATCCATAAATTTTCCCAGAGAATCATTCAAAGCAAATATGTGCATCCCAGGACGCACTAAATCAAAAAGCTATCACCATCACTGGTTCTCTAAAGCCCATGATAGTATCAAATATCATTGCTACTATAGTGAGTTCAATCCTCAGTGGATATTTTGCACTTTTGGTCATGTGCTAAACAAAGATATTTTGCAATGGAGCAACAGTTACCCACCATAGGCATATAAGAGAAAATTTTATGGTGTGGGGGGGGGGGACTAAAGGAATTTGCCCTGAAAATTCTCTGAGCTACCCTAAATCATAATTTTGGTAGGTGGGGGTGAAAATTAAGATCTAGACTTGTTTTTACAGTGTCTCCCCCCCCCCCTCAAGAAGTGTTGTTTTTTTTATTAAAGAAAACAGTTATGTGTGTTTCATTCAAGTCTAAAAATGTTTAGAATAATACATATTAACTCCAAATAGGTTTTATAATTGCACATTTCAACAATAACCACTAGAAGAGAACTTTTATGATTTTTTTTCTTTTTACAATATTTTGGATAAAGAGACAGAATTTTTTTAAAGAATTTAAAAATTTGTAGAGACATTGTCTCATTTATTCAATTTGTAGGTGAAGAGCTTGCGTTAAAAGATGCAATATTTAAAAAAATGTTTTTTATAGTATAAACTATATGAGCCATAAAAAAAAAACAAGAAAAAACTGTATAAGCAATGAAAAATATTGTATAAGCAATAAAAAGAAAACTTTAAAAAATTGTATAAGTGATAAAAAAAACTGTATAAAAAAAATCAATAGTTTCATAATTGCAAAACCTACCTAGATATAGGTTATATTTGTAGATAGGATACAAAGGTAAAGACAAAATATTTCTGTTTAGTGACCTCTAGACTTATCCCATCACCAAAACTAAATGATGTTATAATCAAAACTAATAGAAATATAAAGAGTTCTTTACAAAAGTCTTTATCAACTTGGACAAGTTCACCTTGCATTTTTTTTTTCTTACAGTTTCTTGTTTTTAGCTTGGTGTTTTCTTAATATTTTGTTTGTATTTTCCTTTTAACAGTAATTAATAGATAATTTATTTTGTCTCTTAAGGCATATTTTTTAGTTAGCAAACACCAAAATATATAAAATAATTTTGATATTTTAAAACAAATAAAATCGATTTACCCAAGTTTTTGTATCTTTTTTTAAATTTTTTATTATTTTATAAATTATATAATAAAAAGAAACTCCACAAACTCAGCGCATGAGTAGCACAGATACTCTGATCTGTGGGGTAGCTGTAGCACCAGCAAAATCAAACTCCCTGGTCTAGCGCTAGTGAAAAGGGAATAGACACCCTCACTGTCTGGCTGATACTGACAATAGGCCACTCTGCCAATTTTCCTTTTTTTTTTTTTTTTTTTTTTTTTCAGTCCTTGATTCCCCCCCCCCCAATCCACACCCTGTTTGCCTAGCATTACCCTATTAGTCTCATCAACAATTACTATATTCTCAGTAGGTGTAGAATATGTTGACTGTATCTCCTACAGGATAGTTCTGTGTATGACACAAAACTGCATCTGGTGGTGAGGCTGGAGTACCCATTCATTACCATTACTCCCAGGTCCACTCTGACCCAGATTAACAGACCATTGTTTTTTATTTAACGGAATGCTGATTTTCAAGGTAGGCATTACCCCCCCCCCCACACACACACACACACCTGCTTCCAAACTCTGAATTTTTTTTTCAAACTTTAAAAGAAACTTGGCATTTTTTTCATAAATCAGGACATTTTATCACTGTGGTTCAACATCGGTTTCTACAAGTTCTGAAGGCTTTTTTTTTTTTTTTTTTTTTTTTTTTTGGTTGAAGGTGAGGGAGGGGTGGGGTTGGATGTCTTTGTTGTATCAATTTACAAACACTTAAAATTCTTAAATATTTACTAATTTTATGCTTGAGTTAACTTTAGTGATCAACCAGAAAATACTTTAAGAATTTGTTTGCGTTTCTTGTTGCCAAAATAACTTCAGTCATAGCACCAAAAAAAAAAAAAATATAGATTAAAAAAAACAAAACAAACTTGCATTCTTCTCAGATACCAGAATAGAAACAAACTACTTTTAAAAAATCCATGTTTGCCGTTAACAAAGAAGGTAACTACATTCCTCTCTTCGGTTGTGTTAAGCTTTTTTTAATTATATACTCAAAATTATCCAAGGAATTTCGGTGCTAAAAACCAAACAAATTACCTTATTCCTCCTCTTCTCCCTCTATAATGATTGTCATCTTTCTTACTCCACCAGAAAAATGACAAGAAGTCTCCAAAAGAAATTTTCTGTGCAACTTGATGGGGGTTTATTTTTGGGGGTTGGTGGGAGGGGGTCTCATTTTGTTTGATGCTGGTTTTGTTGAAGGTGTCAAACGATTCACATGGAAGCTGCGTGTTAAGAAATCTACTGTCCAGTTTTCAATAGCCTATAATTTCCAGGCCCCAGCTTTTTGTTAGGGTTGTTATTAAAGAAACATCTCTCAAGATAATGTCAACCTATTTTATTTCTAAGCAATTTACCTTGAATACCAAATGTTTTTATCTTTATTTCACACTATTCCTCTTAACTCTTTCACTGTTGTATTTTTCAATTTTCAGTAAATCCAACGCTTCATTTTCCATCTGAAAAAAAAACTGTTTAAAAAAAGAAAAAAAAGTTACTTTAAACCCTAGGAATTTTACTATAAAAATGGCACACTAACTGGGCACCTTGGGTGGGTTGGTTGGTTGGTTGGTTTTTATGGTATGTTAATCCTTGTTGGGTTATTTTATGCCAAAGACAATGTTTTATTCATACTTGATGGTTACTGAAAATTTAAAAAAAATCTTTTTTTTTTTTTTTTAAACATTTTTTGTTAACCCATTTTCTTTTATTTAGCCCATAAATGGGACCCTAACAAATACTCCCACTCTGGGTCAGGGTGGACCTGGGAGTAAAGGCAATAAAGGGGTACTCCACACTCCCCAGAGCTCCATAATTAGAACTTCACCACTAGATGGCTGAAGGCCTGTTGGGTCCTGGGTATAACATCATACCCAGGACACTAAGACCTTCAGTCACTGCTGACTAGCACATATATGATAAAAGGGGTTGGGGGATTGCCATAAGGGCAATAGGATCAAGACAGTCATATAGGTGCTAGGGCTTGATGAGACCTGCCAATTGATCAGAGGGGGCCTCTCCGACCACCCATCTAGCCTAAGCAAGGACCAAAGTGGGGTACTTTGGGTATTGTAATGGTTAGCAAGCTAGGGTAGCAGACTATTTTTAGATTCTCACTAGTTCTCCATACTTCTGGCCATGTATCAGACTAATTTGATGATTACAAGTGAACCTTACATGGTGCAATAGTTAGCAGACCATTGTTATTGAGTTTCTCATTTGATGCTCCATATTTATGACCTTGTACCAAACTAAGCTAAACTTAGTAAAAGACTGCAAGAGTGACTCACATAGTAGTGAGTTTCTCACTGGTGCCCCATTCTTCTGGCCTTTTACCAAACTTAGTAAATAACTACAAGGATATCTCACATGGTGCAATGATTAACAAACCAGGCTTACAGACCATTCTTACTGAGCTTGCTTCTCACTTAGTGCCCCATACATCTGGCCTTGAATAAGCTAAATGTTGTAAATAGCAACATGACACATTAATTACTGAAACTAGTGAAATCCAATTTGGCATTCGTTTTTAAATGGTTAGAATAACATTCACTAATTTTAATATACAATTTGATTATAAATTATTACTAACAATATTTCACTTCACTTCACACACACACACACACACACACACACACAATAATATTTTCAAATTAATTTATTCCCAGTTTAAATAACTCATTAACCCAATTTCAAATTCTTTATTTTCAACTCTTTAAAGTTTAAGGATGATTGACATTCCTAATTATTTTGCCATGGCCAAATATTTTGTTTCTTCTAAGATTACAATTTTGTTTCTAAATCATTCTGAGATGAAGTTCATAACAAGTAAGATGTTATAATAAATACATAAACCCTTCATCAAATTGGTTTTAGTTGTAATTGGAAGGCTGTAATTGTAAACTGGTGGATTCAATAAATAGTTCAGTTGGAAGTTCTGTGAAGACTGAGTTTGACAAGAAACACCCAAAAAAGCCCAGGGGACATATTTAGCTGACATCTTTGGTATAAAATAATCCAAGGGTTGACATGCTGTAAAATCCAACCAACCAACCAAAGTTTAATAAATACCTAAACAAAACTAAAGTTTTTTTCTTGTGAAATCTAACTGCAGTTGGTGAGGGCTGGTATTGAACCTTGAATCTTGCAGTTCCTTGGTTCAAAACTCTAATGACTGAGCTAAACCAGCTCCTTGTAATCTGAGGTGGAACACCACATCTACCATTAGCTCTGCACTTTCCTGCACAGATCCAAGCTGTGCTACACGTGTACTGATTTGGTGAGGGCTGGTATCGAACCTTGAATCTTGTAGTTCCTTGGTTGGATGCTCTACCAACTGAGCTATACCAGTTCCTTGTTACCAGACACAATAATGGAAACAGCAGTTTTAAGTTATAGTCAGTCTTCAGTTTTTGTGTTTGCTTTTGAAAAATGCAGCAAAAAAAACAAACATTTGTTGCTATTAATAAATATTTTGGCAAGATAAGAATTTTACCTAGATGAAAGCAAGCAGTTGCACATTTCAATTATTCTTCATTGCATCCCACCCTCCCAAAGTTTATTTCCTGGTGTTAAGAAAAGTTGGTTATTTCCTAGTTGAGTAATATGAGTGACCCAGAAAAAACAGAACCCAAATTATTTATTTATTTTCCCATTAAACTAACCCCAACCCCACCATAACTCCTAACCCTAACCCTTGTGGACTTAAATTTGAAAAAAAAATTAAGTTTTATTATAAAATTTGTGGGTTCTGTTTTTTTCTAGGTCACCCTGTAATATTATGTTACTCAACTGGGGAGGGGGTAGGGGGTTTAGGGTTAGTTTAATGGGAAAATAAATAATTTGGGTTCTGTTTTTTCTGAGTCACCCTATAATATGTTACTCAACTAGGAAATAAATGAAAAGTTCTACAATTCTTCAAGAGTCTCAAGATAACATTTGAGTATTTTTCTTTGTTTCGTCATCTTTCATTCCTCTTAAAAAAAACCTTCAGCATCATGAACATTTTTCATTGCTGTTGTGGGTCAGGCCAAGAATAGAACTATAATAGGGATTCTCCATCAATTGTAAAGCATCACAAGAAAGCCGATATTAAAAACAATAGATAATATATATTTACCAACCCCCTCTAAAAGAGCAGGATGTGACACCAGGTCAATTTCTTAAACGGAGTTCAACAGGTTTGAATTCAGAGTTTTCCTTCTCCTAGACCGGTTGCCTAACCAAGGTTAAAGAGCCCAGTCTGCCCTACTATTTATCCATAGTTGGAGGGAGAGTAATATTCATACCTTTCCCAAGGGTATTATCACTAAGTGAAATGCAATTACCACATCCAGGATTTGAACTCGGGGTGACAAGTCCATTTCCCATGACTTTAACCATTACACCATACACAACAATAGATAATAGAGGACAAAATGAAGACAAGGTGTATATTTCCAAAAGGGGGATATTATGTAATTAACATAATTAGTACTCGTGTTCCTTAATTATACTACAGTTATCATCTTGCAATACTCTATGGTTAAAAATGAGATCGTCCAAATCATCCAAGATGAAATTCAAAAATGTAAATCCTGAGCATTAACATTTACATGTACATTACTGCAGCTGAAATAAGGTTTTATCTATATATTAGTACTTATGTTCCTTCTGTTATCATCTTGCAACACCCTCTGTTAAAAATGAGATCATCCAAGATGAAATTCAAAAATGTAAATCCTGAGCATTAACATTTACACTTACATTACTGCAGCTGAAATAAGGTTTTATCTATATATTAGTACTTATGTTCCTTCTGTTATCATCTTGCAACACCCTCTGGTTAAAAATGAGATCATCCAAGAGGAAATGCAAAGATCTAAATCCTGATTATCTGGTGTTGCTTATCCACTGAATTTCTTGTGTCGTCACCCCCAGCTAAATAATGGACCATTCCATTTTTATTATAAAGATAGGGAAAAAAAGGATATGCTACACAGAAAAAATGAGAAAGAGTAGAGGAAAGATAAACAGAGGGGGTGAGTGCACAGAAGCATTAACACTAATTTGTTTCAATTAAACATAATGAAAGGAAGGAAGGAAAAAAGAAAGAAAAAAGAGTGAGAGTTAAATCAAGATTATACTTTTTACATATTGAACTATTTGCAATAGCTCTTAAGTAAACATATCAAAAGTTGTAATAATTGAATCCTCATACTGTGGTATATCCACAGGTCCTGTTAGTTAATATAATTTGGTAATTATTAGCTAAAGAATTGTGTAATGAAGTGGCTGCCTTCTACCACCAGTGACTAGTTCTGTGACCGGTAACAATATGTTGACCATGAGAACTCGCATGGTAGGTGCGAGAAATGGTTACCCAAGAGCTGGGAAAATTTAAAAAAGAATCAGTTATTAAGCAGTCAAGGAATAACTTAAATTTAAGAGATAGCAAAAGTGCAAGTAATAAGGTGTGTGGTATATTTTCTGTGACGACATATCTGACTTTTTCTTTTTTCCTGAATATGAACTCCTCGTCTTTTGTTCATCTCGTCTTTGTCTCCAACATTTTTTGTTGAGACCTCAAAATGCAGCAATTGGACTAAATGGGTGTGATTATTTATTTATTTTTTTTTTTTTTTTTTTTTTTTTTTGAATACATAAATTAAAACAGGTTTTTTTAAGAATATTTTTTTTAAATTTTATTCATTTATTTATTTATTTATTTTTTAAGTGAGGAAAAGTGTTTTGAAGTCTAAAATTCAATATCATAAAAATTTATTTTACTATATAGAATTATTTTAAAATTAAAATTATTTTACGATATAGAAATGCAATGCATGGTGCGTGGTCTAATGGTTAGTCATAGGAACTGGACTCGTTGACCCAAGTTCAATTCCTGGATGATGCTGTTTGCACTTCATATGGCATTAATACCCTTGGGAAAGATATGAATCCAAATCTCCCTCCAGTTATGGGTAAATAGCAGGGCAGACAGGGCTTTTTTAACCATGACTAGGTAACCAATCTAGGAGAAGGAAAACTCTGAATTTAAATCTGTTAAACTCTGCTGAAGAAATTGACCTTGTGTCACATCCTGCTCCTGCGGAGGGGTTAGTAAATATATATATAGAAATGCAGTGCAAATTATTTTATTATATAGAAATGCTGTATAAAACAGAAAATGAAGAATGTTTTGAAGTGTGAAACTTAAAGTAAACTGAAGTCATTGTTCTGAAATTCTAAATGCAACTATTTAACTAAAATGGAAAAATCAGTCTCAAAAAACAAAATACTGCTTGATCATCTACTTTGACAAGAAGATTAAGCCCTACTTGATCTTATATTAAATTGCTATACTAGTAGCAACAAGTACTGATTGGTTCAATCAATCTAGACAAGTGAAAGAGTAAAGGCCAGAGACTAAAATTTGATCAATGTACTCTTTTTATTCATTTAGTAATAGAAAAGCCAATATGACAGTTATTGACCCAGACTCGTGTTTGGCAATGATTATAATGTAGCAAAAATATTAACATTCTTTGGGGGTGAATGTGTTAACTGAAAGGTTACACTCTTCACTGGCTGCAATACACTTAACACCTTGTGCAAGATTAAAGAAACCTTAGTAGATATTATTTCACCACAGAACAATGGTTAGCAATCTGGTTTAAGTGTGACAACTATAGAGTGAATTTGATCCCTACTTTTGGGCTTTGTAGTACTTTATTGTTGTTGACCTTGGTAAATACCAAAAGTGAAGGGATAAATTAAAAACAACCCAAAAAACAAACCATTGAACACCTTTAAATTCTGGTCATAGCAACTTTTTTATTTTATTCATTTATTTATTCCAAAAGACCTAAATACAACAATTGTCTCTTCTCTTTGTTTTATTGCTAGACATTTTGATTATGGTCTTGTCATGAGATCACTATAATCTTAAAGCAAAATGTGATGCTAAGCGTTAAACTCCAGAATGTTTGATATGTTTGCTTTTCCTTTTCCTTTTGATGCAGATTGGTAGTGATTTAACTCTTTGTCTACCAAATTTCCCTGCTGCTTTTTTTACCTGTATGATGGGATATTACAAATTTCACTATCTATTTACCACAGAACTCATTCTATTCAAATAAAGTCCTATTATTATTGTAATCGGAGTCATTCTGCTCAATTACAATGAACTAACCATCTGTTTTTGTACTTTGCTTGGCTATGGTGAGAGAGCTGCTGTTAGCGGTTTAAAATAGGCAAAGAGTTAAAAAAATAAAAATTGTAGCACACGTGTGCACACACCTCTCATATATACACACATACACCAATCCCTCCACATGAGCATTATGTGACATAAGGTCAATTTTTAAATGGAGTTTAACAGGTTTGAATTCAGTTTTTTTTTTCTCTTAGCCTAGTTGCCATACCAAGATTAGAGAGCCCAGTCTACCCTACTATTTACCCATAGCTGAAGGGAGAATACTTAGATGCATACCTTTACCAAGGGTATTAGCCGTATATATGTTTTGTTCAGTATTAGTATCATGTATATACTAATGCTAATATTGGTCCCTGGAGAGTGGGGACTCTACTAAATATCTTCCCTACCTCCAAGCATCACAATAACTAGGGTGTCTGGTGTCAAATCCATGGTCCCATAACTACTTCATCTGCTCAAACAATAGAAACAAGAAGCTGTTACATCCATAGTCAACCTTGTCAATGGCCAATATAAAAGTGCTTTAAGATTATGAATGACCCATGAAGAAAATCAAAGCATGTTTCATCTGAGACTTCTCTGAATATAAACCATCATAGTAGAAATTACTCAAACAGTTGTTAACTTGGCAGTTCTTTTCTTTTGTCAGTCATCTCCCACCCCCACATCCTGTCCACTTAGCATTTTCATTTAAGAGCATCAATAATTGAGAAAAATAAATAAACTTTTATTCAGGTCAAGTCGACCAGATTTGGAATGTATCATTCTGGCTTTCATCATCCCACACCCCCTCCTCCATCCACCCCCACGCCCTTTGGTTCTTGATAAAACTTGAGGGTCTCAATAGAAGGTGGGTCTTTTCATGTTCTTGTGTATCAAGGAAGAAAGAACTTGACTTTTCTTAACACATCCTTGTTTCCATGTCAATTGCCAACAGCTGAGACACGTTTTTTTTTTTTTTTTTTCATTTCATTTTTTTAGATTTCATTGAAGAAATTAAAAAGCTACTTTTTTATTCTTTGGTATTTTGTATCATCTCTTGATTTTCTTTTCCTACAATGATAACTGTCTTTCTACCTCATATATACAAAGTAGCCCATATGTGTGTGTGTATATATATATATATATATATATATATATATATATATATATACACTAGACAAAACATCACCCATTCAGCTCTGGGTAGATAATTGAGATTAGGAAAAGGGAAGTTAGCAAAGCAAATAAAATTTAAAAGAAATAAATACGGCCAGATGAAACCGTAAAATCATTTTGTTAGCTTTCTAAGAAAGGAAATGTTTGACCTCATTTAAGCTACGGGTTGCTGGTTGTGAAATTTAACATAGAAATACATTTCAAATTCTCCCGTCTCTCTCTCTCCTCTCCCAGAGAGACGAAGATTATATAATGAGGAGGTAGTCAAGGGAAGGATAGAGGAGAAGAAAGAGATACAGAGTAAAGTAAGAGATTGATCGGTTTTGGACTTAATTGCAAATTACAACTAATTAGAACCAATTAAAACAGATTTTTTTTCAAACACAATTCAATCCTAAAAGTAAGGAATAATTTAGTATAATTTTCATGTCATTAAACTAAACAGTAAAATAGCCTTTAGGAAGCAAAAGTTGGTTAATTCAGCTTTTGTATAATAGATATACACACACACAGATGCTGATAGGTCTGATCACTGATGCATAAAAATCAAAAAGGATGCAGTAAAATCGTATCCATGTGACCTAGTGTTTGTTTTTTTTTCTTCCCTCACCATTTTCAGCTAACTGTAAATACATTTCAACATTTTCTTGGAAACGAATTACACTATATGGGGTACAAGGTAGGGGTTAGACGACTTTAGTTGTTCATAAATAAAAACTCAACAATTTATTAAGAAACTTTAAGTGGGATCCATCAAATTTCCCAGGGACTCCTTCAGTCCTATATCACTGATGCATAAAAATCTAAAAAGATGCAGAAAAATCGTATCCATGCGTCCCAGTGATTTTTTTTTTCTCTCCGCCACCCCCCCACCATTTCCAGCTAACTCTAAATATATTTCAATATTTTCCTGGAAACTAATTACACTGTACGAAGTAGAAGGTAGGGGTTAGATGGCTTTAATAGTTCATAAGTAAAAACCCTACAATTTATTAAAAAAACTTTAGTTGGGCCCCATCAAATTTCCCAGGGACTCATTCAAATCAAATCCATATATATATATATATATATATATATATATATATATATATAAGTAGGTGCCGGTTTAGCTCAGTTGGCAGAGCACCAGCATTGGAATCGCAAAGTTCTGAGTTCGAGACCTGTCCCTACCGACTCGGCGTATGAGGACAGAGTAGTAATCTGAGTTGTTCGGTAAAGTGAGGAGCTGACGGTAGGTGTACTGATCCACTTCAGCAAACAATCACTCACTCTGGTCTAGTGCTAGCAAAAAGGGGATAGACTCACTCAAAGATAGGTCACCCATTGAGCTCTCAGTAGATAATTGGAATTAGGGAAAAGAGTTTGCAAAATGAATTGAATTTAAAACAAGAAAAAATATGACCGGAGAGTTTTAAAAAACATTAAAATCATTTTGTAACATTTCTAAGAAAGGAAACGGACCTAATTGAAATAGATCATGAAATTTTATTAATCTATGGGTTCATCGCTGCTGCTGAATCTTAACATACAAGTAAAGTGAGAAGTTAAATGTCTCTCTCACAATCACCCTCCCATCTCTCTCTTTACACACACAGAGAAACTAACATATATAACAAGGAGGTAATCAGATTATACATAGAGAAGGGGAAAGTGATAGGCAGAATATGAGGGAGACAGGTCAGTTTTTGACTTAGAACCAATTAAAATGGAATTTTATTCAAACTTAATTCAACCCTAAAAGCAAGGAATATTTTATGAATTTTGTGTCATTAAAGTAAACAAGAAAAAGCGTTTAGGAGACAAACATTGATTCACTCAGCTTTATATATATCATTTTTTATTTTATAGCAGTTATGATTATTAGTTATAAGTTAAACATTTTTATTCAAAGAAAATGTTTACAAAAAAAGCATTAGGTGTTTATGCTCAAAACTGTTTGTGTTAAAAACATTCATAGAAATTAATGCAATGTTGTAAACTGACAAACTCCATATGTTTTTTTTTTTTTTTCTTTTTTTCTTTTTCTTTCATTCTTTTTCTTCTATATTTTTCTTTTTTTCTTCTTTATGTGCCTTATCTATATCAAATATATCACCATAATTGTTGATATTTCAGGTCTAACATCCAGTTTATAGATTTTTGTCAACTGGCTCTGGTGAAATCTGTTTACCTCATGTAGGTTAACTACACAGGCTAAATATCTGTAATGCGTGAGACTTGTGTATCTGCAGTTATTCTTTTGACTGTGTAGAACACACTAAACAGATATTTGTCTATAGGCCAAGTAAATAAGATAAACTACAGGAATTTGAATGGTCACAACACTAGTTTCACTTATTATTACATTTTGAGGTTAATACAAGTTATTTACTAAGCTTGGCTTAGTTGTGTAAGAAGACCAGAACTATGAGGCATCCAGTGAGAATTGAACTCACTAACAATGGTCTGTTAATCCAGCTGCTAACCATTACACCACATGAAGTGCCAGATTTTAGGTCAATAATATAGGCGGTCATACTTTTTATTATTACTGTTTTATTATAATATAAATCTAACAACCGCTCTATAATTAGGATGGGAAACAAGTTGTCCTTCTCCTAGAAGGGCTGACTAACAAAGATTAAAAAACCCAGTCTGCCCTACTATTTAACCCATAGCTGGAGGGAGATCACTACTATTCTACATTGGATGGCTTTGGCATTAAGTAACGTTCAAAAGTTGGTATGCCATTAAAATAAAGAAACCAAACCATTTTCTAGCAACTTTGGCCTTAATGTATTGATTTTATTAAGATCTCAACAGTGTGTGTGTGTGTGTGTGTATATATATATATATATATATATATATATATATATATATATACACACACACACACAATATCTATATTTATTGATATATATATATAATCAATAGTAATGGTATTATGGATGATTTGAACTCATAAGTTATGCAATCCTCAGATGAGTCAAATGGTTGAGATCTTAAAAACCAGTAGTTTTTTAGTGTTTTTATATATGTGTATATCACACACACTCCATATCTATATTTATTGATTATATATATATATATATATATATATATACTTACACACACACATTCATACATGCATTTCATACATTCACACACACACAGTTTCAATATATATTGTATTAAAAATTCTGAATATTAAATGTCCTAAAAACAAACAGATTTTTGCATGAATGCCCAGCTTAATTTCATTTAATAATAATGAAGTTAATTGATAATAATGAATTAATAATAATCAATTATAATTAGTAATAATAATAATGAAGTAATAATAAGTGATAAGGAAGTAAAAAAAAGAAAAGTTGTGAATACGAATATAATAGATGTCCTGAAACCCAAACTGACACAATTTTGCATGAATGGGCAGCTTAATTTCATTCAATAATAATGATGTAGATTAAAGACTTGGTCCAGGTTAAAACTTGTTTTCACTCACATTCTCCCCCACTCTCTCCCCCTCCTCCCCTTCCCACTCCTCTTCACCCCCTCCCATGTTAATCACTTGAGTGTAATGTCATAATCAGGAAACATCATCAGTATCAAATGGGACTGATTTGATGTTAGTACAATCTTGAATAGAAATGGACCAAGTTGATCTTTTCATGGACTGAGACTTCAGTCAAGTGATTCATGAATGAATGCTGCCCAAATAAATGAAGATATTTTATTCACAATCAGGATAGGCAGTCATACAGCACAAATGTTGCCATATTCATTTGTAGTGGTTTAAGAGAGAAGAAAACAAAGCCTATCTGATTTTCATTGAATAGAGGAATATATATATATATATATATATATAGGGAGAGAGATTCATTTTATAAACATAAGCCATAACAGCAAATATCTTGCAGCCGATCAATAAGCATATTGATAACTTTTTATAAGCAATATATCAATACATTATCATCAGGTCATACTGGCAGCATGAATATCCCTGACTCTCTCTTGCCAACCGTCCCTATCGGTAACCACCCCCGGGAGGTCTGCATCCAGAATCTGCAAAGAGCTGATTAATATAGTTTTTTTCTAGTCTGCCCACACTGGTGTATCCACTGGAGAACATCACTTATGAGTTCATTCTTGCTTTGCCAGCTATGTCCAGCATGTTTTGTTCATCTTCCTTAGATGGTTTGTGTGATAGGAGGCAAGTGGCTGTATTTGTTTGTAGGATATTGCTTCCAAGATTAGTTCAAGATGGCATGAAGTATCATTGTGTAGCTCCCATTTAGCTTTTTCTCTCAGCTTTTCATTAGAGTGCAAATGGCACAGCCATACAGTAGCACTGATATGGCTAAGAATTTTTGCTTTATATCAATACAACTTTATAAAAATTCTATCAACCAAACTTTCACTGAGATCCTGCATGTACATAGGAAAAAAACTCTGAACTTGGCAGGTTCATATCTTCTAAAGTAGACTTTGCTCCCACACAAAATTCTTTGGTGAACTTAGGCAGGCATAGTAGATGTTAGGAAAAAAATATGAAAATTGAAGAGGACACATTTTCTACACTGACCGTAAGCTACATAGGTGAAAAGTTGTTGATTTTGGAGTCATGCATTTGGGTGAGCAAAATAAAATTTTCTATCAGGTATAGGGTTAAAATAGTTAAATATTTGGATTCTACAGTCCTTATTTACCCTACATACCAAATTTCAGAAATATTGAATGTATGGAAGTATTTTTTTAAATTAAAAAAAAAAAAAAAACACAGATTCTGTGACAACGCACAGCCTTAATTTAGAGGCAAAATAGGAAAATTATACCCCCCTCTAAAATCAGAACGGTAAGGTTTAATACAAAATAATTTGGCACTCTTTCCAAACTCATAAAGGGAAACATCTGTGCCAAATTTCAAGTAATTCTGTGTCGGTGGGTGCAGATTTCAACTTTTTGCTGGTGTTTTGATATGGAATGACCCATTCCTTAGTTGCCAGAAGCATAGGCAAGATGATAATGCAAGTGTTTTATAATGATTGCTCATCTTTCAAATTTCAGACAATTTTGATCTTTACAATAAACAGTTCAGGGAAATATATATATATCAATCAGTATTAGTGATTAAATAGTTAACTAATCATGTATTTAAGTTGTTGATTTGCTGTGGTTCAATCCACATCACCATGCCAAGTCTATAAGTTTAAGTGGTGGACTCCAACACGCCTTATATTTACAAAAAACTGCATCAAAACTAATAAAATATTTGATCATGTGGTTTTGTCATCTTAAAAAGCTGCTCTTTCTAAATCCACATGTAAGACTACAGGAAAGTTGTTAGTTTTCAGCAGTAGCAGCTTGTGTTCACTGAAGCGTGAAGCCAAGTGCCTAAAAATAGAACACTCAAATATATAAGCACTTGAAAAGGCTCAACACGATAAATTTCAAAGAAAATTCAAAATAAGAAATTATCATCCAGCCAATATAGACCTCACCCAATTCTAAAAGGGGATGAGCTGTATAAACTTGTCATAGCTATGCTGTCAGGAGCTTAAGTTCCTGGTCAGGTCACCCAAAGAAGACAGGTCTGGTATTAGGGCCACAATCTGGACAAAGGGGCTCTGGTAAAAATCCAAAGGGCATCTTCATCGTCCAGAATCAACAGCTTTTAGTATACTTCTTGTCACTGCGTCTGTAGAAAATCTGCATCAAACAAGGGCCTCTCCTTCCTCTGACCGGGATATGCATGTGGAGTTTGGGGACTGCTTGTGAATTTCCTATTTCCTTGTTACTCCTTCCATGAATTCACCACAGGTAAATTGTTGGATAAGAGTCAGCTCAACTTACCCAGGGTGAATGTCGTAGATGCTGCCAGGAGCTGCCCAAAATTGATTTAAGCAAATCCTGCTGTTAAATATTCTCTTATTTTCTGCTATGGCCTTTTATCTTCTAATCTTCATCACTGGTCGTCTAGAGCAGTAGTTCCCAACCTATGGCCACATGGCCCACAGCAAATTTCAGCTGGGCCAAGGAAATATTATAATTCTATATGATTTCAGAGCATACTTTTTATATACAAAATCCAATCATATGAGGGAAATTTAGAGTCGTGGGAAATGGACTCGTCAACCCAAGTTCAGTTCCGGACGAAGCTGTTTGCATTTCACATGGCGCTAATACCCTTGGGAAAGGTATGAATCCAATTCTCCCTCCAGTTATGGGTAAATAGCAGGGTAGACTGGGCTCTTTAACCATGGTTAGGTAACCAGTCTAGGAGAAGGAAAACTCTGAATTCAAACCTGTTAAACTCCGCTTAAAAATGACCTTGTGTCACATCCTTCTCATGCGGAGAGGTTGGTAAATATATATATGAGGGAAATTTATATTTTCTAGAAAGTAAGATGTCAACTAATTCACAGTAGGGGTGAGTGGGGAGAGATTTACACCCCTATATTATGTTTTATATCAATATGGTTGTATCTTGATTGAGTAAATATCTTATGTAAAATGGAAATATTTTTTCTATTATAATAATTTCATGGGCTACAAAAAAAATTCTGATTTCAAAGTGGGCCATGAACTGAAAAAGGTTGGGAACCCCTGGTCTAGAGGACATTGGAATTCTTTCCTCGAGACAATCTCGGGTCTGTATCTGGTGTTGGACCTCTCCACATCCATCTTTGCTAATCTATGAATTAATACTCGTGTTCCTTAATTGTGCAACCATTATCATCTTGCAACACCCTCTGGTTAAAAATGAGACTGTTCAAATCATCCAAGATGAAATGCAAAAATGTAAATCCTGATTATCTGGTGTTGCTTATCTGCTGAATTCTTATTTCTTATGAGTGTTGTCACCTCAGTTAAATAATGGACTATTTCATTTTTATTATAAAGAAAGAATGGGAAGAAAAAGGACATGCTATACAGAAAAAATATAAGAAAGAGTAGCAGAAAGAGGAGGTGAGCGAGCAGAAGGGATAACGCTAATCTGTTTCAATTGAACTTAATAAAAAGATGAATAGGAAAGGAAGAAAGAAAACTGAGAACTGAGAGAGAGTTAAATCAAGATTGTTATACTTTTTACATTTTGAACTATTTTTGCTATAGGTATTAAGATATCAAACATTGTAATAATCAAATTATCATACTGTAGTATATCCACAGGTCCTACTAATCAGTAACATAAACTTTTTGGTATATACATTTTTATTTTCCAAGATTCCATTTAACATGTATGTGAAAGAATCTAGCACAGACCCCATTACATGCCTGAATCCAAATGGCTCTATCACCAATGAATACCTCAAACTAAATTTGCCACAGTTGCTCAATCATGTGACATCCTCAACCAATGAGAGAGTCCCATCAGAGGTCAACCAGAACTGAAAGTGTCAAACTTATCTGAACTTACTGTGTGATTTTCCATGGTTTAACGCTGTTAAATTTAAATCTTTACGCTATATTACAAAATGAATAGGCTAACCCATTAATTATGTAATAGCCATGACACCATTACTTTCTATAGAGGATACAATTGATGTATTCTATGCCTCACTGACAGGGCACATCATTTATCATACTTAAATAATGAGAAGGAATCATCTATTTTTCCTATAAATAATATCTGATGAAACCCCAGAAGAGAGAAATAACATGATTTTACAGACTTTTTAATTCAACCTAGCAATTACTAATTACTCTGTTCACCTTGTATTTTTGCTCAGTATACCCTTTTCTCTACTCTTAATACTCATTGTTATTTCTCTGTTAACTCTGATATTCAATTTACAACACCGTTGAATTTAAATCTTTTACACTACATTAAAAAATGAATAGGCTACCCCATTCATTATGTAATAGCCATGACACCTTTACTTTCTGTAGAAGATATAATCGATATATTCTATGCATCACTGACAGGTCATATAATTTATCATATAGTACCTAAATAATCAGAATGGAATCGCCTGTTCTTCTAGTCTTGGTTAGGCAACCAGTCTAAGAGAAGTAAAACTACGAAATCAGACTCTGCTTTAAAAAAATTAAGTTTGTGTCGCATCCTATACACGATGGAGGGGTTAGGTAAATACATACATAATGTAATCATTATACACTGCAGCACAAATACCAGCTTCAAACCAAACGTGTATATAGAAATATTACATTTCAGTTTAAAACCTTTTATGTATTATGTTCCATTCTTCTCAATAGCTTTTGTTTGATGCTTTTTACAATGTAAAACAATTCACTAGCAAGTTGAAAGGGAAAAAGTTATTCTGACAATTGACAAAAATGTCCGCCTCAAAGTCATGAAATGAATACGCTTTCCTCCTGCTGATTAACTCTGTGTATCTTTTAATACAAACACCTACATTCAGTATTTATTCTTGGATATCTAGTTTATCTTTGGAGTCAGATGACAGATCACTAAGCAGATATCGCTACACTTTGGATGGGATCTATAATTGCTGAATTCAAACTCTCGCCTGTTTCTCACTCTTGAAAATAAAAAAGATTTTTCCAATAATAGGTTAAAACCTAATGAATAAAACTGGAAATTTTCTTTACACTATGAAAATCAGTATGAAAACAAAGAGAAAAATAAAAAGGTCTATTCAACTTACCTTTTGTTTATTCTACAAACTAATCCTTATCACCGATATATATATATATATATATATATATATATATATATATATTTCAAAGAAAGAAAAAACTTAATAAACTGTAATTCCATAATAAATTTATTTCGACCAAAAGCTCAAAAGGCTTTTAAAAAATTTATAAAATTGAATATGTTTGCACCTACAGGAACATATAGTATGGTTATACAGTGAGCCCAGGTGGAACCATCCCTTACTACCAGTTATTTGGATACCTTACATATATATATATATATATATATATATATATAGTGATGCTGATAGCTTTTTGATTTAGCAGTGTCCTGGGTATGATATTAAACTCTATCTGATGGATAAGTTCCAATTCTAGAGCTCTGTGAAATGTGGAGTATACCTTCATCACCATTACTCCCAGGCCCACTCTGACCGAAAGTGGTAGTACCTTTTAGAGTCCCATCTATGGTTTAAATAGAGAAAAAATGAGTTTAAAAAGATAAGATAGAGTACCCATCAAGAATGAATAAAACAAAATGTCTTTAGCATAGAATAACCAGGGTTGACATGCCATAAAATCTAACCAATAAACCAACTATGCCAGCAAAAAAATCTCAGACTCCTTCAATATCTAGCTGATACCGACAATAGGCCAGTCCACAGACTTTTCTACTATATCATTCAATAAGCATTGATACAAAAATGTGAGCAGACACTTCATTTGCTTTAAACAACTTAAAAGAAATCTTTATATTCAAACATAAATGAAAACCTTTTTTATTCTGAAACCCTTAATGTTATCACTGATGTTTTCTTGGCCATTTATATTACATTACAATGGCTGACCAATTATTGTATAGATTTGCATCTTCATATTCTCTGGTTGATAGCATTGACCACAGACTTTTTAAATAAAGATTCTAAGATCTATTGTAGTAATTTAAATACTTTTTTTTTTTAAAGTCTTTTTGGTTTTAATTACAATCAAATACAAAACTGGTTGTTAGACTTTGCTTGGTCTGACACACAAGTCATAGGTTACCTGCTGTGATTATTACTTAACATGTTTTTGACTGTTAATTCAATATTTTGTCCTCCAAAATGACTTTGATTGCACCATGATTGATTGTCCATTGAAATTTGAATTTAACTCTAATTAAAAATCTGCTAAAAATAGAGTAGCTGTCATAGAAATAAATTAAACAATTACTTTATTGGATTTTGAAAAGAATATTGGTTACTGTCTTTTTTTTTATTTAGAATATATTTCTTCATACCTGTGTCAGTTTAAACCACTTAGATTTATGAGCCTGTGAAAGCTGAAGATAATATTTCCTTGGTCAATTGTATGGATGACCAAAAATGATAAAAACAAAGTTTTCTTGGAGTATGTGCTTTCACCACCAGTTAATTAACAAGCTCATGTACTTAAAAAATGCTTTTTAGAAATAAGACAAAAAAGGTTTTAAAGCTCCTTTTTACCAACCATATTATATAACTAGCAGAATCCTTGAAAATTGCACAGAATGCATGTATAATATTTGCAGGAATTTAAAATAATAATAGCATTCTCAGATGAATCGTTGTCAATTTCTATTTTAAAATTTGGCAAATTATGTATAAAACTTATACATATTAACACTTATTGACTTTATATATACTAGCAAATGTATGCACCCTCCGGGTGCAAGTATTTATGTTTTAATGTAATAAGATATATTAAATTAGAAAAGGCTAATGAAACTAAATAAGAATGCAGATAAAAAGATTTCAAACAAATGGTATAATCGAAAAATAGAAGAACTGAAATTTACTCTTCCATCACTACGTCATTAAGTTTTCTTAACTTAACTATTTAGTTAAAATAGGAAGTAAAGAATAAAATTGCAGTCATTTCTTCTTGTTAATGAATTTCTTTTAAGATTTACCCCTGAAATCTTTGCTCATATTCATTAAGATAAAACCAAACAATTAGAAGTTAATAATACTAAGCACATATTTATTAAAATCAAATTTTTAATATCAATATGCAAATTAGCATTCCCGTTCACACTGTAAACCGCTATTTTCTTGTATATATAAATACAATTGGATGATATTAGTATGTTGGTAAGGACAACAGTATTAATTATGTGAAACAATATTACTAATAATTGAGGTTTAAGTAAAAGTCATGGAGAATGTGACGTAAATAAAAAAGGGAATTGTAACTTGAGTGGTTACATAGTTTCGGTTACAGACATAAAAACACACAATCTCCATTATAATAAGATATATAAACATATATACATAACAAAGATAAATAACAAACAAGACTTGCATGAAAAAATTGGAAACCAATTTTCATAGGTAAATATATTTATCTTAATTTTGAGTTAACTTTTTAGATAGGTGGTTTGATTTGCAATAAGTCTAATGTTGTCAGTTTGTGAGAAGATCCAGGTTGATAACAATATTTTTAAGAAAGAAAACAGACTATTAAAAAAGATAAGATTAAAAATGAATTATAAAAAAAAGTTATTCATTTTAAAACCTATTTTTTCTTATAACATCCTTTTTTTTTTTTTTTTTTTTTTTTTTTTTTTTTTTTTTTTTTTCCAATAAGCAATTTTTTCAAGCAAAATATTCCAGTTAGCTAATCTTTTATGAAAATTACAGGCTACTCAGCAAATTTGAAGCAGGAAGAATCAGTTGTTTTGGTGACAATTTTTTGTAGAATGCAGACTTTAACAAAAAGACATGGCTCTTTTTTTTTTTTTTTTTGTGTGTGTGTGTGCATATATATGCAGTGATGCTGATAGCTTTTTGATTTAGTGCATCCTCGGACACACATATTTGCTTTGAATGAGTCCCTGGGAAAATTTATGGGTCCCAACTAAAGCCCTCTATCTCCTACCTTGTTATCTATCCTATGTAATTCGTTTCTAAGAAACTATTGAAATGTATTTACAATTAGCTTGAAATAGTGAGGGAAGAAAAAAGAAAAACACTTGGACACATGGAAGTGATTTTACTGCATCCTTTTAGAATTTTGTGCATCAGGGACACAGGATGTGTACCTATCAGCATCTCTGGTATATATATTGGGGGGGGGTGTGACAAATATCAAACCCAGAACCTTGTCATTCCTAGTTGGATGCTCTACCAAGATAGTGATACCGTGAATACTAAATGTATATATAAGAAGCAGATGCTAAAATTTATATTGGTATATAGAATAAATTGAACAAAGTTAGATATTCAATCATTTACAAAAAAAGATTAATTTTGAAGCCACAACTTGGTGTGAGAAAGGGTTAAATGTTGCTTCCTTTATAGAATAATTTATGATAGCCTAGAGTTGTTTTGTGATAATGATTGTTCGCTCTATGAACTTGAGGATTTAATTATTGAAATTTGTATTTTTTACCTGAAACTGGTTTTATTAAGTTTCACCAATCAATTTATATATTGTGCATTGAAAATGAGAAGAAGAAAAAAAACTCAAAGAATAATGAGTGTTAGTGACAGAATAGGGTTGATATTTATTATTAATTTCAAGACTTTGTGCATTTAATTGGATGTGTGTGTGTGTGTGTGTGCAAAAGATTTTTAGTTCTTTTCATTCTTTAAATCAATAGTCAATCAACAATTAGTTTTTTTTTCCTTCTCCAAAACTTATTTATTTCATGATATAGATTTTTTAAAGTTGTGTATTGACAAAGAATAACACCAATAGATTTTGGAAAGCTTTATTCCCTAGAGGGTTCTCCAAAGGGGAGGTAACTCTCAATTATTTATTACAAGTTGCTTAAACCATTTTTTGAGCACTTATGTGGCTGGTTTAGCTCAGTCAGTAGTGCACCCGTCTGGGAATCGTAAGGTTCCGGGTTCGATCCCAATCCCCACCAACTCAGCGCACAAGTAGCGCAGATTGAGTAATCTGATCTGTACGGTAAAGTGGGGAGCTGACTGTAGATGTAGCGCTATATCTCAATAAAAACAATCTCCCTGGTCTAGTGCTAACGAAAAGGGGATAGACTCTTTCGCTGCCGGCTGATACCAACAATAGGCGACTCCACCAATTTTACTTATTTACACTCAAGTCATATTGAAAGCACTGGTTCCTGCTAGATCACCAAAGTTAAGCAGTGATGAGCCTATGATGAGTAGGTAACATCTCTACCTTTTTAGAAAAGTACCTTTTATTTGTCTAACATTTAACTGCAAAATAGGGGGATTTCCTGTGGCTAATGTGCTGGACTGTGACATCTTTAAAGACACTTCTAATATGAAAGATGTTACTGAAAATATTTTCATACTAATATATATATATATATATATATATTATATACCTCTTGAAGTTTCATGTGGAGCACACAGTCATCAGACAGAAATGTCAGAGAAAAATGGCTGACCATATTTATAGTGAGTGGTATGGTCAGATGTTAGTATACATAACACTTAATAAAACAAAAAAAGAAAGATTTACCAATATAGAATTCCTAGCAGTCTAAATACAGGAGAATAGATATGGAATTAGTCAAATGGTAAATGACACAGGAGAGATTTATGAACATGTCTATTTATGAACAAGTACAAAATAAGAGAATAATCTTTTTAAAAAATTTTCTTAATTTATTGGTCTCGTCTTTTCCAAATTTCATTTACTCGTATTTCATTGATGCTTCTGATTATAGTTATTTTTTACTATAGTAGTCATTACTAGTTTACTCTAAAAATAAAAATACATAAATCAAATTTACTTTGGTTATGAAGCTTAATTTGGCCTAAGTTCTCTACATGGATACAAGATAATTTTGGTTACTATAGATATAAAAGAATACACTAATCTATGGATCAATAGTAGGGCAGACTGTGCTTTTTAACTATGGTATAGCAACCAACCTAGGAGAAGGAAAACTCTGAATTCAAACCTGTCAAACACCACTTAAAAATTAACCTTGTGCCGCATCCTGCTTATGTGGAGAGCTTGGGTAAATACATATGAGAAATCTCCAAAAACTATAATGATAAAAATTTGTGATTTCAAACATTCTTTTTTGAGGACAAAATAACATAAATTACTTGTTTTTTTTGTTTTGTTTTTGTTCAGCATTTAAATTCACAACACCTACACAATGCTTTAAATATACAGTTTAATGATTGTATTTTTTTTTTTTTTTGTTTCATATTTTATAATTATTCAGAATTAGTTCTCTGTAATTCTGATTTCTCCTATAAATCTCACTAAAAGTCTATTGGTGTTTATATAAACTATATAAGTTAATGTAATGGTTAGTAAACAGTTCAAATCCTGGATAAGGCTGTTTGCATTTTACATAGTGCTTATACCCTCAGGAAATGTATACATTCAACTATTCTCCTCCAGTTATGGGTAAATAGTAGGGCAGACTGGGCTCTTTGACCTGGGTTTGGCAACCTGTCTAGAAGGAAAACTCTGAATTCAAATCTGTTCAAATACCACATCACATTCTGCTGTGTGTGTGTGGGGGGGGTAATTACGTAAACCATATAGGTTAATACTTAATTTCTGAGATTTTATTTTAACCATCATTCTCAAGAATGCACCTTTTACCTGACTGGTAAAGGGGAAAATGAAACATGTGTTTGGAAGCAAAACTTTTCACTCAAAATATTTTGTACTTATGAAATTTTGAAATTGAAACTTTCCAATAAATCAATATAAATCTGTTTTAGTCATTGCATTTACTTTTCGGGGGGGGGGGATACTTTTGGCTAGTTTAATCCCAAGACTTTCTTGTTTATTTATCTTGAAACTCAGTTGCATTAAGAGAGGAAAAAATACAAAAAAATATCTATGTAGTAAAATGAATGGATCAAAATAGAAATGTGTGTAAGAAGATATATACACAGCAGTAAGCTAAGATTTGCAGCTTATTTCTTTTGAGCAAAAAGTACTTAGTGGTAGGGGGTAGTCCCCTGTGGTGTAGTGACTAATATACTGGACTGCAACGTCGTAGTAAGCAAGTTCAAACTCCAGTCATACTATTACATTCGCTTTCAGACTAATACCCTTAGGAAAGGTCTAACCCCCCCAGCTATGGGTTAAATACCATGTTTCCCCCAAAATAAGACCTACTTGCAAAATATGACCTAGCATGATTTTTCTGGATGATATTAATATAAGCTCTCCCCTTAAAATAAGCCCTAGTTGAGAGCGGCAGACAGGCAAGAAATAAGCATTCTTCACAATCAAATCATGCAACACACACTTACCCCTCCCCCAAAAAAAGTTCTAGTGTTACATTTCGGAGTGTAAATTAATATAAGCCCTGTCTTATTTTCGGGGAAACACGGTAGTACCAATACATTTCTTCTACGTCTTTGGCATTAAATAAGCCATGAAGGTTGATATACCATTAAACAAAGAAACTGTACCAAACAGTTTTCTACTTCTTTTTTTAATTGAAACTAGTTAGTCAATTTTCAATCTGTCTGTCAAGACCAGGGATCACTAAACTTTTTTCATAGTGGGCCAGATAATTGAAAAAATAATGAGCGCAGCCACATTATTATTGTGTTCAATACTTGCTAGCCATAATGAAAACTCTGAGAAAAAGATGTAAAACAAAATTTATCTTTCCATGTTATATTCATGGATGAGTGGCGTAAGATGCACAAAAACAAATTTAACCAACATATTTATTTTCAAAATATTATCAAAAACATTACAAATTCAAGTGCTGTTGGTGGGCCTGATAAAATGCCTTTGCATTGTCAGATATTGATTTGGCACCAGTGCACTCAGTAGGTAAGGAGTTAATGCCATTAAGCAAAGAAAATAAAAAAATAAAAAAATAATAAAAGAACCTGTGTAACTTGAATGTTGCCCTAATATTGTTTTATGAGAAATTCTCTTTAAGTAATTTTCTTTTTAGAAAGGATATTCTTCCAAATGGCTTCTTCATCATCCCACACTTAGGATTAAAAAATTATGCAACTTCTGACAAAACTGCCAATATTGGCACAAATTTTAATTTCTATCAAATTTTTTTTTTCTTAAAGGTGCTTTGAAAATTTTGTTCATTAACAGGCATAATTTTTTTTGGGGGGAGGGGGGTTAAATGGTTTTAATATTTGCGTTTTAGTTATCAGGGAGATTTTTAATTTAATTTTTTTTTTTCTTTTTTTCTTCCTTTTAGAAATTTGTCTAATCTCTAAAAAAATTTTATCATTTTTTATGCAAATATTAATTATAAAATGTTCTGTCATTTTTTTTTTTCTTGTCATTTAGTATTTTAACTTTCTGCCATTTTTAATAAACATTAATGATACAGGCCAAAATAAAATCAATTTATTATTGTTAGTTGGTTGTTTTGTTTTATGACATATCAACCCTTTTTGGGACATTTAATGTCCAATCAAGTCATTTTCACTTTTGTACAGTACCTGTTCTTGCTTAAATGGTCACCCATCTAAGTATTGAACAGGCTCCTCACTGGTTAACTTAGGTGGTCTAATGGGAAGCGGTGCTTTCAATGTGACTCGAACATATAAACCCAACATTTCAACCATTGTATTCTTCAGCTTTCTACATATGTCCCTTACTCAACAGTCAAACTATTCAACATTTTTTTCTCAAGTTGAATTATTCATGTGTTCGGATAGACAAGGGATACCTGAAGAAGGCTAGAGGTTGTACCAATGGCTGAAACGTTTTTATATATCACTATAAAGATAAGAGCAGTCCTAAAAATCAAAATAATACATATCAAGCCTCATCTCAAAAGTTTAGACAAACTTTATATCATACATATATTTACCCTGCACGAGCAGGATGTGACACAAGGTCAATTTCTTAAGCGGTGTTCAACAGGTTTGAATTCCGTTTTCCTTCTCCTAGACCAGTTGCCTAATCAAGGTTAAAGACCCCTGTCTACTCCCACTTTACTACACAGATCAGATTACCCAATCTGTTCTACTCATATGCTGTTCTACTTATGATTGCTGGAAACAAGACTGATTTTTGGCATTAAATAACCCAACAAGGGTTGACATGCTATTAAACTAACCAATATTATTTTTACCTAATCTCTCTCTCTCTCTCTCTCTCTCTCTATATATATATATATATATATATAGAGAGAGAGAGAGAGAGAGAGAGAGAATTGAAGAATATTTTCTCATTGAAACCTACAGAAGACTTTAGCTATTTTTTTTTTATACACCTACTGGACAAGAGTAGCTTGTCTGTACCAATCAAATTAAAGTCTTTATTTTATTAAGTGTATACCTGGAATGAAATGACTCAATCAGTAACTTAATTCAACTGTTTATTTTATTCGTCTGATCATCTGACTTTGTACAATGGCTAGACAACTGAAAAGGTCTTTTCTATCTAATTTCTCAAATAATGATAGGGAATGCTTTTAATACCTGACTATTGAAGTGAGTGTCCAGCTTTAGAGACTGTAAAGTTGTTGTGCCTACTTACCAGGTACAAATGCACTTTTCAAGGTGATCCTTTAGTATTGCATTGAAAGGACACATGACATTCTTTGGATTCATTTAAGAAAGTCTTTTATTATTAAACCATTCATATTTTTGAGTGGGTGGCGACCTGTGATGCTTAAGGATGGAATCCAGGTGGCTGAGCAGTCCATGACATGCAACGCTCCACTTAGGCCTTTAATTGGGCTAGACAGGCGGTCAGAGAGGCCCCCTCCAATCAATCGTCTGGTCATGTCAAGCCCTAGCACCTATATGATTGCCCCCAACCCTATTGCCCTTATGGCAAGCCCCAACCCTTTATATCATATGGGTGCTAGGAGGTGGTGACTGAGGGTCTTCATGTCCTGGGAATGATGTTCAACTCTATCTGATGGTGAGGTTCCAGTTCTGGAGGTTTGGGGAATGTGGAGCACCTCTTTATCACAATTGCTCCCTGGTCCACTCTGACCTGGAGTGGTAGTACCTGTTAGGGTCCCATCTATGGGTTAAATGTGTTGATAAAAACAAATTGAGTAACCATTAAGAATGAATTTATTTGAAAACTTAAGTTGGCATTAAATGACCCACTGGGGTTGATATGCCGTAAAACAAACCAAATCATATTTTTAGGGAATGGGGGGGGGGGATAATTTTATTACTAGTTTCAAACAATTTTTTCACCGTAGCACATAATGAGTGATCAAACATTATAGATATTTACCAACCCTTCCGCACAAACAGGATTTGATATGAGGTCAATTTCTTAAGCAGAGTTTAAACAGGTTTGAATTCAGAGTTTTTCCTTCTCCTAGTTGCCTAACCAAGGTTAAAGGGCCCTGTCTGCCTTACTATTTACCCATAGCTGGAGGGAGAATAGTTGGATTCATACCTTTCCCAAGGGTATTAGCACTGTGTGAAATGCAAACAGCCTTGTCCAGGATTTGAACTTGTCTCAATGTGTTCCTTTCCTACGACAGTAAGCATTACACCACCACACACATCAAATGTTATATTCAGTTAAAGTTTTTTCTCTGGAGAGCATCCACCTAGGAATTGCATTGTTCCAGGTTCAATACCAGTTCCTGCCAACTCAGCACATGAGTAAGTAGCACTGTGTGCACCAAAACTCTTAAGAAAGAATGTACAATTAAACGATTCTCTAACCTCTTATAGGGATCGGACCCTATATTTTTACGGCATGTAGAATTGACCAAATTAAAATAATTAAGTTTTCTTAAATAACTAGATTACAATGGTATGTCATGAGTTTAGAATTAGGTAAACAAAAGAGAATCGAATGAATATTAGTTTAGAAATATTTTAGAAACAATAGAAACAATGGTTTAAATTCATCTGATAATTTATGTCACCAGATTTCCACAGATACCAAAATCATTTGATATTGCATCATTGCAAATCACCTGATATTTGAGGAATATTTTAGCTTAATCATCACGTAGACAAAGACAATAGGAAAATTATAAAAAGACCCTTTTAGTTGAAAGATGAAGATGGAGAGACAGAGACAGTGAGGAGCTTTCGCTCTTCCTGACTCAACAGAGTTGGAGAGGATGTTCCTAACTCGACAGTGGGAACGTCCGAAAACATCAAATACGACTCAACAGGTCCGTCTATTTTTTCGTCTCCTATTTCTCTCTCTCTCCCTCTCTCTCTCACTCAACAACAACAAATTTCAATCACAGGTTCCAATCACAGACAAACTACTAATATGTTGACACAAGCAATCACACTAATATAAACACCATGTTACAGTTGTCACACACAACTATGCACAGACACAATCAGACTGCAACACCACTGAAAGAACAATGAAACTATATTATTTGTATTTATGTGTATAAAGTTTGTTTCCTTTATCAATGTCTTCTTCTTTTGTTACCTATGGAAACTACATTTTCCGTAGTCCTTATACATATAAATTGTAGGGACCCATAACTTCAATCTTCAACTCCTCAACCACACACTAACCAAACAAACCGGGTCCCTACACTCTAAGTATAAAATAACGCTAGACATGTTGACATGCCTTTATAATCAATCTTACATGATTTTATTTTGGATAGTGTGGTTGTTTAAATTTTTTTTTACAGCATATCAACCTCAGTGGGTCATTTAATGCCAACTAAGTTTTCAAATAAATTCCTTCTTAATGGACACTCAATTTTTTTTATAAACATTTTACTATTTAACCCATAGATGGGACCCTAACAGGTACTACCACTCCAGGTCAGTCGACCAAGGAGCAATGGTGATGATGAGGCTGTCCACATTCCCCAAACCTCCAGAACTGGAACCTCACCATCAGATAGTTTAACGTCATTCCCAGAAGATGAAGACCCTCAGCCAGTGCCTTCTAGCAAGTATATGATAAAAAGGGTTGGGGACAGTCATAAGGACAATAGGTTGGGACAGTCATATAGGTGCTAGAGCTTGATTGATCCAGCCTTCCATTCACACTGTAAACTGTTATTTTGTTGTATATATAAATACAATTGCATGTTAGCATGTAAATAAGACCAACAGTATTAATGATATAAAACAATTTTATTAATAATTGAAGTTTAATTAAAAATAAAATCATGGAGAATGTGATGTAAATAACAAAGGGAATTGTGACTTGAGTAGTAATATAGTTTCTATTACAGAGAAAACACAATCTCCATTATAAGATCTTGAGATTCAAATTAACAATGAAATGTTAGCTGAAATATCTATCTCTAAAGAAATGAATAAAATCTGGTTTTATGTCTTTTGTTTGATTTGTAACTATTTAATTATATTCTAAGTGTTATAAATGGAAAAACGTTTCATTGATTTCTACTCAAATATTTCAGTGCTAAGAGAAAAGAATTGCCTCTGTTAATATTAAAAGCATTCATTTGTCATTTACAAAAGTCAATGGAAAGTTATTTGGTGGGGGAGGGTTAACTGGTGAAATTAGCCTACACATGTTGCTAATGGGGTTGCCATTATTATATTACACTGTCTCTATCTGTCCTGGGTATGACGTTAAACTATCTAATGGGCAGGTTCCAATTTTGGAGCTTTGAGGAGTGATACCCACATCAGAAAAATAAGGTCTAAAAAAAGTTAGGCTTCAGGTTAGCCTTACTTTTAACTTGAACTGTGTAATCTATATATAGATATATATAAGGTGTGTCAAAAAGTATTGAGATTTTATGTACTTTTTGAAATGCCTTGTAATCTGAAAAAAAGTAATGTTCCTTTCATTCTTCATTTCTATTTTTTGGTAAATACAGCTTTAAATTTGGTACATTTTTGACACACCTTGTATTCTGAAAAGAATTAATGAATGGAACGTTATTTTATTTCAGAATACAAGATGTGTCAAAAAGTACCAAAAATCTAAATACTTTTTTTCTTTACACACATTATATATATAAGAATGATTCTGTATGTCTGTTTGTACAATGACTGAGTGCACATCCTTTCATAAAAGAAAATTGGTGGAGACCAGTAAAGACCAAAATCTAATAAAATCTACACCCTATTTTTTGTCCGAGAGGGTTTTAAAAAAACAACTTTTTACTCCTCATTTTCCATAAGAAAAGCTAAATGAAAATATAAGGGTATAAATCAATGATATATTAAAAAAATTAATTTTAAAAAATGATTAAAAAATAAAACTAATTAATAAAGAATAAAACAATTAAAAGCAAATAAAAGAAAAATAGAAATAATAATATATATAGAAGGATAATTTTATTAATCTATATGCAAATATAGATAAAAGATTTATTTTTAATTTTTTAAATCCTGGGCAATGCTAAGTAGCTCTGCTAATTAGATAGAAAGTAATGAATATCATATGCTATATTATTAGGCTTTGGTTCATTTACCAAAACATTTCTCATTCCCCAATGATACCTGCATCGGAAAAATCAGGTCTAAAAATGTTTGGCTTTGGGTTAACTTTACTACATTTTAAAAGCTGGACTGTATGTAATGAGATATAATGTTAAAAGAAAAAAACCCTAATATATTAATGGTACTCAACAAACTGTTACTTGCTATTTAGAGAGTCAACTAGAAATATTTGTTCCAAGCAAAGGTCTGCAACCAGTCTAGGAGAAGGAAAATTCTCAATTTAAACCTGTTTTACTCCGCTTAAAATTTGACTGTGTGTTACATCCTGCTTGTGCAGAGGGGTTGGTAAATACACATATAAAGATGTAAAAGAACTGAATATCATATGCTCTACTATTAGTCTAGGCATTGGCTTATTTATCAAAACTGTTCTTGTTCCCCAATGATACCTGCATCAAAAAATGCCTAAAAATGTTTGCCTTTGGGTTAACTTTACTGCACTTTAAAAGCTGGACTATATGTAATATATATATATATATATATATATAATGGCAGTTGTGTATGGCCAGACGAAACCACAAAAATAAAACAATTAATGACAAAGTAAATATATAAACATATTAAATAGCACCGGTTCTAGCTTTTTGTGCAAAATTTAGGAAGATTTGATTTATATTCACAAAGACCTTCCAATAGGCCATATCAACACAAGCTTTTTTTTTTTTACATGAGGATATCTAGCGAGGATCAAACTCGCTATTCAGTATTAATGGATCTGCAAGACAAGCTAACCATTAAACCACTTTATTTTCCTCTACCTAGGCTTTACAGGGTAGCCGCTTCTAAGGAGGATATAAAGTAATGGTAAAAGAAAATCCTTAATATCTTAATAGTGCTCAACAACCTGTCACTTGATATTTAAATAGTCAACTAGAAATATTTGTTCCAGGCAAAGGTAACCTATCTAAGAGAAGGAAAATTCTGAATTTAAATCTGTTGAGCTTTAAAATGACCTTGTGTCACATCCTGTTCACACAGAGGGTTTATATATATATATATATGAATATCAATATGCTCTGCTATTAATCTAGGCTTTGGCTCATTTATAAAATTTTTCTTGTTCCCTAATGATACCTGCAACGGAAAAATGTTTGGCTTTGGGTTAACTTTACTGCACTTTAAAAGCTGGACTATATGTAATGAGATATAAAGTAATGGTAAAAGAAAATCCCAAATATCTTATTAAATTATTTTTTTTAAAATTAGTGTAATTAGGACTGAGCCTATTCTAGTAGTGATCACTGAGTTTAACAGGTTTGAATTCAGAGTTTTCCTTCTAGACTGCCTAACCAAGGTTAAAGAGCCCAGTCTGCCCTTCTATTTTACCCATAGCTAGAGGGTGAATAATTAGATTCATACCTTTCCCAAGGGTATTGTGTGAACAGTGGCTTCATCCAAGATTTGAACTCTGGTCGATGCTACCATTTCCTACAACTCTAACCATTACACCACACAATTTAAAAGCTGGACTATATGTAATGAGATATAAAGTAATGGTAAAATAAAATTCAAAGTTTCTTAGTACCCAACAACCTGTCACTTGGTATTTAAAGAGTCAACTAAAAACATCTGTTCCACTCAAAGAGAACAAAAAGTCTCCGAGATATTTTCTCTAGATAATCTTTTATCTCCTGATTTTTTATTAGTTTATTAATGCCGGACCCTCTTCAGATTCTCCTGTTTCAATAATGATATTAATGTTCATACATTAGCTTTTTGTTTTTTCCTCCTTCACTGGTCATTTACATTAATTATTAACAACCAGCTGTTGTCTTTACTTTTGCATGGCGACAATTGAATAATTTATTCTGGTATACATTGCATGATATCAAATGGTAATTTCTAAAGATTCATCATGAAACGGATCTTTTGAAATCATGATATATTATAAATACTAGCCAAAAAGAAAAACACCCCTTGGGTGGTGTAAAAATTGTATCATAAGTAAAATCAAATTTATTAAAGGAGTAAAAAAAAAATAAAACCATTTGAAATGGAAACTTAGTTTGATTGTTGGATTTTGTGTAAAGTATTCAACTCTGTTACAAGATGAATGCAAGACTAAAACTAGAGTTTGGTAGGTGCGACTTCTACACTGATAATATTATATATCAAAATGAAACAAACTATGTATAAATATATAATACCGGGCATGTGTTTATTAAAACTTGTTTTAAAAAACAATGAGGATCATCTAAGGTTGCATACTCAAATTTTGAGTGTATTTACTCTTGTTATGACAATTTTGGGTAATGTGACATAAGCAGTGATGTAGTTTGGTTACAGACAAATAGACCTAATCTCCATTATTAATAGAGATATCCATGTTCTGTATCAGAGATAAGAATCAAGTCTTTCCCAATAGGCTAGGTTGGTTGGTTTTTATGGCACATAAACCCTTGGTTTATTCTATGCTGAAGATGTTCTTGTTTTGGGTATTCAAATTTTAAAAAACTCATTTTTAGATCTATTTAACCCATAAATAGTATCCAAACAGGTCCACCACTCTGAGTCAGACACACAGATTGATATGAACTTTATTTAATCTCCCACAAGTTTGAGCTTTAAATGTTGCTTTTAGTAGAAGCATTAGTTCTGTCATGCATTAAATAAAACCATCATTATTTAAATATGAGTCTCTTTTTCATTCAGGTTTGGTTTGTTGGATTTTACGGTACATCAACTCTTGTTGGGTTATTTTATGCCAAAGATATTTTTATTCTATTTATGCTTGATAGGTATTAATTTGTTTTTTTTTTTTAAAACTCATTTTTTCCTATTTAACCCATAGATGAGACTCTAACAGGTACCACCACTTCAGGTCAGAGTGGGGCTGAGAGTAATGGCAATGAAGGGGTAATTCACACTCCCCAGAGTTCCAAAATTGGAACTTCACCATTAGATGCAGTTTAATGTCATACCCGGGAAACTAAGATACACAGCCACCACCTTCTAGCACATATATGATAAAAAGGGTTGGAGCTTGCCATAAAGGCAAGGGTTAGGACAATCATATAGGTGCTAAGGCTAGACATAACAAGCCAATTGATCGGAGGTGGCTTCTCCAACTGCCCATTTCAGTATCATCATTTCTTATAGATAAAAATGTAACAGTCCCTTATCTATATATTTACCAACCCCTCCACATGAGCAGGATGCAACACAAGGTCAATTTCTTAAGCAGAGTTTAACAGCTTTGAATTCAGAGTTTTCTTTTTCCTAGACTGGTTACCTAGCCATGGTTAAAGAGCCCAATTTGCTTTATTTACCCATAGCTGGAGGGATAATGGTTAGATGCATACCTTTCCCAAGATTATTAGCACTATATGAAATGCAAATGTCCTTGTCCAGGATTTGAACTCTGATCAACAAGCCCATTTCCTATGACACGAACGATTACACCATGTGCCTCCACCGTTTCTATTCTAAAACTATTGCTTTTCTTATTAATGAAAGAAATAAACTACCTGTGATGTTTAAGGAGGGAACTCAGGTAGCTGAGCAGTCCATGACATGCAACACTCCACTTTGACCCTTACTTGGGCTAGACAGGCGATTGGAGATGCCCCCTCCGATCAATTGGTTGCTCCAACCTTATTGCCCTTATGGCAGGCCCCAACCCTTTTTATCAGTGGCTGTGGGTATTCATGTCCAATGATGTTAAATTCATTCTGATGGTGAGGTTCCAGTTCTGGAGGTCTGGAGAATGTGTAGCACCCCTTCATCACCATTGCTCCCAGAGTGGTAGTACCTGTTAAGATCCCATCTATGGGTTAAATAGGAAAATGTTTATAAAAAAAATTGAGTATCCATTAAGAATGATGAATTTATTTCAAAACTTTATTGGCATTAAATGACTCACTGAGGTTGATATGCCGTAAAACAAACCAAACCAAAGAAATAAACAGAAATTCAAAATCAAGTCAGTCAGTCAAGCAGCTTCAACCCTTCTTTGCTCTTGTCGGGAATAAATTATATATATATATATATATATATATATATATATATATATATGCTGATTTCCCATCCTGTCAAGTGTCATTGCAGTCCTGTCATTTAGACTTTGTCGGATAATTCCATCTCGATTTCCGGTTTTTCGTTATGAATAAACCTGGACATTCTGAGAGTTGACCAACTTTGTGGTCAGTTTTGAAAAGCTCTAAAACTGGCCATTTACTCTCTCTCTCCCTGAAAACCATCAAAAATTTCCTCCATCACCCTCCCTCTCTCGTTCGCTATTCCCTTCGTCACTTTTCATTCCACTGATAATTTGGCCAATGGAAGTCAATTAATCAACCCTGGATTGTCTTCTCATCCGAGGAAGTTAATTTCCTTTATTTTGATTATACCTTTACTGGCAACTAGAGTGCTGGTCCGTTCTCTTCATCTCTTTGGTCCGTTTCTCTGATTTGTTAATGTCTATCATGTCATATTTAGATTTCAAAGCACCCCCACCCACCCCCCGTGTAGATTGTGACTTTCACCTCACCGTGGACGTTCATTCATCAAGTAAGTAAATAGAATTGTCTATAAAGAGTAAGTCTGACCAATATGCCTGCTTCTGGGTCATCTCCTCTTGTATTTGGTCTCTGTGTCAATTAAACCATTAACCGTAGCAGGGACAGCTCATTTTTCTTAATGCAGTGATAACTCTAACCCATTAACTGCCAACCATTCATAGTCTTTGGCTCTCAGCCAAATAAAATTTCTCAAATCACAAATGAAAACACCAATTAGTTCACAAGCGGTAGCAGTATCTCATCTACTGAAAGTAATGTCAACTAAACCATTAACCATAGCAGGGACAGCTTAGTTGCCATTTTCTTAAAAATGATAACACTAACTCATTAACTGCCAACCATTTATACTCTTTGGCCCTCAGCCAAATAAAATTTGTCAAATGACAAATGAATACTGAAAAAATAAAGAATAATGAAACTGATGTTCACCAGCTCTGTGTGGACACTGAACATTGTTTAGAGGACCTCTAATAATGAATAATGGCCAAAAGGGATGGATGACTTTTATTGAATAGAAATAATTACTTGAAACCATATAATTATTAGTATTAGATAGATACTTGAAACCTGCAAATTATTTGTATTAGATATAAATACTTGATATCATAACTGTGTAAAAATAAACCTCTAAAGCAGTGATTCCCAACGTGGGGGCCAATTCAATAATAATAGGGAGGCAATATGAAAAATATAATAATATCAACATTTTTTTAATTTTACCCTATATGGGTAAAAATTATAAATTTATAGGCTAAAATAGTAATTACAACCTAACTGAGCACAACAGCTTGTGCAATCTAGTCAAGTGTTCATCCACTAACGTTATCGTGCATCTGGCACCAGCTATATACATGGCTTCTGACTTGTTTAACTTTGCAGTTCTTCATCTGTTGCCCTCCCCTTAATTATAAATATCATAAAATGGGTTTTATTTGATTAAATTTGAAGTTAAACCCTTTAGTTTTATTTGAAAGATACAATTTTATGTTATACTTCTTCAAAACTGATATTGTTATATCATACTAAACAATTAATGGGTGGGGGACATGAAGAAATTTGTGATAAAAAAAAGTGAGGCATGGTACTAAAATGGTTGGGAATCACTGCTCTAAAGAAACAACTATACTAAAAATGTAAATATAAATGTACAATGAACGCTATTCCCTAGCCTCTAGGCATAAAATAACCCTAGACAGGTTGACATTATCATCAATCTCAATAAGTCTTTTGGATGCTGAGGTCGTTTTAAATTATATCACTGCTTTTTGTTTGTTTACTTTGTAATTTTCTGTTAATGAAAAAAAAAAAAATTCAGACTAGATTGAATTTTGATCTCAGGAGAAAAAGAAGAAAAAAAGAATGTGGAATGGGAAAGAAATCTTGTAATTATGTTATTAGGAGAAATCTCTGAGGCGTAGTGGTTAACATTCTGGACTGTGACATCGTAGTGAGTGAATTCGAACTCCAGTCACGCTATTACACTTACTTTCAGAATAATACCCTTGGGATAGGTATGAACCCCCTCATTGTCCCAGCTATGTGATAAATAGTACCATTACTACTGTTCTTCTAGAACAGTGATCACCAAACTTTTTTCACGGTGGGTCAAATAATTGAAAAAATAATGATTGTGGACCACATTATTATTGTGTTCAATACTTGCTAGCCAGAACAAAAGCTCTGAGAAAAAGATGTAAAACAAAATTTATCTTTCCATGTTATATTCATGGATGAGTGATGTAAGATGCACAAAAACAAATTTAACCAACATATTTATTTTAAAAATATTATCAGAGATATTTAAATGTAAATGGTATTAGAATGTCTTGCGTTCAGTACATTTTAACAAACAAATTCAAGTACCATCAGTGGGCCTGATAAAATGCCTTCACGGGTTGTATCCGGCCCGCAGGACGTAGTTTGGTGACCCCTGTTCTAGAAAGATGGCTTTGGCATTAAATAAACCACAAAGGTTGATATGCTATTAAACAAAGAAACCAAAATACCTCATATTCAAAATAGATTTCTTTGACCCATAGATAGAACCCTAACAAGTAATACCACTCTGGGTTAGATTAGACCTGAGAGTGATAGCAATGAAAATGTACCCCACAGATTTTCCAAAACACATCATTAAATGCAGTTTAGTGTCATAGTCAGGAGAAATAAATATTTATGTAAATTTGTTTGAATTTTTTAGATGAGGCTTGATAATTTGTATTATTTAGATTTTGTAGATTGTTGTCCTCATCTTTATTGCTATATACGCAACGTTTCAGCCGATGTGCCAGTTGGACACATGGTGCAACAGATATTAAGTTAATACAATTCTGAGGGACAATCATCATGTTCCTTTTCTATGACAATTATCATGTTCCTTTTCTATGACAATTATCATGTTCCTTTTCTATGACAATTATCATGTTCCTTTTCTATGACAATTATCATGTTCCTTTTCTATGACAATTATCATGTTCCTTTTCTATGACAATAACCATTGCACCATGTGCCTCCATATATTTTTTCATTATAGGCATTTGTTTTTGTTTTTATTTTAAATAGGAAAAATATAACCCTGGACATTAATTGTACATATTGAACATTGTAAAATCAATTCTCTTTAAGTTATTACTCAATTTTATAGGTCTGAATTTTGGTTATTTCCTATAAGTCTAACATGATTAAAGAGGAACCACTATTGACTGATAAATTATTTATTTTCCCATTAAACTAACCTTAACCCCTAACCCTTAACCCTAACCCTGTCTTCTTTTTTCCAAGTAGATCAATAAATAATTTATCAGTCAAGAATTGTTCCCCTTTGATCATGTTAGACTTATAGGAAATAACCTGAATTTTTAAGATGAGGCTTATAATTTGTATTATTTAGATTAGTCTAGTTGGACACATGGTGCAACAGATATAAGGGTTCAGTTAATAGTTCTAAGTGACAATCATCTGTAGGTTGCAGGTTCAATCCTGACCATGAGCAAAAATAACATAGCATACTTAACTATAGCTTAACACTTGTACCTGGTCATGGTTAAGGAAATGAGAACAGTCTACTCCAGTGGATTGAATAAAGGGTTTGATTTGAAGTTCTGGATTAAATAAAAGGTTCAACATGGCGCAATAGATATAAGGGTTGAGTTAATACAATTCTGAGTGACAATTATCTATAGGTTGTAGGTTTAATTTTGACCATGTGTAATAATAACATAGAATACTTGTTGTAATGGAATATTCCACACTCTCTCTCACCCATGTAGTCTGACTATATATATATATATATATATATATATATATATAGTGAGCACAGCATTATACTGGGCTGGCTTTGAGGATTAGTAATGTACCTCACTATTCCTTGTCTGTCTTATTGTATCTCTCTGCAATAAAACCCTCTATCTTAAATCTACAAACGTGTTGACTGGTTCTTCCACTCAACTACAACTTTGTTTGATTGTATCCCTTTTAAGGACACAACAATACTTAACATAGCTTAACACTTATACTTGGTCATGGTTAAAGGAATGAGAACAGTCTACTCCATTGGATTGAATGAAGGAATAAAATGAAGGCTCCTGATTACGACAAGAAGTTTCCCAAGTTTGATGAGAAGTTTCCACAAATTTGTGTAAATTTTATTGAATTCCTTATTTCTGACCAACCCTATATACAATTTTTTGGGTGTTCGTTTGGGTTTTACAGCATGTCAACCCTTATTGGGTCATTTTATGCTGAAGATGTTTGTTTTACTCATTCTTCATGGGTACTCAATTTAAAAAAAAACAAAACATGCAAACTCATTTTTTTCTATTTAACCCATAGATGGGACCCTAACAGGTACTCTGGGTCAGAATCTCCAGAGCTCCAGAATTGGAACTTCACTATCAGATAGTTTGTCATACCCAGGACATGAAGACCCTCAGCCACTGCCTTCTAGCACATATATGAAAAAAATGGTTGTGGTTTTCCATAAGGGCAATAGGGTTGGGGAAATTATATAGGTGTTAGGGCTTGACGTGACCAGCTGATTGACCGCACGTCTAGCTTAAGTAAGGACCAAAGTGCCTACCAAACAGATCTTTCTTACTCTTCAATTGTCCAATAAAAATGATAAAAATGGGGCTTGCCATAGAGCAATAGGGTTGGGGAAATCATATAGGTGCTAGGGTTTGATGTGACCTAACAGGTACTATCCCTCCTTATTATTTCTGACCCACCCTATATGAGAGTTGCTTTTCTGACCATAAACATCTAAAAATGTGTCTAGCAAAAAGAAAATCAATAATTTTCTTGGTTAATTTTATCTTAGAACCCTTGAGATATTAATGGTTGTAATAAATCATGTTAATAACTTTCTATATTGATTTTTTTTCTTTCTTTATCTTATTTTTTATTTTATTTTATTTTATTTTTTTTTTCAAAGAATCTAATGTTGGAAAATAATTAACCATCTGGTTGTGAGTGATAACTAGAATAAGAAAGGTTGAGATAAAAAGTTGATTAAAATAGAAAAATGACAGACGAAGATAAACTTTCACCTTTTTACTATTGATAGCTAAGTATCATCTATTTGAACATTTCCCCCTATCGGCTGGCACAGTAGAATATACCAACTGCACCTCTACAGAGAGGTAAAAACCTTTAATGGGACCACATTTTGGCTGTAGGAGGTGTTTTATGATGCTTAAGGATGGAATCCTGGTGGTTGAGTAGTCCATGACATGCAACACTCCACTTTGGTATCGAAGCACTCTAGCACTGATGGAAGAAGTGTGTGAACCACAAGGAAGAACATGTTAAAAATTAATCCTCATTTGATCACATTTCATGAGAGTATCTTGGTCAGTGTATGAACTTTTCAGCCAACCCTCATATATAATAAAGTGATGTTGTCTCAATGTCTAGACTTTGTCATGGCCAGTTCTCAAAACTTTATAATTAGTTTTTGGTGAAAAACAGAATGGTGCAAGTGCAACACTCTCCATGTAATGCTCTACATTTGTTATATTTTTCTATGATCTAAAAAGTTTCCAGTGCTGATGGACCACAAGGGGAACTATGTTTAAAATAAATAAATAAATAAACCTCATTTGGTCACATACCATGAGAATATCTTGGTCAGCCTTTGAACTTTTCAGCCAATCCTTGTATATTTTATTGATCTTTTTATGTGACTGAACTATCTCCCCATGGCTGATTGTAATGTTTTATTCTTTTTCTTTTCTTTCAGGTAATTCAAATTTTCTTTCCTCATTCATTACAACTTCATCCTCAAGAATTTCCTGGTGAACATCCAAATGACTGCCCGAGAAATGTTAATAAAGCAGAGTAAGTGCTTCGTTTTTTTCTTCTTTTTTTTTTTCTGTTTCTTTTTTTTCTTTTTTCTCTCAGTATAGCTTAGTCGGTAGGGCGTCAGACAAGGAAACACAAGGTTCCTGGTTCGATACCAGCCCTTGCCAACTCAGCGTATGAGTAGCACAGGGATCTGTGCGGTAAAGTAAGGAGCTGATGGTAGGTGTGGTGCTCCTTGGCCTAGCACTATTGAAAAGGGGATAGACTGTATGGCTGATACCGACTTTAGGCCACCCCGACGACTTTACTTAAGTTTTAGAGCATTTGCCTTGGAATCACAAGGTTCCGGGTTCAATACCAGTTCATACCAACTCAGCACATGAGTAGCACAGCTTGGGTAATCTGATCTGTGTGGTAAAGCTGATGATATGTGTGGTGCTCTACCTCAGCAAAATCAACCTTGATTTAACTTTTCTAGTATTTTCCATTGATGGATTACATCAGGTCCGTACCGATTAGATACTATTTCTCTGAATTTTTGAGATGAGGCTTGATAATTTGTATTATTTGGACTATTGTCCTCAACTTTATTATCTACATTGTGCAGTGTAGATAACATTAAAGATGAGGACAATAGTCTGAATAATACAAGGTATCCTGTAGCTCAAAATGTTGGAAAAAACTTGAAAAAAAAAAACTGGTTTCATTTTTGGATCCAGAGGTAAAAAAAAAAAAAAAGTCAAGAAAAAGTGTCAAATCCAACTCAATAAAAATTGTTGCCCAGTGTAATCATTTGGTTACCTGTTCAGTAAATGTTTTTTCCTATTATGTTTGTTGTAGACTAGCCTAGCATACCTTGGGTAGAGAATGAATGTGCTGGTCCAGGACTATTTATACTCAGTTGTCTGAGAACAGTGGAATGATTACTAAGACTGCAAGGATTACAAAACCATTATGCGAACCGTCTACCTCAAGGTTTTAGCACTCTTTGCGAGTTACTATATGTCTGGCGCACATGTTGTTCATTGTACTAGTATACTGAATGCTGTATGATCCAATATACAACATTTTATACTGTAATAAAACATGGATTTTCTATAATAACTGACCATTTTAAAAAGCTTTTTTGTTAGTAGATTTTTCTTAGTTCGTTTTTCATTAATCATTTGAAGAGTGATAATTATCAATGAAACATGTGCTCAACTGTGAGTTTCACTGCATTAATTTTGTGTTTTTTTTTTTTTTCCCCCCTCAGAGCAATGAAAATAGATTGCAATAATGCAGCCAGTCCAGATCGCTATGGTCATTATAGAGAAGCAAAATACTGCCAAACCAAACACCATTGGTTATGGAAAGTGAGTGTCAATTTATTTATTTTTTTTTTTTTTTTTTTTTTTACTCCCCTTTATTAAAAAAAAAAAAAATCCATCCTTCTATTTTTCCACTTTTTAAAAATTCTACTTTTTTTTTCTTCAATTTTTTTATTTCCTTTTTCCCTTTTTCTTTTCTCTTTTTCTTTTTTTTCTTTTCTCTTCTCCCTTTTTTCTCTCATTTTCCCATTCTTTCTTGTAAATATGAGCATACAGTGAATGTGATTCTCTAACCTCTAGACATGAAATAACCCTGAACAGGTTGATATGCTGTTAAAATCTATCAAATTTTAAAGAAAGTTTTGACAGAATGGCTAATTAGAAGATTGACTCCTTCACTGCCATGCTGATACCGACAGTAGGCCATTCCACCAAATTCTTTTACTACTTACAGATAAAACTACATCAGTAATTAAAAAATGAGAAATTGCATTGCTAATATTCTCAAATATTTTTTAAGAGGCTTAAAAAAAAAAAAAGGTTTGAAAGTTTTTGTAAAATACATTTCTCAACTTTGCAATGGTCAAAGTATTACTTGTTTCATAGTCAGATCATTGGTGACTAAACCAGTAACCCCACAGATTTTATCTGGTGAGGCGGGTGGCTAAACATCCTGCAGGACAAAAAACAAAACCTGTAAAAGGGCGGAGGAAACTCTTTTCTCAACTGCCATCTAGCACATTATTTCTAAATTCCAACCCCTCCTCATCGTGACAGGGATGTGTAAACTTGGTAGTATCAGAGTCATGCCGTTGGGAACTTAAGTTCCTGGTAGGTCACCCATGGCAGACAGGTCTGGCACCCAATGGTATTAGGGTCACAACCCAGCCAAAGGGCATCTCCATCATCGTCAGGAATCAATGGCTTTTTACGTACTTGTAACTGTGGAAAATCTGCGGTGAACAAGGGCAGGTCCTTCCTCTGACTGGAATATCCGTGCAGGGTTTGAGGACTGCTTGTGAATTTTATATTCCCTTGTTACTCCTTCCATGAATTCACTACAGGTGAATTTGTGTGTTGGAGCCAGCTCAACCGACCCAGGGTGAATGCTATAACAGTAAGTAGGCCAAAGTGTGTTGAAATATGTTAGATATGAAATCTAATTTTTGATGGGAGGGGGCCACATTTCATTTGTATCATTAAAATTCTTCTTTTCTTTTTATCTTTTTTTTTCTGTTGATATTATGAATTTCCTAAATCCATTTAGAATTAAAATGAAATGTTTTAATCTAGAATTTATTCAGCCTTTCCTTTTAATTTTGCTATTTTAATTTAAAAAACATTTTCTTGAAAATTAATGTGGCCTAATTAATTCTCTACCCAATTGTTTACATTTTAATTCTGAATTCTCAATTTCTCTCTTGGGAATAATCAACGTATAGCTTCATTTTAAAGTTTGACACGTAACCAACAATTAGATTTTAACATATATAATCAGCAATCTAATGATAGTTTTAATGTAAAAATAAGTAATATAATGATAGGTGAAATGTAAACATTATATATATCAGTAAAAATAATGATAGTTATAATGTAAAAATTTTATATATATATATATATATATAAATTATATATATCAGTAATATATATATTAGTAATATAATGATTTGATCTTAAACAAATTGTGGAAATAACATCCAAATGAGATGAACCAGACATGCTGGACACTGCTGGAGAAGCAAGGAATGACTCATAAACAACCTTCTCCTGTGGAAGCCAGCACATGGAAACGCCAATGCAGGCTGCCCAGCAAAGACGTACATTAACCAATTCTGCGCAGATACCGATCACTTCTTGATCACTTTTGGCAGCTGGTGTACGAGGAGAGAAGCATTTGCACGAACAGTGAGCAAGTAAATGTTTCAAAGATATGGGAGGAGTCTGTTCAAACTAGAACAAGGAAACTACCTCACACATTTTGTCCATTATTCATTTCCTCCTACTTCCATGGCCTCAGAAACTGAACATAGATAATAAAGCAACAAAGGTCCTAACACTTGAGACGAGTTATGGTTTTGTGTTCTCCTTCCTCATCGAACAATTAGCCATCACCAACATAGCAGTCATTGGTGACTATGTTACAGAAATTCAACTAGTGCAATAAATCTTTACATTTCTGGCAAAAATTATTAAATTTCTCAAAAGTTGAACAAGCCACAAAACTAGCAAACAATGGTCATTTTTCCACAACTACATTGCACGTGTTCACTTTATTTGTATTACTAGAAGCTGCTACCCAGCATCCCCTGGGTAGAGGGTGGAGATACCCTGCTGTATTGATTTTTTTTAGACATTTTTAAGTAGAATTTCAATCCTATTTCTATGTATATTTTGACTTTTAAATATCTTCAAATATAAATCATATCTTCATAATTTTTTTCACAAAAAGCAAGAACCAGTGATATTTAATGTGGATATATATTTACTTTATTGTTTTATTTTTGTAATTTCATCTGGAAATACACACCAACTGCCCTTTATATATATTATGGGTGTATCAATATTTACTTCAATATATATATATAATATATATATATAATATATATATATATATCTTTAATATTTGTATATCATATATATATATATGTATATATATATATATCTTTCAATATTTGTATCATTATTTACTTTAATGTGTATATTAATATTATATTTATTTCAATATTTTCATTATTTAATTTAATATATATATATATATATATATATATATATATAATTATATATATATACTTTCCATATCTTTATCAATATTTACTTTTTCTTGCTTTCTAATTTCTCTGTGAGCCACAATTGGCCATTTTGTAAACATTGTGTGATATATTGTTTCTCCATTACAAAACAGCAAATGCCAATTCTGATCTACCCAGATATTAATTGGCCAACGAAGACTAAAAAAATCATTAAAAACAAAGAAAATATTAAACATTATAACTGTTGAGTGTTCATTATCATTCAGAAAACAATCCTCCCTTTTTTTTTATTGTTGTTATTCTTGTTTCTCTTGTCACATGGTTTGTTATGTTTCTCATTAATGGGGAAACGTTTCTGCTTCAGGGGATTTAGCTGTTTTGTATCGTTTCTGATTGAGTTATTCTTTCCGCCCGCTCCTTTTTTTTATTTTTTATTTTTTTTATATATTGACAATGGATCTATATTCTTTCTGATTTTGGCATTTTTATTTTTTTTATTTTGAGTCTCCAAAACAAATCTGTCCAAAAGGGAGAATGAAGCAACCAATTTAAGAGAAGGAAAACTCTAAATTCAAAACCTGCTAAACACTGCTTAAGAAATTGACCTTGTGTCACATTTGGCTCATGTGGAGGGTTTAGTCAGTTGGTAGAGCATCTGACTAGAAACTACAAGAATCCTGGTTCGATACCGGCCCTCGCCAACTCAGCATACGAGTTAGCACAGGGATCTCTGCGGTAAATGTTAGGTGTGGTTCTCCACCTCAGACACAAAAACAATCTCCTTGATCTAGCAGTAGTGAAAAGAGGATAGATTCCCTTGCTGTCTGCCTGATACCAACATATCATTTGACATTGTCGGTGAGGTTCTACAAGGAGATACATTAGCACAATATATTGCTACACAGCCTGGAGAAGACTATGCAGAACATCAGCCTCTATGTGAACTCTGATAAAACTGAGTTTGTGTTTTTACCTCAGGTAGCCTCTAAACTCTGAATGATTATCTCATCCACAGAAAGTGATGTTAACGCAGTCTGCTACGAACAGATTTTCAGTCATATGGAAATCCGATCTCACTGTATTAATATATAGATAAGCGGTTGGAAATTGAATAGAAAATTAATATTTTTATTATAATATATTATAATTAATGATGATATATATTATTAAAACAAAAAAATAATGAAAGTAAAAAAAAAAAAAATAACAAGACTTTTGAACTGCCCTGGACCTTTTTTGATAGATACTAAGTGTAGGGTATGACGTTAAACTACATCTAACAGTGAAGTTTCAATTTTAAATCTCTGGGGGTGGAGTACCCCTTCATCGCCATTACTCTCAGGTCCACTCTGACCCAGTATCTTTTAGGGTCTCATCTATGGGTTAAGTGGAAAAAAATGAGTTTAAAAGGTGTTTTTAAAAAAATTTGAATACCATCAAGATTGATTAAAACAAAAACATCTTCAGCATAAAATAACCCAATAAGGGTTGGCATACCGTAAAATCCAACCAACCAAATGTCAGTTAGTATAACAATGGGGTAAGAAGAATAGGTTGATTTTGCTAGTTATATATTTGGTGTCAAAATCTGACCACTTGTTTTTGTGGCAAATAATATAACTTTCTAATTCACTGACCATAACTGCCAAGTTATATTAACTAACATAGATGCCATTGAATGTTTTCGATATTTCTATGAATTCTATCAGTTTCTGTAAATTGAAAATTCCGTATCTGAATTGGTTCATTTTAAGAATTTTTTGTCATCTTATTTCCGTTCACAAACTGAACAGATTTTCATTAATAATTCATCACTTTTGCTTATATCTTTTTCTAAAAATGACTTCTGTGACCAAAGGTGTAAGTCTTAGCCAAATTATATATCTATAAATAACCTGGTGTTAGGAATGATTCTAAGCAGAACCTTTTTTAATATCAAAATATTAAAATTGGTATTGTACATGCTGAGTGTTCAATGTACAATAATTTGGGAATTATATAAAGACTAATACTTTTAGCAAAGAAAAAGTTTTCATACTGGTCATATTAACAGTTATAAATTTATTTCCACTGATATTAATCATATTATCTGCATTATTCGGACTATTGTCTTCATCTTCATTGTTATCTGTACAACGTTTCAACCAATGTCCAATTGGACACATGGCCTAGTGGATAGAGAAGTTAAGACAGTTCTAAGTGACAGATATCTATAGACTGCTGGTTCAATCCTGGTTAAGGGCAGCAGTAACATAGAATAATAATTAACACAGCTTAACGCCTCTACCCCAGTTATGGTTAGCGGAATGAGAACAGGATGCCCCCGTGGACTGAATAACGGGTTAGGTTCAAAGTTCTGTGATGGCTCCCGATTGCAACAAGAAGGTTCCCGAGTCCGACAAGAAATACCTGAAGAGGGCCAGAGGGCACATCGGCTGAAACATACAGATAACAATGAAGATGAGGACAATAGTCCAAATAATGCAGATAATACTAATCATCAAGCCTCATCTCAAAAATTCAGAGAAATACAATATTAATTGGTTTGTAGATATTATTTAGAACAGTGGTTCTCAACCTTTTTTTAACCTATGGACCCCTTTGATTCTTCTTTTACTCTTGTCGAACCCCATAGCCATTTACAGTTCATGACCTGCAACACTCCACTTTGGCCCTTACTTGGGCTCGATGGGCAGTCGGAGAAGCCCCCTCTAATCAATTGGTCGGTCATGTCAAGCCCTAGCACCTATATGATTGCCCCAATCCTTTTTATCATATGGGTGCTAGAAGGCAGTGGCTGAGGGTCCTAGAAATTACATTAAACTCTCTGATGGTGAGGTTCCAGTTCTGGAGGTCTGGGGAATTTAAAGCACCTCAGTCATCACCATTGCTCCCTAGTCCCCTCTGACCCGGAGTGGTAGTACAAGTTAGGGCCCCATGTATGAGTTAAATAGGAAAATGTGTTTATAAAAAAAATTGAGTATCCATTAAGAATGAATTTATTTAAAAACTTTGTCAGCATTAAATCACCCACTGAGGTTGATATGCCATAAAACAAAACAAAACAAAAACCAAACCAAACCGTAGCCATTCGATATTTAAAAATCCTATTGTAATTTTTATAATTAAGTATATTTTGCCAGTTGTTTAAAGTAGGTAAAGAGTTAAGAACCACTGATCTTGTTTCTATACTCTTTCTTATATTGTCATGTACGAAACACTGAATGAAAATGCAAGACCAGGTTGTTGGAAATTAACAAGGTTTTATTTAATACAGGGTAGAGAAATGCTTCTATCCAAAAACAGTCACTTAAGAGCTGAATATATGTGTTGTCAGCTATCTCATGTACTAGTCCATGTGTGTCATTGCTGAAGTCCTATTCCCGGTCCTAGTTCTCACAATGCACAGGCAAGGGAAGTAACTCTAGATATTTCATTAGGACTGATCCTAAAAGTAAAGTAAAATCGGCGGGGTGGTCTAATGTCAGTAACAGCCAGACAACGAGGGAGTCTATCCCCTTTTCACTAGTGCTAGACAAAGGAGATTATTTTAGCATCTGAGGTGGAGCACCACATCTACCATCAGCTCCTCACTTTACCACACAGATCCCTGTGCTACTCAAACGCTGAATTGGCAAAGGCTGGTATCGAACCTGGAAATTTGTGATTCCTAGTCAGACACTCTACCGGTTGAGCTAAACTGGTACAGCATTTCTGCAGTAATTGTTGAATACAACTGTCTCATTTGAATAATAGATGGTAATTAACTTGGTACTCTGCAAGTGTGTGAGCGTTAGCAAAGTTAGTCTTTAAAAGCTCTGTGATGACAGTTCCTGATAATGAATTTTGTCAAAGAATTCACTCAGCACTGAAGGCAAACACATGTATATTGTTAAAGTTTGAGAAATGTTTAATGAAGTTTAGTGAAATATTTTCTTTAGATGTCTCACCTTTTAAATCAGTAACACCTGAAATGCAAATGCTAATTAGTTTCTTTTTTTTTTTTTTCTTTTTTTTTTTAATCTAATGTTCAACAACCACTAAAAATGTCTTGTCTGTCAATTTTTTCTGATTTGTTGCTAACTTTTTGTTTTTAATAACTTTTTTTTTTTTATTGATAGTTTTCAAAATCTAATTTTAATTTCTGCCAAATGATAACATGCAATTCTCACTTTTTACATTAATATTATATGGAAAAAGTTTTTTTTTTTTTTTTTTAATTTAAAAAAATCTTTCTTTTTTTTTTTTTTTTACTTTCTCTCCCCTTTTTTCTCTCTTTCTCCTCCCACCCACTCCTCCCACCCACCTCTCACCCCCACGCTCTCGCTCCCCGACTCTCTCTCGCTCCCCACTCTCTCTCTCGCTCCCCCACTCTCTCTCGCTCCTCCCCTAGCTCCCTCTCCTCCCTCCCTCTCCTTCCCTCTCCTTCCCTCTCTCCCTCCTCTCCTCCCTCCCTCCCTCCCTCCCTTCCCTCCCTCTCCTTCCCTCCCTCTCCTTCCCTCCCCTTCCCTCCCTCTCTCCCTCTCCCTCCCTCCTCTCCCTCCCTCTCCTTCTTCTCCCTCCTCTCCTTCTCTCTCCCTTCCCTCTCCCTCTCCCTCCTTCTCCTTCCCTCCCTCCCTCCCTCCTTCCCTCCCTCTCTCCCTCTCCTTCTCTCCTTCTCTTCCCTCCCCTCTCTCTCCCTCTCTCCTTCCTCCTCCCTCTCTCTCCTTCCATCCCTCCTTCCTCCCTCTCCCTCTCCTTCCATCCCTCCCTCCCTCTCTCTCTCTCCTCTCCCTCTCTCTCTTCCCTCCCTCCTCTCTTTCCCTCCCACCCTCTCTCTCCCTCCCTCTCTATCTCCCTCCCTCTCTCTCTCTCTCCCTCCCTCTCTCTCTCACCCTCTTCTATCTTCTATATTTATCTTTCTCTCTCTCTCCCTCTCTATCTTCTATATTTATCTTTCTCTCTCTCTCTCTCTCCCTCATTAACTTTATTAATCAATTTCTCAAAAAAAAAATGTCCTTAAATTTTGAAATTCTTAAATGAAACATTTTCACCATTTATTAATTTTTGGCTGCTACTTTCATCCTAATTTTACTTAGTTTTTTAATGCCACTATTCATTCAATGATTAGCCAGCTAAACTGAAGTAATTTTTATATAATTTTGATTTTTCAGACTGTTGGCCTCATCTTTATTGTTGTATGCAAAATCACAATGTTTTGGCTGCTGTATCCTCTAGTGTTCCCTTTGTATCTGAGCATAGCAATGAAGAGTTTGGTTGTTGATCAAACAAGGTGTCAAAGAACATGTGATTTTACATACCACAATAAAAGATGAGGACAACAGTTTGAAAAATCAAAATTATACACACCAAGTCTCATCTCAAAAATTCAGAAAATTTTCATCTTTTGATTCTTACAATTTAAATTCTTTGTACTTTAGTCCCTGGTGCCATATTTTCCATTTTTGTTTACATACACTAGTCATTTTTTTTTCATCATACAATATGTAATAAATACCACATGTGATACCCTAATCTCATCAGCTGCTAACCAGGTGTGATAATACAGTTTTAGCAGCTAAAAGCAGGACTGCCACACCTAGTGCATCTAAGCAGCCTCTTGGCCACCGAACAGGGTATTAAAAAAAAAATTATCAAGTAAGATAAATAGATGAATAAGTAAATAACGTAGCAGTTTCAAGTTGAATGTATTTTGTGATGTTCTTAACAACACATTTAATTTCACCTGTTGAAAGTAAATGTGTTGTTAAGAGTAAACATATTTTCCATTCTGTTTACATACGCTAGTAATAGTATTATCCTTGATTTTAATTAGATGAAGAATTGTCAAACATTATTTTTTTTATTACTATCTCTTCCATTGATTTTCATTATGTTTTAGCTTTTATAAATTTGTTTTATTTTTTAATCCTTATCTATTAATAATGGAGATTCAGTCTCTTTTTGTCTGTAACCAAAAACTACATCATTGCTTACGTCACAGTAATTTGTTTTTAAATTCTATGAAAAATCAAGTAAAAGTCAAATCTTCACAAAAATTTTGATACTTATTCACCCTTAGATAAATTTATGTTTAAAATAGTTTTTTTCCTAAAATATATTAGTGGTAATAGTAATTAATTTAAAAAAAATATTAGACGTTTTATTTTATTTATTTCCCTTCCCCCCAGGGCAATATCTTTCAAAAATTTATTGTTACACCATCCAGAGGGTGTTTTTTGCTAGTTTTTAAAAAAAATATACCATTGATTTATACTCTTATATCTTTATTGAGCTTTTCTTATGGAAAATGATGAGTAAAAAAAAAAAAGTAGTGTGAATTTTATTGAACTTTGATCTTTGCTGATCTTCACAAATTTTCCCTTGGTCGTTGTACAAACATACATACAGACAGACAGAATATTTCATGTGCTACTTTTTCAAAATAGCACATGTATGTATGAATGGGCATATTCAATTATTTGTGTGTGTGTGTGTGTGTATATATATATATATTGTGTATGTGCATGCCCACCCAAGGTTAAAGAATTTCTTTTCACTTCAAAGATTTTTTTTCAAACAGTAAATTCTGATGTCACAGAGAACATCAAAAGGACATTATGTAAAATGTGATCATGTGACCACAATATCCTTTGATGACCAATGAAGCTTATGATTTCATGTGATGCATTGAATCTTCTGAAATACTTTAAGAAATATCAAAGTTTTATTCTAGTTCAGTTAAAATAAATATTTTGCATAGTCTTTTTACCAGATAAATGAAAACTATTCTCATAAATGTTATTGTTGATCAGATAGCAGTCTTCATCTATTATTATATTAAAGTTGAGCAAATCAACTTTTGCCTCCTAAAGGCTTTTTTGCTGTTTAGTTTAATGACACAAAAGTTATACTAAATTGTTCCTTACTTTTAGGATTGACTTATGTTTGAAAAAATCCATTTTAATTGGTTCTAATTAGTTGTAATTTGCAATTAAGTCAAAAACTGACCATTCTCTTAATTTACATTCTGCCTATCATCTTCTTCCCCTCTATGTATATCTTGATTACCTCCTCGTTATATATGTTAGTTTCTCTAGGAGCATAAAGAGAGAGATAGGAGAATTTGAAATGTATTTTTATGTTAAATTTCACAAGCTGAAATCCATAGCTTAAATTAGTTCAAACATTCTCTTTCTTACAAATCTTACAAAAGTATTTTAATGTATTTATTTTTTAATTTAATCCGCTTTGCAAACTCACTTTTCCCTAATCTCAATTATCTGCTCAGAGCTCTTTAACCTTGGTTAGGAAACCAGTCTAGGAGAAGGATGAATTTGAATTCAAATCTGTTAAGCTACACTTAAGAAATTAACCTTTTGTTGCATCCTACTCCAGTTGAGTGTTGGGGGGGGTATATATATATTGTAGATAATATGGGTGCTATATTTCTAAGCAGATAGTGCTCAATATCATTATTAGTGTTTATATTTGAGTTAAGGTAGCATGGTTATTGAGTCAACACCTAGTTACTAATAGTTTCTTGCCTATGCGATCTTCAGACCAAATCTTATTTGTTGGTCTGAAGATTGCACAAGCAAGAAACTGTCAGTTACCACATGTTGACTCTATGTCCATGCTACCTTATCTCCGCTTAAGAAATCAACCTTATCTCCACTTAAGAAATCAACCTTGTGTCATATTCTGCTCATGCATAGTGGTTGGTAAATATATAAAATACACTTACAGCATCAGTCTACTATTATCTATTTATTACTTTTTATTTTATTTTTTTGCCCCTAGAATATTGGAGTGATGAACCTCTTCATTACTATTGTTTTAAAAGTTCAAAAAGAGTATATTATAGTTTATATTCTATAGCAAAATAATTCTTGTAAACATCTTTATCTTCTCTTCTTTCATTTCAGTTATCACATGTATTTGAGAAAATCAAAGTGATGAAAGGTTATGAAGGCATAGTGTTACTGCTGGAAGAAGATTACTATGTATCTGAAGATATCATCACTGTTTTACAAATGCTACAGAATCTCAGGAAAAAGTAAGTTGATTCTTTCATTGTTGTTGTTTTTTTTATTGTAATAAATACGACTCTGGATTCTTTATATCATTTATCAGATAAGCGTTATTTGATCCTCATTTTTTTTTATTACCCTTGAACCTTGTGTTGAAAGATTATTTTTAAAAAGGTTACTGTTTGAAAATATGAGAAACTGCAAGCAAAATACTTATATATTATATATATATATATATATATATAATATATATATATATATAATTATTATTACTGCTCTGTTTTTAATATATTGAGCACTTTTGGATCATTTACTGATGCCAATTCGATACTATATATATATATATATATATATATATATATATATATAAATTTTTTTTTTTTTTTTTTTTTAAATCAAATAACTTATTTCTTTGTAGTCATAAACTGACTTATGAAATTATTTTTTGTAGTATACACACATTTTATTTTTTTATAGAAGTAAAACTATCTTCTTCTCTCTCACCAAATCTTTTAGTCTTAAAATCACTACAAAGTCTATTACTTGATATAAATCTTCTAAATTTTATTGAACCGTATATTTGGATTTTCAGACTATTGTCCTCATCTTATTATGTACACACTGTTTTGGTTGATGTGCTCTCTAGCCTTCTTCATGTTCCCAAGTTTGTCAAGAAACACCTGAAGAAGACTAGAGGGCATATAGTACAAATAGTACAAATTATCAAGCCTCATTTTTTAAAAATTCAGAGAAATAATATCTTTATTTTATTCCCCCTGGAATATTGGTCACTTCAACCAGAAATGGATATTACATAACAAGATGGCCTGTTAAACCAAGCAATTTTTTTTTTTTTTTTTAAGTAGAAACTCATTGTTTCTTGTTATAAAGTATCTGTTAACAGACAAATTTAAGGAAAGGAAAAGGTTTACTAAGCAAAGATACAAAGTGAAAAAAATATTAATATTTCTATGGGAGTTTCTTTATGATCTCAGTCTCCACCTGTTTACCATTCTTGTCAATACCTTAATGGAATTTTCCCCTGGTGGTCTTTGTAATATCAGTTCTGATTTTTTTAAATAAAGATACACCCATAGAAATATTGTTTTAACATTTTCAAACAGTATTCTTTCACTAATACTAATTCTTAATATTGTTACTAATTGTCCATGTCAACAATGTAAAATTGTAAATGTTGTTTCTATGGAGAACAATTGTTTAATTGCTTTTTTCTTTTTCTTTTAATTTTTTTTTCTTCTTCTTTCCCTCTTGCTGGAGGGCGAAGTTACCAGCTTATATTCTTCAAAAAAAGAGAGTGCCACCAGAATTAAGGTACCATTTCACATACTGCACCCCCCACCCACAAAACACTGCAGTCTCTTCTCAGCCATTGCAATTATTGATCAGAACAATCTGCTTCCATCTTTCTCCCTGTCACTCCATTTGACAAATGCTAATCTCCACCCGCGATATTCTTAATCTCAACGAATTGAATAAGACAAGATTTATCTCCCTTGAAAACATTGAAAAAGCCAAGGACAAGATGATAGATTCTATTCCAATTTGCCTCAACTGATTGGCCATTGTGCTGATTGGTCATATGTATAATATGTATATGTATGAATTACATATATACACACACACACTCGTTGTGTGAAAAGCGTTGCTATTAATCTTAACTGTTCGGTTCAACAATTTATCCCTGTTCAGTTCTTTGTGATTATTTTTGCCTGTAGAAAATTCTTACACGTATAATCTGGTATTAGCTGTCTTGTTCTGATGCAATGTGATCTTGGTATTTAGCTAGTTTCTTCCCTCTCACCCACTCTTTTAGTCTTAAAAACACTACAAAGCCTATTACGTGGTATAAATCTTCTGAATTTTATTGAACAGTATCTTCTTTATTTTATTCCCCCTGGAATATTGTTCGCTTCAACCAGAAAGGTGTCTTCTTGTGATATAACAAGAAGGCCTAAAAATAATAACCAAACAATTTTTTAAATTTTTTTTTAAGTAGAAGCTCAATGTCTTTTGTCCTAGAGTATAATCAGAGTTAACAGACAAATAATAGGAAGAAACAATGAATATTAAGGATATAGAAAAGGTTTACTAAGCAATGATACAAGGTGAACAATAATTAATTGCTAGGTTGAATTAATAAGTCCTTGTTTCTTTCTTCCAAGGTTTTGTCAGACATTATAAGAAAGGTAGATGATACCATTTTCATTATTAAGGTATTACATGACATTATATTAGTTTCATGCAGTGGTGCATTCATCAGGCACTCTGTCAGATGAATGCACCACTGCATGAAACCCAGAGTCTTAGAAATTCCATAATATATATATATATAAGCTCTACTACTGATATTGAGCACTCTACTAATAACAACACAAAAAGAACTTTGTCAACCACTAATTCACCAAGTGACCTAGTGATAATAATATACAATTTAGGTACTATATGGTACACATACAATGTTTTTTTTCCATAGATTTTCACATGTAAATTGATGTAATAGTAAAGAAAGGTTATTATATTACTTTGTGTGTGTGTGTGTGTGTGTGACACCATTTACCTGATGTGGCTTAAACCAAATCCATACATGTATTTATGTGTGGAGTTTATTGGAGAATGGTATCCAAAGGTCGTTCCCAGCCACATTCATGTAACGGATTTGATTTCAGTTTTCTTTCTCCTAGACTGGTTGCCAAGGTTAAAGAGCCCAGTCTGCTCTACTATTTACTCATACCTGGAAAGAGAATAGTTAGATGTATACGTTTCTCTAGTATATTAGTGCTATATGAAATGCAAGCAACCCCATCCGGGATTTGAACTCTGGTCACCATGTCCATTTCCTATGACAACAAACCATACACCTTGCTCAAAGGTGATCTGAATTAGGAATAGTGCTAATGTATCTCCTTGTAGGACTCCAGCAACAATTTCAAAGAAATCTATGTCACCACCTGTTGAATGAATAATTGCTTTCCTGTCTTTGTAGGGCATCGTTATAGTGGTAATGGTTTCTTATCCTAGAAGTATTTGCTCCATTTTTTCTCTGTGTATGGAGTCAAATGCCTTGGAGAAATTTACAAATAAAAGTGTTGCCTTGTCATTTTTTTTTTGTTGTTGTTTTGACGTTTCAATGAATAATCAGAATTTAAGAAGATGTGGATCGATTTCTCTGAAATTCGTTTTGATTTTTCCTAAGAATTTTCTTCAGGTCAGATATGATTGAATGGCAAAGTATTATAAACCTTAGCAGCTATGGAAGTAAGAGTTATATGTCTTAGTTTTTAGTTATTAGTTGAAAGCTTGGAAAATTTCAGAGCTTGACAACACAAATTTGTTAGATTTGTTGACTTAGATATGAATCTGATTAATTTGGCTTTAAATTTATTGCAGATAAAATATAAATTTTCACATTTAAATAATCTATATTAATTTTTCACTAGAAAAATGTCTTCTTAAAAGATTAAGGTGACTAGGACAAGAAATGTTAATAGTTTCCTAGATCAAAACTTAGATGTTTTACAGACCAAATGCAGAGTCATTTTCATACAAAATTACAGACAATTTGAAATTGTAAATTAGCTCATAGGCTCTTGTAATGCCACATGTACATGGTAATCTAAACATTAACTACATAAATGAGTAACCTCCCCTTGTCTATTTCCCTTTGAGGAAGCCATATGTTTTAGTTGGCGCTACGCTGAAATTTACTCTGAATCAATACAACTGCATGTTTTAACATGAAAATATCATAAAATGTGTTCTTAATTGTGTGTGCGCATTCTTTTGAAATGAACTTAATTGTTATTAAGAACACATTTTATGATAATTTCATGTTAAAACATGCAGTTGTATTGATTCAAACAGATTCATATTTTCAGTGTAGATTTACAGTGAAATGAAAATGGTTGACCAAAACATATGGCTTCCTCAAAATGAAATAAACAAGGGGATGTTAATCTCATTTATGTAGCTAATGTTCAAATTACCATGTACATAATGTAAATAATAGAACATCTTAGCTATATCATATATCTGTGATGTCAGGAGTGGGGAATTTTTTTCACATTTAAAGCCACATTGATTGTTATGGTCAAAAGAATGTTTACAAATTGGTTGAACATATTTTTGCAACTACAATCTCAAATTGAAAGGACTCTCTGTTAAAGAAAATTTTTTGGTTGCTGTAAAAGTCATATTGGCAATCTTCTGGGACATGAAAGGATCCATCACTATTGACATTCTTGAAAAAGGTGCTTCCTATTACCAACTTCTTGGACAAAATTCACTTTATTCAATGAATGACCCTCATATTATATTCATATGTGTGATTCTTTTGGTTTAGAAAGCTATAGGTTTTTCTACATGTGTCAAATATGATTTAACATTGTTCTCAGGTGAATGAAAAGTTCTGCAATATTTTGAGGTACAATTTAGCAGCTCTGTATACTTTTTGCTTAGGTTGCGAAGGTAACAAACCATATTGGACTGTGAGATGCCAAATTTGCCTGATACACTCCAAGTACTTACTCATCAGATTTGCCTCTGGCTTTGTAGCATGGCCTCAAAATCCACAGTTTTAGGCCTACCTAACCTTGTCTAATCATTGAGGTTCTTACAACATGATCAAATTTCTTGAACCATCTGGTTATTATATCGGATCAACTGCACCTTCACCTTTTGCACAACAAATATTTTTGGTTGCTTCTGCAGCACTAAGGCTCAATTTGAATTTGTAAATCATAAGTTCCCAAAATTACATTGCACATTCATCTGTGTGGATTTGAAATCAAACACAGATTGAAGCAATGCACACCAAATCAGTGCACCACACCAACCACAGCTTGAAACTGCTTTAGTCATGTGATACATGTGTTGCAAATTAGCACATACTAAAATATTGCAAAACTTTTGACTTGCCAATAACATCAAAGCATTGTGGTTAACAAAAACCCAAAAACAGTGGTGCTGTGTACTGTTAATGTTCAGCTTACTGTTTGGATGATCAAATCATATGCAAAGATTTTTTAAATTTAGTTCTGAAGAAGGCCAGAGAGCACATTGTCCGAAACATTGTGCTGATAACAATAAAGATGAGGACAATAATGCAAATAATCAAGCCTCATCTCAAAAATTCAGTTTTATTTTATTGTTGACAACACTTGATTCTTCAATGAAGAAGTTTGCCATTTCTTTAGTTCATTTGCAATCGGAATCTGTTGACACTGAAATTTATTAATAATTATGGATTTATAATATACATAAGGATTTTGATTTAATATCTTAAAAAAAAAACAAATATCCTTATCTTTACTACATTGCTCAAGTCTTCTTGTCCCTTTTTTTTTTCTTACTGAGTTTTTTCATTAACCTCCATGCCCCTCCATATTGAGTAGACACTATGATGTCATGGAAATTGCTGAAAATAAATTTTTAAATTCCTGGAAATAAATGAATTTATAAACAGTTTGGATTATTAGTCTTTGTCCATTTGTAATTTGATGATTGTCTAATTTTAAGTTACATTCTGCTTGGTCAGTGTGTGACAATTTTGTATTATTATTATTTATTATTTATTTGTCTCCTTGGGCATCTCCCCTTTTTTCTATCTTCTCACATCAATCTTAAAACCAAAAGCTCTGCACAGAACATATACACTATTAATATATCTATATACTGGTAAAAAATTTAAATAATTTAGTTCCCAATAATGTCCTTTTAAATTCCTTTTCTTACTTTTTTTTTTTTTTTTTTTTTTTTAAATCATCCAAATTAATTTAAAATTGTATTGCAGGTAATCCAATCTTTATTCATTTCAATTGTTTTTTGTTTTTGTTTTTTGTACAGTCTATTCTAGGTACCCTGGTATACTTGTAGTGCGGCACTTTAACTGACTCTTAAATTTTCCTCAAAAACAAATTATTTTAGAAAGATTCTCTTCCATTAAAATGTATTCTGTTATCATGTTGAGTGTATTTATAAACTAGAGACTTTATCAATATGATTATTACTTATTGTGTGTGAGAGAAATCTACACACACACACACACACACACACACACATAATTACACACCTACACACTATATTTTTATGCATATGTTGTTTTTTTTATCTGACCCATAAAATTGTTTTTTATTTGTTTTTTGTTTGTTTGTTTTTTTTGTTTTTTTCTTTTAAATCTGGCCAATAACTTTTTTCTTTTCTTTTTCTTTTTTTTTTTTAAATCTTACCGGTAAAATGTTTTTATTTAGGTCTGACCCATAAAATTGTTTTTTAAATTTCACCCAAAATGGTTTTATTTTGTTTTTTTTTAAATCTACCCATAAAGTTTTTTGTTTTTTTCTTAATTTTTTAAATCAGACCCATAAAATGTTGTTTTTTTTTTTATAATTCTGACCCATAAAATATATTTTTAAATCTAACCCATTTTTTTTTTCTAACATATTTTATGCTAATTTTCAGTTGTATTTTATAGATCACAAAATATGTGCATGTCTATCATATATAATGCACGCATATAGAAATATGCACAGTTTTTTTGTTTTTTTGAGGGGGGTTTTTTTTGTCTTTTTTTACTTATGGGTGTTTTTTTTTTATCAAACAATCCATTTCTGTTCATTAATTAAAGCTGCCTTACTAATTCACTAATAGTTTTATAATTTGTGCTTTTTTTTTTTTTTTTTTTTTTTTTTCTGTGCACCTGATTTGTTCAGATATTTTTGCTCTTTTTTACTTGAATTTCAGCAAAATGACTTTGGTCAGACCCCCACACCTCTTCCTAGTCTCTATCCTGTCAGCAGGACTTTGAATACCCTTGCAAAAGGCTAAGACCAATAAAAAAAAAAGAAAGAAGTGATCTGCATATTGGAGTAAGGCTCCAATTGTAGACCTTTGGCAAGTGTGGAGTACTCCCTGGTATACTCTTACTCTGATTATCTGTTAAGATCTCATCAACAATATATCAAGCATGTACAGACACTGTATGCCATGTAGAGAAGCTGCCAAAAGCAATGGTTGATAATGATGGAAGGCGAGAGAGAAAATATCTAAAGTATGTTAAATATATTTGCCAACCCCTCCACACAAGCAGGATGTGACACAGTCAATTTTTTAAGAGTTTAACAGGTTTGAATTCAGTTTTCCTTCTCTTACACTGGTTACCTAGCCATGGTTAAAGAGCCCAGTCTGCCCTGCAATTTACCCATAGCTGGAGAGAGAATTGGATTCATACCCTTCCCAAGGATATTAATGCCATGTGAAATGCAAACAGCTTTGTCCAGGAATTGAACTCTGGTTGACGAGTCCATTTCCTAACCATTAGACCAGAATATCGATTGCAGAGTTTTGATAAAAAGAAAAACAAAAAAAAAATCCTAAAAGTAAAGATAAGTATGTCAAATTGATTTCTACAAAAGTTTGAGAAACATACTCTTAATATAAATCACCTGAGGTGAATGGGTTAGGTAAATACCTACTCTTAAAATAAGTCAGTCATTTAAGATACAAGTTTTGTTATTTAAAACACTTGGAAAAATGATACATTGACTGTATCTCTTGGCAGAAGGGTGGGTAAGGCACCCCATCGCCTCCATTAGAGGTACTGTGCTGCTTGGTATGTGGAATCATAGATTGGCCCAGTGCACAATGTGTGTTTCAAGTGAATCTGTCTTTTTCTTAGCAAGAACTTGTATTAACGGATAAGTAATAATCTTTCATTTATCTTTATTTCTGTTTTCTTAATGTATATAATTTCATTTTGTAATTGAATACATTTAATATATTTAAGATGTTCTATTATTTACATTATTTACATGGGGCTTTACAAGATTCTATGAGTTAATTTACAATTTCAAATTGTCTGTAATTTTGTATGAAAATGACTCTACATTTGGTCTGTAAAATGTCCAAGTTTCATTTTTCAAAATACAGCAGAATTTACGTAAGTTATTTAAGTGGGAGGCTGGGGTAGTGGAAACTGCTCAAGGTATTAAATCACAACCAACAGTGTGTTGACTGAATATTCAGATGTATTTTATTCCACATTTTCTTTGCTGCACATGTTTTTAAATTTTTGTTGAGTGACCCAACCTTAAATCAAAATTCTTAATTTCTTGCGGTACAGATTTTCATTTTTATAAAAAATGTTGAACCCTCGATTACTTGAAGGGAAAATTTCTTTTCCACTTAAAAAAAAAAAAATGACATCTAGCCTCCTGATTCACAGTTGTAAAATATCAGTTTTATCTCAAGATATTAGGAATAACAAAATATAACAAAACAGTTAAATATATTTTAAAAATACAACCATATTCATATTTTTATTTTCTCATCGACCAGGAATACAGCAGGATGGGTTGGATAAGCAATTTATTGTCAACAAGTAGTCTACACTTTTTTCAGTGAAGAGTCAATAGTTCATTAGGGGAGATAACTCTCCCCTAACAATCACCCTCTCTCTTTTATTTCTCCCCCACCCATGACTTGTATCATTTTCATGTGATGTCACTTTTTTTTATACTTTTGGACTTTTTTGTAAATTCCAATTAAATTTTATTCTCTTCACCTTTTATTCTACATGGGATTTTTCTTGTAAACATGGAGAGAGAAAAGAAAAAAAAAGATGCAATATCCAATCCTAATAATGAAAACATGCCACTAGAACATTCCAAAGAAATGGAGCCTCTATGGAAAGCATGAAATTCTCTGGTGCATAAACCTCCACCCCACCTATGCACCCTTGAAAAGAATTGTGTAATCATAGGACTGACAAATTTCTGTAAGAAAAAAAAAAGTTTATATTTGTGGTATTAAATATAAAGCAGGAAAACTAATTCATAAGCCAATGAAATTTTAGAACAGTTATTTACTAAGCTTAGCATTGGTACAAGG